>CM076571.1:132780106-133124500 GCA_034641835.2 Pinus albicaulis | reverse complement strand
AACCACATTCTAAACCCTATACTGCAGTTTTACTTCCATATTTGTGTTATTCCTGTAGTTGTTGTTGCAGGGTCTTTTGGCACGCCATCTGGAGAGTTGGTTTCCAAGTGTTGGGGATCTGCCCTTCACTTTGGAGATCCATTGGAGGGGATCATTCTCTTGCTCATATCAGATTAGATACATTTCCAGATTTGACTATTCCTATAGATCTTCAGTCTCAAAAATCAGATCTATAAGTTGTACATGGTGTAATGCTAAAAACCCCAAGGGGATTCTGAAGAGGAGCCTATATAGTGTATGGATCTATTATAGATCTAAATTTTCCTGCACTTATTTTCTCTAGATCTAAAGTGTAATATTTAGATATTTCATCCCAATAAAATAACGTTGTAAAGCAATTTCCAGTCTTAATACATGGTTGCATCACCTCTTTTTGAGGATTTTCTTATATTGGAGACTTGTATTTCTTGTTATGCATCTCATGGGCCATCTTGTACATGTATTTTTCTGCTGTAAATACATTTGAAAGATCTCCATATTGGCCTCCTTCTTTGTCTTTGATGAACTGCGTTATTCATTTGCAAATCTGCATTATATTGTTACATTCCCCATTTGGGAATATTACAAGCTGCACTTCATCATGTGAATCATCTTGACCCATCTCAATTATGGAATCCTATTTTCCATTCTTGCCAAAATCTCTCTCAACCTTATTCAAATGTTGTGGATGACTTTTTGGATGAAAATTCCAACACTTGTCTACAATATTACCTTGATTATGGAAATGAGTGAAAAACAATTACAAAAAATTGCATCTTCTTTTCAACATGGTTTGCTTTATCCATTGTACCTTTATCTTTCTTCCTACTTTGTTTAGAAATTTTTCTATGCATGGCTATCTTCTTCCAACACCTTGAAACATTATCGTTATTCAAACCACAAAAGGAACATGTAAACTTTCTCCAAATCTTATGTGAAGATTTACCATGTTTATCATAATCAAAAGCAACTTGATCAAAGGAATATTTATACCATGTACATTAACCTTTGTCTCCTTCTTGAGGAGGTAAATTTGATGAGGTAGTGGCTCTCTTCGGAATACCAACAATGCATTCAATTGCTTTATAGCTTTCAACATCCTCTTGTTTTCCATTCCCATTAGCTGCATGCTTATGTGCATCTTCTTGCAAAGTGGGTGTAAAACGTTTGCATTCCTCATGAGCACAAACTTCACAAGATTTAGGTAATGAACATGTAATGAAAGTCCTTTTTGGAACACCTTCATGTGCATCCTTGGCTTTGGGGTATTCTCCATCATGTTGTCCATAACCAAGACCCAAATACGATGCTTTTCCTCAACAAAATTTGGCTCAAATATTCCTTGTGCATGTTTTCCTAACACTTTACCTTCATAGCCCATTTTCGTCAATAATTTCGACCCTATTGCTCTAGTGTGTCCTTCAAAAGCACCTACAGATTCATTTTGAGAAGAAATAGAAGATAAACTTGAATTTCATACCTCTTTTTAATCCACATACTTGGCTAGAGTTTCTTTGGAATCATGGAGTTCAATCTCCGTCTCATGCATATTTTCAAGGGTTTCATTTTAAATATGGAGCTAAGTCTCCATGCCATGCATTTTTTCAAGGAGCTCTTGATTCTCCTCCTTCATGGAAATCCACCACTCTTGAAGTATAGTACTCTCCCTCTTATCCTCATACATCTCTTGCACCATATCAGTCATGATGTAGAGCTTCTGCAACATCTCTTTATCAAAGAGTCTTGCTAAGGAATATTGACTAGAAATAGCGCTTGATGAAGTTGTCATCACACTTATAATGCATAAAAATATTCTTTGTTGTGATTTGAGAGCTAGGTCCTCAATCTTGACCTTATATTCACACACATAAACTTGCACACAGTTAAATTTTCCTTACACAAATGAAAAAAAATATCTAATTATTCTAGCTAACCTTGGTAAAATGAGCTAAACCTCGCTCTAATACCAACTTCATCTGAATATGGGAAAACTATTTTTGTTTTTCTAGCTCCCTCATCAGCTAAATAAATGTGTTTAGGATCGTCTCAAATTAGCCAGTTATGTGAGGGTTTATGTGTCAAGCTTTGTATTTTTTTATGTGAATTTCATGAGTTAATTACTCGTTAAAAAGACATGTAAATCAAGTAAATTTCAGATAAATAACACACAAAAAACACATTACACAATAGATGATAATCGATTTCACCCCTCCTAGGCTGCATCTCCATGGAACTTCTTCAACTGGTTAGGCCCTCTTTGGATTAATGGCTAGTTCTTTGATTACATGCACATATTGTGCTCCAATTGATTTTTAATCTATTCCATTGGATTCAGAAGACCCAAAAACCTCCAAATAGACTCTTCAAGTTCTGTAAATGGTCTTTAACTGGACTAGGCATGACCCCCTCTCCTGGTGGCCCTAAGCATCTTTGATATTAAAAGTGGAAAAATCACTTACAAAAGTGCTCCAACACCTTTACACCCTACACCATTATGCTCAAAGAATCCAAATCATCTAGGAAGCCATATTTCTGAGCCAAAATTGTTCGTAAAATTCCAAAGTTATGGCTCATTTATTTTTCCCTAGGGAAACTCTTCCAAATCTGGATAAAATCTAGTTAGCGCCACCAAATGTAGAAGTGGCACAAAAATTAGCAGACTCACCAAACAAGCACTAAATTAATATTAGGATTAATTAACTATTAAGCATATTTTAACTGGTGGTAAGCGCACTAAGCACAATTAACAAAAATCCAAATTGAAATCGGATTAGCGTTTTCAACATATTTATGTGCTTAATTAAATCATGTTTAAATTTTAATCTCGCCAGATTACGTATTGGCCTCCACATGTGGTCATATCATTAGGTCATATCCAATGGGGCTAGCCCCCCATATCCTCCTCCTTAACCTTTCTTTAAACACAAATACATGTTGGAGCACATATGTGTTAAGAGTCAAAGGGGTGGTCCAATAGTATAACATATGGCTTGCGTGTGGGAGGTCATGGGTTCGAGCCCGACGTCTTCCCTTCCACTATATAATAAAATCTTTCCCACAAATATAAATTAAATTTTGACCATTTAACATATTTAAAACAAATTTCCTTTGAGGGGCACGTGGCGACCTTCGGGTTAGCCACGTGTCAACTCCCCATTGGATCTCCATAAACCAATAAAAAATTTCCAAGTGACCACAAATTCGGGCCAATCACCATTAGACAATTGTCAACACCTAATTGGCCTTTGAAAATAATTTTTTTTTACCTTTGACCGTGTTTGATCCTTATTCTTTTTTTTCTTTTCAGAATTCATATGTTTGGGACAACGAACATCAATATCTAAATTTCACACACGAAGTCGATTTTCGATGAAACGAAGTGCGTCAGATTCTTGGCAACAAGCCCTATCTATTCTTTCTTGTTTGCTACGATTATGATCACTTTGGATTTTTGGAAAAAAAAATTCCCCAATCTAGATTCTTATCACTAATTGACCTTGGGAATCCATCTCCATGGATTATATGTTTGTCGACCCTTCTACTAAGCATGGAAATTACTGTGTTTTTCTGCCTATCGAGAGATTATCTAATATGGACAGTTTGGCAACCTATAAGAAGAGTATCAAAGAAGAAGCCACTTCTATTCTCTTATTTGAATGAGTGTGGGTACACTTTGGGATCCCACAACCCATTATCTCATATCAAGAAAATAGGTTCCTAAGTACATTTTGGTCAAGTCTCTGGTCAATGTTGGATGCCAAGCTCACTAAGTCCATGTCTTTCCACCCCCAAATTGATGGCCAAACTTAGGTCATCAACAGGATGAATATACACATTTTGCACATGTACAACTTGAATCATCCACGCACATGGGCTGAAAGCCTACCCTATGTCTAGCACAACTACAACACAGCTCTCCATAGCTCAAATGGCCAGAACCCCTTTCAGGCGGGGTTAGGATTCCAATCACTATGTCCCATTGATGTGGCCATACCATTTGTAGCTACTGAGGAAGATTTTTCCCATGTGCAGTCTGAAGTTGATATGGATAACAAGTTCATTGAGTGCATCCAGCACATCTGCGATCAGGTCCATGACACATTGGAAAAATAAAATTCTAAGTACAAGCAGTGACATGATCAACATCATGTGGCACACAGGTTCGAGTTGGGAGAAAATTTTTGGCTACATTTTCAAAAGGAGTACATCGTTGGGCCCCATTGTAATATTTGGCTGCTTTGATATGGGTATTACACAATCACCAAGGTTTTAGGGTAAAATTATTTCAAGCTCAACATTCCACCATTCCTTGGCATGCACCCAGTGTCAATGTAGACCGCCTTTGACCATACTTTCCACCATTGATAGACATATCCAACATTGCAGAAAAACTCACACCAATCGGCTTAAACCCATACTGCATGGAACATGCCACAAGTGATCGAATCATTGAAACACATACCAAGAACACTTTCCAACATAGGATCCAACTATATCAATTTTTTAAAGCATGCCAACTCATTTACCACGGTAATTGGTTCACTAGGGACGAGGTTCAATAAAAATTTCCTCACCTCATGGAGGCTTTGCATGCAATGTGGACCATTTCTTCCAAAGGATGGAGGACTGATCTAGGTGGATATTGGTGGCCACCTATCTATTCCATATATAACTCTAGTCAGTTTCATTATTCTCCTTGTTTGTAAAAATATTTACTATTTTTAGTAGCTTTTCGGGTCTTGAACTTCCGGAGCAATTTTGACCCCCTTAACAATGTTATTTTTTAGGTCCATAGTAGTCCCGTGCCCATGTGGCACATGATATATTACTCAAAGAGATATATATAATGAGGTATCATACATGCCAAATAGGGATAATATGACCAAGTTATGACCCCAGGAAGTTAGCTACCCAACTAACCCCAATGGGGCCCACAAACTCTTCGCGTTCAATCTCCTTGGGTTAGGGTTTTGGACTTTTACATTTTTTCCTTGTTGGTTAATAATAGAAATGCCCTTAAGCCTCATTGTAACACAGTTTAGAGCTATGTAGTCACCACATATCTTCTTAGAGATAAGCTACCGTCGTTTGAGTTAGTTTATTTCCATTATGTTTGTAAGCATATTTCAATTCTTTGATATTAATGAATTGAATTATTATTTCTGCTACATATCTGTATTTGTGGTTATATCTGTATTTTTTTGAGTTCTTGTTTAATTTCAGCTCAAAGTGAATGCTAAAGTGCTCTAAGAATACTCTAAGTGTACAAGAGTGTAAGAGAGCCAACAACTAAACTCACAAAAGCCATGAACTATTTCTCTGATGCATTTTTATCATTGATGTCTCCTTTCTCTTCATGTTTCTTCTAATTTCCCGTGAATGCATACTTGTGACTCTTCAACTTCCTTTTCTCCCATTGTCCTTTATTTCTCATAATTAAATGCTAATTATTTCCTATTTGCATTTTCCAATTCCTTTTCCAATTTCCATAGCCATTATTAAATTGCAAATGATGCCCACTAAATGGTTTTCCCACCATTAAACCTGTAATATGTGCTATATGACCTTCATATTATTTTTCCTTTATTATCCTTTATTACATGAAAATTTAAGCTCGGGTTGTTACAAATAAGATCATGGGAATCCCAATTGATGGCATACCAAAGCTGAAAGTATTGACATAATAATATAACGTTGAGTTCCCCTACTATGGTTAGAGGTGTGGTTTATCCCAATAGCTTTGGAGACTAAGGTATTCATGAGGGTAGTGGATATATGAGAGATAACCCCTCCTCCCCTAATAATAGATAGTAGGGTTTGAGTACCCCCATTTCTAACAATAATGTTAATGCCACTCACAATCAACGTACTAAAAGAACAAGAATGAGGAGGAGAAATATGAATATAAGATCTCATTTCTAGGATATTAACTCATGACAAGGGATTCATATTGAGACAAAATATATTTGGATCCTTCCACTTGAACTTGGTCCAAGTTACCTTAGGAAACTAGTGAAAATCAACTTCTAATACAAAGACAACCATTCAAATCCTAAATAATATCCTAAGATTCTAGATCCTCCTCTAATGGTGATCCCTTTGGGTGAATTTTCACTTTTATAGCCCTTAGTTTAACTTGAGATAGGAACCACCATTTTCCAATCTATGCCTTTGAGGTGATGGATCTACACTTTCAAGAGAAATTACATGAATCATTCTAGATTGACAATTCAACCCCTCAACTACTTTGAAAATTAAATTAAAATACCCTTAAGGCTGACTAGGAGAAAATACCACATAACAAAAAAATACCTAATATAAACAAGATATAAACTCTCCAATATTTATTTTGTGAGTGATTAGGATAAGAAACTGAAATTTGGAAGAGTATATAGAATTTCCTTCCAAAGGTAATAGTGGGATGATTAGGGTTGAAGTTATACTAATGAAGGTAACAAAGTAAATTACCCTAACCTCATGATATATAATTAATACATGCAAGGAACTTTTCTTCATAGGGCACCTTATAGGAGTACTATAGTAGTGGTGTAACGTTTTCCTTATGTGTTATAGATATTCCCCCCTACAATCACCTAGATGGTACCTAAGAGGAAATATGAGCTATGAACTCATAATCAAATGCCAAAGGGGACAATCATTGGTTGAAGTTGCACCTAAGGGTAGGGTATCTATACCTACGTCCTTGAAGTGGGAGTATCCATGTCCGTAAATTGATACCAAATCAAGACCATGAAGGGTGCAATCCACAAATGCAAAGACAAGTTAGAGAGGGTGAATCCATATTCACTTATCTCCATACAACCTAATTCTTAACTTGTGTGTTATAAGAGCTTCCTTCACAACCTATATTATACTATATTTTGTAAATATTTAATCAATTTCTACATTTGAGTTAGATTAACCTTGCAGAGATAACTCTCAACACCTACTCCAAGGCCCTAGCTGACTTAGATATCTATATATATATATATATATATATATATATATGCTTCTAGATGTAAAATAAAGTATACTTGTTTTCAGTATTAGTGTTTGTTTTAGTGGTTCTTGCTTAAGCTACAAGCACTAGAAATGAAACTTATGATATTTATGACCAAATTTAATGAAATAAAACTGAAAAAATACAACTATTAGTTCCATTCTCTTTCTTGAAATGAAATCGTTATTTCATTGGTTCTAAAATACACAACTCTACAAACTATTTTTTATTTTATTTTTTATTTTTACTTTATCTTCTCCTTTTGCAAAAAAAACACTAACTACCCAATTTTTTGAAATGAACACACTTTCACTGAATGATCTAACCAATATAAGGTGAAACTATCATTTCATGCAACTAATAAGAAACATTATGCATAGAGTACACTACAATTTCATATGAAAAGGAAATAAAGATAATTCAATACAACCACTAGTACTGAAATATAATTAGTGAAAAAAAACAAGAACCAATATAATCTAAATACATATAATAAAGGTATAATGGGACTAGAGCAAAGATGGCTTCAAATGGAGTTTTGTGTGAAAAATGGAACACAATGTCTACTAGATTTTTTTTTATTCTCAATTCAATATAATGAATTACTAAGAAAATACTGAAGTCACAAAGTAATCAACCATTATGTTTTCAAAATAATATAAAGGATGACAATATAAAAATATTATGCAACAAAAATTAAGATCACTCACCTCATTTCGAAATGAAGATGTAATGATAAAAATAAAATAAAGGAATAATGGATAATAAATAAAAAAAGGATTCTTCCATGGACGTTGCATTAGTGTGGGCCCTCCCCTCTCACCCTTATTTCATTGCAGCAAAAAAATGAAAACACTGAAACATGCAAGCGACCTGGAATGTTGTCCATTCATGGGTCATCTCAAATGCTCATTCAAACATAAATATAAGGTTTTGGCATCCAATATCATACCATGCATATACCAATTCACACATATCATGTTTATTCTGGATGGTAGTAGAATCAAAGGCTTATATCAACATGATGCATTACATCGATCACAATAACACTTCGCCACAATATTCCTTGGATGTAGTGATAATAGTAGTCCCTCATTGTAGAAATTATTGCATAATCCACAATCCAAGTAGTGTTACAAGCACTAAGTAGCCCAAATACATACTGAATGATGGGCTCATACTACTTGTTATGCAATCATCTGTGGTTTTAGAAACATTGAGTGAGCCAGGCTCCAATAAATCTATATAAGGAACATAAAAAAATTATAGGGGTTTTTTTGCCTTATTTTTTTTAGTTATCGTTTTATACGCTAAACTAATCTTGCAGTTGAACTGTTTATATGCTCCTTGGCATGCTAAGTAAGCATATTCTCAATCCAATATTTCTTGCTTCACATCAAATTTTGTTTGGCTGGCTCATTGTGTGTTTAAACTAGATTTTGCATTCATATCCCCATATATCACACTTCAATTATATTGGCCTCCTCACCATTATCTATTATCTATAACTCTCCCTTGATAACTCACTCCTTTACCCATGATTTTCTCTTCCTAGACTATTGCGACAATTCTCGACAACCTATGCTCTATCTTTTTCCATGTTAGCATCTCTCTTTCTTTATCTTATTTGTATGTCAATATTTACCTTCAGAACCACATGCTTTTTATCCCTCCCATCCTCAATCACCCCCTTGTCACAAATATTGAGCCTCAAGATCTCCCTATATCACCATGCCTCATGGAAGTCTTATGCTCTCTTGTTGACGAAGGGGAGGGGTTCATCCCGTCGTCTCTTATTTTACCCCCGACTATATAGCATCGACCTCTCAATTTTGATTTTAGGTGCAAGAATGGAATCCATGAATCTTTATGAACAATACACACCTGAGCTTGTCGACTTGGAAGTTGAAAGAATGGAAGCTACTAAGTGTTAGGAAAAACATTGTACTTTTGACCACCATTTTTAAGCTAAGACCAGGGACTTGTTGTATCTTCTACAACACCCTCCAAAATTTGGCACCTACTTGAAATTTCAGAGCCCCTGACCTCAGGAAATTCCAACTCCAGCAGGTATTCTCAAAACCAATTGATAACTCATTTTTTCCAAATTGGTCGCAAAGTCGCCAAGTCACATCCCTTTCAATTTTTAGACATTTGTTACCATGCGACCTTAAGACCTAGCAACCTCCAAGTCGCCTTGTCGCAAGGTCGCAACGTCGCAAACTTGATTCAAATTTTGTATTTGCAACTACGCAACCTCCAAGTCCCCAGTTCGCAAGGTCGCAAGGTCGCATCCATCCCCGACTAAGCTCGATTGATGACTTTGCAAACCCCATTAATGACCACGCATGTGACCCCTTTATAAATAGAAGGGTTGCGTAGGCCGCATTCAACCTGTGTAATGGACCAAATGAGATGCTTGACGAGCCAATTAGAGCGTGAATTTTCCCAGGGGATATCGAAGATGAGCTTTACTCTGTCTCCATCTCTTCAGACTCAAGCGACATGGGGCTTCCAGTAGTGCGAAGAAGAGACAAAAGCCCACAAATAGAGCTATCAGAAGGATACAGGCCTCCTCCACTGTCTCTTTTCTATGGGGACACCGCCTGTGTCTTCGGGAAAGGTGACAAGATGACATGGTATCATATCTACCAGGAATTCACAAAGAAAGAATTCCCAGAGGACATCGTGGACTGGAAGATATGCATTCAAGTTAAGAGGTCTAAGCTTCACTATGTGGGCACCCACACACCAATATTCCCATGCACGGAAGTAGTCGAAAGGATCCTCTAGAATGTTGATCCATAGTTCTGGGTCATCCTTGATCACATGGGGAATGCATTTTCCAATCATACTGGAAAATACGCAGAGGTATATTATGCACTCCCCATTAGGGAGGAATCTTTCAATGCCCAGTGGGTCTCGGCATACAACATATGAATACAGGATACCTTAAAGGTTTGATGGGAGGACCTTAAGAATTTTAAAGGGAAGAAGGATCAAGAAAACAAAACCGATGGCCTTAGGAAGGTTTACAAGCTCGTTGCATCTATGACGTGTAGGTTTAACGACAAGAAGGACGCCGCTACTTTAAATGGAACATGGGTCCCACTCATGTATGTGATCGCCTCCTACGACACTCGGTTCAACTGGGCACATCTAGTATTTTTGGCTCTTAAAGTGAACATATCAGCAGCATAGGTACTATAAGAGGGATGTGCATCAAAATTTTACATGGCTTCCTACCTCTTAGATACAGTGTGCGCATGGTGCAATTTTTATGATTGGTCACAAAACTGGGATGCGAAACATGGTGGAACTATTCAAAAATATTTGAATGTGTTTCGGGCTACCAGATACAAACAAGATATGGATTCCATTGCAGATAAGTTCATCCCCGCGCTCTATCAGCATGTTTTCAATAAAGATCCTCCTTGCATGTCCAATAGGGCCATGGAGATAGTAACCAAGGTAGCCAACTGGTTCCCCATCCCATAAATCACTTTTGTCAGGGTCTTTGCATCATTGAAGGCACCTCGTGCACTACCGAAGTTCGTCACTGACAAACTCGTACTACGAGAGGTGTGCTATCAAATGACGAGCGAGTTCTCTAATACCCTCAACAAGGGCAAGAAGAAACCATGGCCTACCCTCCCACTTAATATTGGTACCTATACTATTAAGGAATTTAAGGAAGTAGAAGAAGAGGTAGAAGACATCAAAGGATTTCACTTCGTAACCTTCGTCCAAAGGTCTTATGATCCTGAAATGATTGTCCCCATGCACTCCAAGTGGGCCAAATTTAACTGGAACTACTAACACACAGAGTTCCCTATGGAAGATTAGGTTAAAAACTGGTACAATACAAATAGAGAAGCAGCTCCCGAAGGACCAGTAAACCTGGGCAGAGATCATGGGAGCTAGGATGACCAAACTCTAGAAGAGAGAGCAGAGGATTTGAAATGGAAGGACCGTGTGGGAGGAGCATCGTCTTCCAAATCCAAAAGGTGGAAGAATACTACAAGCGATAATCCTCCTAAGGATCACGAGGGAGGAAAGGGAAAAGAGGCCAAAGCACAACAAGAGGTCGAGAAGAATCTAAGAGAGGAAGAGCTAAAAAAAGCCCAAGATACCTTGGCACAACAACAGGAAGAAGAAAAACAGAAGAAACAAGTTGAAGAATAGCAGAAGAAGTGGCAGAGAGAGGAACGGAAAAAGAAATAAGTAAAAGAGGCCCGTAAGAAAAAGGAATAAGAATAACGATACAAAAGTGAGGTTGAGCACAAGCTGAAGGAGGAGCAGGATAAACAAGAAGTCGAAAAGAAGAGAAAGGAAGAAGAAGTCGAAAAGGGGAGAAGGGAGGAAGAAACTCAGAAGTTACAGGTGGATGCATCGAAGGAGGCAGAGAAAAGAAAATCACAGCCCTCGAAGACTGGGGGGAAAGCAGACCTGCCACATATTGAGGTACCCCCAGCAACTCTCATGACAGGGGGACACCTCCCTCTCTTAGAACTCGTCATCCCAGAGGAGCATGAGGATGATGTACTGGATCTAACAATACTATCTTACGACTAGTACACTCATAAAATCAAGAAGGAAAGGAGGAAATTCCTTGCACGAAATCCATCCGAGCCCCTCATAGTGACCATAGAAAAGGAAATAGTACTCGACACCAGGGCTAACCCCATGATGATAGCATCGGCCAGAACCGCCTTTGCAAGTGCTACAAAATACAATGTTAGGAAAATGTGCAGAGAGATCTTGTTTCTATAGGGCAAACTCCAGGCATCCGAGAAAAGGGCAATTCAGGTAGAGACAGAAAAGAAAGCCTTGGAAGTTGATTATAACACACTCCAACTCAAGATCACTCAGGATAATGGGATACAAACCTCCATTCAGGGATATTTGGATACCTTAGAGAACACCATGAAGAAAGTGTATGAGGAGATGTTGACCATAAAGCAGATAGACGCCCCTTTGCTAAGGGCCTGGGTAGAAACTAGGAAAAGAGATGCACAGCTAAAAGAAGCCTCCACAGCTTTGGACAACATACTTGAATGGTCAGAAAGGTACCCACGGGCTCCTAAAACCCTAGCAAAGAAGGAATGGATCCTCACTCAAATCGATAAGGTGCAGATACGGATGAAGCTGTAATCCAGTGACAAGCTCGCAAAACATGTAGAAAAGGTGATGTCTGCCTATGAACACCTGATTAGTGGCATATATTCGATGGCGGACGTACACCACATCCCTTAGGGAAATTTGCCACACAGAAGATGAGGGAAGAGGTGACCCAAGACATGCAAGCATTCTTGGGACCCATCATAAAAGCAACCGCTTCCAAAAACCTCCCAGCTTCTGATGAGAACATTGACTAGTACATCGTCACACCAGTCCGGATCTACAATAAGGTGGCCTTTGTATCCAACCAGATCATTGTGAAGAGGAACACTATAGTTCTAGACACTCTAGAGTGCTTTCATAGGCTCGAAGAAGACACGCCTCAAATCACTCCAGTAGCTACCGACTACCTGGCTTTGTAATATTCTCAATTAGCCCAAGCTAATGGGAATACAGAATTTTGTTTCATTTTCCTGTTTCATGAATAAATGTGTAAAGGAGGACAATAAAAACTCCTAAAATAGTGAATAAATCAATTCCCCATCTGAACAAGGCAAAATCTGGGCTGTCTAAATAAAACACCCTTATGTGTGAAAGGGATTGAGACATATGACTAGGTCAACCATGACGAGATCAACAACGCTATTTAGAGGGGATGAACCTCATTGATGCATAGCGCAGTCTTAGTTGGAGGTGGCACATGTTAAAGAAGCTAAATCATTGATATGGTTTAAGGTTTTGCAATATTTATATCTTATAAAAGGAATATGAGGGTAGCAGGAGAATCTTGTTGATTGGATTATATTTCTGAATATATTCTCTGTTTAGACATATATCATTCTCTTGTTGTTTAGCTAAGAATAGTGTTATTTAGCACTGGGTTTTCCTGATTGGGAATCCCACCTCTTTCCTTGAGAAGCCTCTTGGAAGAGTCTTGCACATCTTTTCCACTATCAGGCATTTGGCAAAGCTTCATCTTTCAACTACAATGCAGATCCTATTGAGGGTTTGGTTGTCCTTGTAAGCTACAATAAGTGGAGGCTAGATCTACTCAGATCTAGGCCATTCTAGTGCCTCTTTTCAGTGGGAGAGTCTTCTATACCATTAGAAAGAGTGTATTAGACGTTTGGAGCTGACTTTTTCAGATATTGGCACTAGGCCAAACATTTTCTAGGGCCTACAACGTAGTTTACCTTCCAAGACTGCGTTATTTGCAAGTATACAGTTGCAGGGTTTTTTGGCACATATTTTGGAGTATTGGATTTCATGTGATTGGGGGTCTGCCCTTTACATTGTGAGATCCATTGGGTAGGATCATTGTATTGTATTGTATATATCAGATCTGAAGCTGCATATTTTCTGAATATTTCTGCAAATCTGAATCATTAAATCTCATATCTACTCCTTCTATTTCATCTTTTTCTCAAAACCCCAAGGGGAATTTGTAGAAGAGCTCATCTAGTGTATAGATCTGATATAGATATAGCATTTTGTACACAGATCTACTCTAGATCCGAAGTGTAATATACAACTACTACAACTCATTAAAATAATGTTGTCAAGCATTTTCAGTCTTAATACATGATTGCAGCAACTCATTTTGGAGGATTTTCTTCTATAAGGCTTCTATTTTCCTCTTGTACATTGTATGGGCCACATTGTAAATCTAATTTTATGATGTATAAGTGATTATTAAGCCTCCATATTGGCCAACTACTCTTACTTTGCTGAACTGCATTATTTTTGAAGCAGTATTCTTGAATACTGTTGTTTTTCCCATTTTGGGATATTACAGTGGTATCAGAGCAATCATCTTGGCATAGCCTGTAAGAAGCCAATATGTCTTCAGAAGAAAATGAGCCTCTTACTGACAGAGAGAAGAGGTATCTAAAGAGAAGATAGAAGAAATTTAATTACACAAATGATGATCAAGACAGGGGTAAAGCCCTTGAATCTGGAGTGATGTAGAAGGAAAGGACTTTGCAAAGATCCTTTTTAATGCCATGCAAGATCTTGTGAGAGAGATCAAAGAGGTGAGAATGTATAGAATCAAGGAATCTCCTAAGAGATTTCATCTTGGAGAAAGCTCTGGCATGTCTCATTACTGGAATGATCAACCAGTGAACCAGCCACAAGTTCCACAATGCTCTACCATGCCTACTTTTTTGGCTGTGGAAAATGAAGGGCCTCAAGAGAAAGCATCCCTTGAAGACTAAGTTGAATAATATGAGTCTCAGAATCAGAGATTCAATGATCACTTGAGTTTTCAAGAGTTTTGTCACCTCAAGGGAAAAAGAAGACCAAGGCATCAACATAGAGATGGTGGATTCACTCAGAATCATGATCAACATCACTCCATGGGCAGATTATTTTGACCCAAGTTTGACAGGTCATCCACTTGTTCTGCCAAAGCATGGGTAGAAAAACTAGATATCTAATTTCAGTTGAACAAGGTCCCAGAGATGGAAGCTATCAAGATTGCAGCGCTGCACTTTGAAGGTGAAGCACACAACTGGTGGTTCCATGGCTTGTCTACATTGGGTCATGCCATTATGACTGCTTCTTCTAAGTTCACTAGAAGGTTGGTGGAAAGGTTTGACAGAAAATATCCAGAGGCACCTTTCATGAGCCTTGCAAAGTTGAAGCAATCAGGTAATACAAAGTCTTATATTTTTTAATTTTTGAGATTATCTGTTATGGTTCCTGATTTATCTACAGCGAGAAGGGTGTACATGTTCATTAATGGTCTAGATGAACCTCTTTATGGGTTGGTAAAGTCTACCAAGCGCACTACCTTGCATGATGCCATTGAGATGGCTAGAGACCTTCAAGATGCCTTGCCAAAAGCAAAGGAAAACTTTCAGCACAAGCCCTATTTTCCTTCTAAAGGAAAGGAAGAGAAAGTTTCTCCTTCCAAGGAGAGCTCATATAAGAAGCCTCTTGATGATGAAGTCTGGAGAGATCTAAGGAGAAAGAAGCTATGCTTCACTTGCCAAGAACCATGGGTACCTGGACGTAGATTTGTTGCTGGTAAAGAAAATTACATAGAGGTCTTCTCGGATCTTAAAGAAGATGAAGATGATGAACCAAGAATAGGTCACAGCGCTGACAATTTTGAAGGAGATCCAACACCATCAAGAGATGGAAATGGAGCCTTTGCTCCTATTGGAGGAACTCTTGAATATTTGAGAGGATTACCTAAGTACTTGACCCTAAGAGTTCAAGGTTCAATCATGAATCTGAGGGTTTCTATATTGATTGAAAGTGGGGCTACCCACAACTTCATTGATGCTCATCTTGTGCAAATGAGGGCAATACCCACTGATAATTTTGAGGGATTCTCTATTTTGGTCCCACTAGATAGAACAATGCAAGGCATGCATTATGTCCCATCACTTTCAGTCACCATGGGATCCTACACTTTGGTGGATCACTTCTTTGTGGTTGACATACCAGACACCAATGTTATTTTGGGTGTCCAATGGTTGATTACATTGGGGAAAGTCACCACTGATTGGGAGGCTTTGCAAATGGAATGGGTGGACAAGAATAGTGGTGAACCTCAAATAATCAAAGGCATGCATACTTACCCCTCACATAACACTTCCACATAGAAAACATAGATGGATTTTCAGAGTGGAAGCAAGGACCTCATAGTCCCATCTATTATGTTCATGAGATTTTTGCATGGGACACTCTTATCTAGTGGAAAACCACTTGGGAGGCCACCTGATTCAGATTCTGTGGGGAATACCTGACAACTTGCTTCTCCAAACATAGATCCAGAAGGGATTAGAGCACTTGAAGACAAATCTATAGTGCTAGGAGACTTGGGTAAGCTCAGGAAGGAGGGAAATATTTCTCCCTTATCCTCATCACCCACTCTCAATCCTGGATTTGCGCTGTGGGAGGAGAAGAATGAAAGGAAGAACCTTCCAACACAAACCTTTGACATATGAGATGTCAAGAAGGAGAGTAGCAACATGACAGACATTCATGTTGATGCATCATGAACATTGTCATTGTTGAGTAGTGTAGATCTATATTGGAAATTCCAGCTGTTGGTGGATTATTCCAAAGATCTTCACACTTGTATCATGCTTGATGACCAGCTGCATGAAGAGGGCTATCTAGTCCATGAGGGAGTCATCTATCATTATGGTAGGGTATTCTTACCTAGAGCCTCCAAGCTCAAGGAGAGGATGCTACAAAGGGCCTACAAAGAGTTTTGTTTCAACCTTGCCTATTCTATGAAGATCTACAACACTATCATGAGATGCTTTGAATGGGAAGGCTTTGGAGGTGAGCTACATTAGAATTTTCAAGAATGCATGAACTATGTGGAGTTGGGGCAGCCATGTGACTCTATGTAAGAGTTATTTCAGCCATCTCTTCCTTCTTTGGAAAGAGGAGAAATATCCATGCACAACTCCATGTGTATGAGAGACATTGTTGGTGAAGGATCTGATCATGTAAAGTAAGTTTCATTTTCTGATTTTACATATTCTTTCACCATGTTTATGTAGGCCATGACTCCAACGAGGAGTGATGTATCATGTAAATCTCATGGAAAACATTGGACCACTATAATTTCTGCAATTGGCCACTCCCTTGTTGTGTAAAGGGAGATTTTATTTCATGATGGGTGCTTCCCAAAGGCACCAAACATATCTCACACTTTCATCCATGGTGAGATGACATGTGCAACAAGTAAGTGGTGGGGGAACCACTTACCACACCTTGATCTGATGTAGGCAGGAGATGCACTGCGCTGGTACCATATGTGGGACTATGACCCACCTCCTCATGCTCAAATTTCTGTTTGTATATATGTAGTTTTGCTTCCATACATTGATGATATAGTTGTACTTTTTCTGGGTATGTATGGAGGGAGGATGGGAAGCTTGCATGTACCACATGGGATGGAGGCTCTCTATGTACCTCATGCTACATGTCTTAGGGAGACTATTGGTTCAGCCATGTTTGTTTCATTTGAGTTCTTAACTCCTTGTGGGATGGACTATACACATCTCATAATGACTTTGGAGGAACAATTCATGGAGGGTTGGATTGGTGAACACTTAGCTTATGAGGGAAGCGTAACTCATGATGGTGTCACCAATGGAGGAGGAGAAGTGTTGCAACACTCTCCTTATCAGTTTCTTGAGGACAAGCGACATTTTTTAGGGGAGGACTGTAATACTCCCAATTAGCCCAAGCTAATGGGAATACACAATTTTGTTTTATTTTCCTATTGCATGAATAAATGTGTAAAGGAGGATAATAAAAACTCCTAAAATAATAAATAAATCAATGCCCCATGTGAACAAGGCCAAATCTGGGTTCTCTAAATAAAACACCCTTATGTGTGAAAGGGATTGAGACATTTGACTGGGTCAACCATGACCAGATCAACAACGTTGTCTAGAGGGGATGAACCTCATCGATGCACAGCACAGTCTTAGTTGGAGGTGGCATATGGGAAAGAAGCTAAATCATCGAGATGGTTTAGGGTTTTGCATGATTTCTATCTTATAAAAGGAAGAGGAGGGCAGCAATAGAAGGTTTTTGATTGGATTATATTTCTGAATATATTGTCTGTTTAGACATATATCATTCTCTTGTTGTTTAGCTAAGAATAGTGTTGTTTAGCACTGGGTGTTCCTGATCGGGAATCCCACCTCTTTTCTTGAGAGGCCTCTTGGAAGAGTATTGCACATCTTGTCCACTATCAAGCATTTGGCCAAGCTTCATCTTTCAACTACAACGTAGATCTTGTTGAGGGTTTGGCTGTTCTTGTAAGCTGTAGCAAGTGGAGTCTAGATCTACTCAGATCTAGGAAATTCTAGTGCCTCTTTTTAGTGGGAGAGTCTTCTATCCCATTGGCAAGAGTGTATTGGACCTTTGGATCTGCATTTTGAGATATTGGCACCAGGCCAAACATGTTCTATAGCCTACAACATATTTTTCCTTCCAGGACTACGTTATTTCCAAGTATATAGTTGCAGGGTGTTTTTGCACATCTTTTGGAGTATTGGCTTTCATGTGATTGGGGAACTGCCCTTCACATTGTGAGATCCATTAGTCGGGATCATTGTATTGTATTGTATATATCAGATCTGAAGCTACATATTTTCTAAATATTTTTGCAGATCTGAATCATTAAATCTCAGATCTACTCCTTGTATTTCATCTTTTTCTCAAAACCCCAAGGGGAATTTGTAGAAGTGCTCATCTAGTGTATAGATCTAATATAGATCTAGATTTTTGTACATAGATCTACTCTAGATCTGAAGTGTAATATACAACTGCTGCAGCTCATTAAAATAACATTGTCAAGCTTTTTCAATCTTAATACATGATTGCAGCACCTCATTTTGGAGGATTTTCTTCTATAAGTCTTCTATTTTCCTCTTGTCCATTGTATGGGACACATTATAAATCTGATTTGCTAATGTATAAGTGATTATTGGGCCTCCATATTGGCCTCCTTATCTTTGCTGAACTGCGCTATTTTTGAAGTAGTATTGTTGAATACTTATATTGTTCCCATTTTGGGATATTATAGGCTTGATAGACTTATCTCAGAGGAAAACAACAAGTAGAGACCCCATACCTTTCCATCACATAGATGCTCCCTTGAAAAGGACTAATTTTACAGGTAGCAGACACAAGAAAGTCACAGGTCACAAATGGTACCTAGTCATAGGTCACAGCCTTAGGTTGGTCGCAAGTTGCAAATCCTTCTAGGTCGCAGACCATGCTAGCAGTCGAGAAGCTAAAAGGACAGGGCAACCTGAAGGTCATTTTTGGTTCTATATTTACTCCCTTGGGAGATAATGTAAGGAAATTGTTTTGGACACCACGGAGAGGAGACATAATTGTACATCATTGAATGCATAATTCCATGAATGAATACAAACCAATGCTTTGACTCCATTTTTTGATTTGATGGAAACTTATGTGTGTTAACATTATGAATATTATATATTTACATACATTCTTTCATTTGTGACTTATCAATATGTGTTTCTGCTCATGTGTCATTTATACGTTTAATCTCTTTGGATTTATTAATTATTTTTGAATTTTTAGCACATGGACATGTTAATAACTTAGTTTTTGATATAGTCTTAGTCTCTTGGAAACTCGCTTAAGGAATTGAAGGGTGTTTCGACCATATTGAACTATTTCTCTTCTGGTTTAACAAGCCTCTTTATGAGCATGACCCTAATGATGTGTTGTTGACAATACTTCCTTTGGCTATGTTAGCCACCTATAAATTTTTGACAGAGCAAACAAGTTGCTAAATATGTTTCTGAGCCTTCAAGAGAGACATTTTCTCTGAAAATCCCTCATTCTTGAAGCCTCTATGTGTCTTTTTCCCTAAAAAAATCCTCACTGCAGTTTCCATTGAAAAAAGCCTCACTATTTTGTGAAAAAGAATACTTCAAAAGGCCTCTGTAATTGCCCATTTTCACTCATTTCCCTTCATTTTCATTAAGCCTCCTTTCATCTTTTAAAGTCCCTTTTTTCCTCTAAAAATCTATTTTATTTCTTTAAAAATCCCTTTTTCCCTTTACCGAAACCCACCATTTAGCCTTAAAAACTTTGTTTTTGGCCTAAAAATAACTTTTTACCTTATAACAGGCTTAAGCCCCTTTCGGCCTAGCCTTTAGCCCCTTTCTCACATATAACCCGCACCCAGGATGAGGTGCTAAGCCCCGTGGTGCTAATCACAATCGGAACTTCCCTTTGGCCTTTTTCCCTTTGTTAATTGAAATTTTTCGATGCGATGACAATTCTTTCTATCGGCCATCCGCTACAATATTAATCGTTGATCTTTACAGATCTAATGGTCAGCGCTAACATCTCATCGTGCCCACCACATCTCCTCATTAACCCTCTGATTGTATATCCACCATTGATCCCTTTCCAGATCCAACGGTTGGCGCAAAATCGCATCGCGCTAACCCAACGTTCCCACTCTTCTTTCTCCACGATGGCCGACTCTCCAATTAGATCCTGGCCGTTGAATCCATAAGAACCAATGGTCGGGATTCGTCCACGCTTTGGTTCACAGAGCCCATCATTGCTCCGTTGATTTAATCTAGACCGTTGAATCCACAAGAACCAATGGCCTAGATCTAATCACGCTCCACCTCTTGTGCCCCCCATCATTCCCCCTTCGATCAGATCTCCACCGTTGATCTCTTTCATGATCTAGTGGTCCATGCTAAATCGCAAACAAGATCAGTGAACCGTGGAGTTTTGGCTCCTTTCCTTTCTCCGATGCAATTTAATCTCAGCCGTCCATTCTGCCAGATCTGACGGTCTAGATTTCTTCGCACTCCGCCTTCCTTTTCCATCGTTTCACTGTTCCGCAGATCTCCAACTTAATCTTCGCTGTCCATCCCAATAGATCCAATGGTCAGGATTTTTTCTGCCCATCTATATAACCTTTCTCCCTTTGGAAAATTGGCGTCCCTACTTTTGATCCTGACCATCCATTCTATAGTTTTTATGGTCCATAGCGAACCCACTGTTGACCTCTTCCCGACTTATCGCCCATGCATCTTTCCATATCACGCTCTCATCCCCACCGTCGGATCTCTCTGCCTCCCATCCAATGGCCGAAAATGCATATCGCGTAATTTTTGTGCCCAAGTTTTAACACTTCAAATTTACACGATAAAAGTGGTTATAGAAGGGACACGTGTCAGGCGGCGAGGCATATCGCGTTTTTTTGGGAAATTTTCAAAACTACTCCAATACTGCATGAAAATAGTAGTTTTCTTCTAAAAGCCACCCCTTCCCGATATAGGCCTTCATTAATCCTGACCATTCATTCAATCCAGATCAACGGCTCACGTTTCATCGAGTTCCCATCCATATTATTTTCATCGGAGCATCCAATGAATTTGTCGAAAGATCTCCACCGTCGATCTCTTGCAGTGATCTTATGTTCCACATTCGATCTCCCTCCTCCCTTCCGGTCCCACCATCAAAGCCTCCGATTTCATTCATTTTAATCTTTTTTCCTTTATAATTCAACGAAACACTAAAATTTGGTGTTTTACACTAAAGTTATTTTATTCCATCTAACTCTTGTAAACAACCCCACCAGTGAATCATGATCGTCGATCATCATCTATCAGTCTAATCCAACGGTCCAAAACCGTCCACGCACCAGACCTCCATCAGACCAGTTTCTCCTCCATTATGCATTGTTTTCAGCCATTTTTTCATTGCTTCCACCATCTCCATTGCTGCATCATCGTTCCTCTCCATCCTCCACGATCTTCCGAAGCAATCCACCACCACCCCCATTGATTTCTTAACATGTTTGTCGTCTTTTTGCAGGGATCACAGATGATTAAAATTACTCTCTGTCTCACCATCATAGACAGGAAAATATAGAGCACGGAGAAGCTTTTTTCAGATCCATAGGTTGCAAGGAAGACTCCTGAGGGGGTTTCAAACACGTGGTTTGTTAAAATATCAAGCTATTAACTCTATTTCGAACCCTCCAGTGCCATGAAAACCTACAGTATTCACAGAAAATATAGAAGTGAAGCAGAAAGGAGTATCAGTGGTAGTTTAAAATAGATTTAAAGCCCATTATTGAATATTTAATTCTTTAATCCAGTGTTAGAGGGCGAATATACAGATTGAAGACCTTATGAATGACCCAGAAGGCCTAATAAGGACTAAAGCACATGAAACATGCCATATCAGTGTTTCACATTAGCAGAATGTTCTTTCCCAAGAAAGGACGAGTTCCCATAATGTTTTTTTATTCTCCATCAATGTTCCTGAGAAGACCACCACCTTGACAGTGGTCCTAAGATTGCCAGAACATTAGTTACATAGTATGGCAGGCCTGAAGTCATTTATCTGCCTTACTTGTCCCAGAGTACTACAGAGTACAAACAGTCAGAAGTACTTCAAGAGACATACCTGGAGTTATTATCAGCCTGTCAAAGACCACTCTTTCATCCAAAGAGTACTGAAATTCAATGCAGGGATATTAAAATAGAATGGGATTCGAGCACTCTTCTCCCTTTGTTTTAATGTTTCATTTAAAACTCTATCTACCTCTACTGCCTCTCTTTCAGCTATAAGAAATCATGAAAAATGCATTGTAAAGGTTGTTTTTGGTTATCCGTGGATTTTTTGTTTCTTTGTGATAGAGTTATGTGTGTATTAGTTGTAAAATAGGCTGGTAAATGATTTCAGACTGATTTCAAGCTATTGGAAAATGATGTATGTGACTGGTGTTGCTCTTTAATATGACAGGCATGTTCATTGGATCCTGATCTAAATAAGTGGTGATGTGTTCTATCTTTGTCAATGCTTTCCCTCTGTTATTCATCATACTTTCATCTCTCTAATAAGAATCAGTAAACTAGCTTAGGATATACTACTATAAAGTACCATAGTGCTTCCTGCTCTTCTTACCTTTGATGTTTTCTGCTAATTTTGTGATCTAAGAACAAATTCAATATAATTTAACCAATATAGTAGTTGGTTCTCCCTGCTTGTTGATGTATGAATTTGGAGTTTTTTTCTAGATGTTCTTGTCTGGTTTAGCTGAAATAATTGGGATACTGGGAGATTCAGAGTTGGTTCTGCCTCACTAGGGTCATTTTCCAACAGTTTAGCCTTTCTAAGATCCCTAAAGGTGAATTTGAAAAGAATTTAAAGTTAAAAGTCTTTCTCTGATCTTAGGCTTCACCTTGTGTCAAATCTTAAGTGTTTTCTATTGTTTGAAGAGTTATCCTCATTAGGAGTTTGATCATGGATGGTTAAGGCATGCCCTGTCCCTAGATTTGCTCCTAAGTGGTCACCTTGGAAAGTTTCCTTGTCATTCACCTTCATCCCTTATCATTTCATCCCACACTATCATTTTTAGAGATCCTCTGTTTTAGATGACTAGCCCATTTAAAAGCCTTGGATATTGAATAGCAAGTAAACCCTTTTCTGACCCCATTGCCCAATGGACTTGAGTTTTCTTTGAATTATCTCCCCGTTGCCAAAATCCTTCTTTTCTCACCTCTTTGTCTTACATTGAACACTTCATGCACGTTTCCTAACAACCAAACAACCAAAAAAACAACCCTCGTGCATTATAACTAGCCTAATACCTTAAAATTGAACTTCAAAGACATATATTTCTTTGCCTTTCATAGAGAGATCCCTCTGAGGATCCAGGAGGGCTAGACCCTGAGATCCCAAAGTGGTTTGATGTTGTCTTGTCTTTTGGTAGAGCCAAACCTGCCAAAGCACATGAACCACAACATAATGGCGACTCCACTGGGGAACCAAGACCAATCAGCCTAGAGTTTGGTAGTAAATCACTCTGGTGGACAGTAAATCTCCTTAAAACATTCTAAAACCTTTCGCCTGGTGACTCCATAGTTCCTGAATGACCATAATATTTCACTGATGATCAGTAGGCTTACTGATTATGTTTTTTTTCACAAGACTCCACTAGGAGACCAATCGCATTACAACATCATCCATATCAGAAGAAACACATAGGATTAAGCTTCTTGGTTTGAAGATAGTTTTCCTCTTAAATATTGTCATACCTGGCTAACTTTCTTCATTGAGACTTAACAAACTGGCTTCAAGAACAATCCATACTAGAGCTTATCCTAATCCAAACCCACCTAATATATTTGACAACCCTGAAAGTATTATTAATAAGCCTTATACATATAGGGATCCGATTATTTTCAGACATATTGATAAAGCTAATTTAGCACCTGAAAACCTTGCAGCTCTATCAAACACTCAAATTGACTTAGACTTACCAAGTAATTTACCAAGAACTCAGTCACTTAGTGCTATAGAACAGACAGAATTTGAGCCCCCAAGTTCACTAAAGCATATTGTTCAAAACATTAGGGACAGAGAAACTCCTCCATCAACACCTCCTGATATTCATTTCATCCATAACTTGGGTCTCTCTCACCCTAGATCCGCTCAACAGTTTGTTGTTGGTCCTAGCATTTCTGCCTTTCATATACCTATTGCCCAAACCCAAACTTAACCTCCACAAAACACTACCATGGAAACATGGTATGCCCCTCTGGTGTTACCACAGCCTCTAGTGCCTTTACCCAATGATTATCAGTCAAAAATCCCACTTTTCATTGGAAAATAGTCTACTACAGCTCCACACCATGTAGATACGATGGAAGATGCCTTTGACTATATGGAGATATATGATGAGACAATCAAAATGAGAATCTTTTCTCAAAGTTTAGGAGGAGAAATGAAGAAGTGGTTTAAAGGCCTACCTCCTAATAGTATCCATGATATTCCATCTTTACATCAAACCTTCATAAACAAATGGGAATTCAAAAGAAACCCTCTCCAAATATTACCTTAATATAAGAACCTCAAAATAAATCAGGGAGAGAGTGTCCATGACTATTCTACTAGATTTAACAACGTCTACAATGCTCTTCCACCTCACATGAAACCTCCCCAAGGAATGGCCTTAGTGAAATACCCTGAAGGATTTTATTCTGACATGGCCTATCAGTTAAGGGAGAGAGATTATAACACATTAGAATACATGCAGAAGGGAGCAGTGAGTGTAGAAGAAAACCTAATTGAAAAAAGAGCTAGAATGGGGGCTAAAAGGAAGGTAACCTATAGGGATGACACTGTAGCTTCTTCATCTGATTCCAAATATGATAGCCTAGCCAAAAACATGGAGAAGATTGAAAGAATGATGGAGAAAATGGTGGTCCAAGTCAATAATCGGAGCAAAAACCAAAATCAAAACCAGAACCAAAAATTTAAGAGAAACAATCCCCCAAATAGACCGAGAGACTCTGATCAGCAAGTCATACCTCCATTCCAATAGAACTTCCTTGATGAGGATGAAAGAATAATAGAAGAATCAGAGGGAACCATCATAAACATGGTGGAAGTAGATAACCAATATCACACCTTTCCTTCAGAGGATAATCAGAACTCATACACACATTGGGATGAGGAAAGGTTAGAATCTGAAGACTATAGGTTAGGATTCAAAAATGCCATGATCTCAGAAGCAAAAATAACCTAGACACTCCCAAAAATGAAAGATTTTGAAATCGCCATTAAGAATAGACCTGAAAAGACTCCTAAAGTGACCATTGAAAGCAACAAATCAACAGATGAGAGTTCTAGAAAAAACAAAGAAAAAGACATCCAAACTACCAATAAACCAAGTCAAGAAAGTAGCAGCACTAGTGATGCAGCTAATGCTCCTAATAAAACACCTTCAAACATTGTACATAGTGAGAATTAGTAAGTTTATTCTGCCAATAAAATGGTGACCAACAAGACAGAATTGAACTTTTCAAAGAGTCAATCTCCTTTCAATTTGGAAAGTGAGATAGCCAAAATCAAAATTTCATTCCCTCTCACTGAGTTGGCCACCCAAGATGTTTATAAAGGACAAATTTTGAAAGCTTTAAACTTAGGAGAAAATAGTGGGACTGTCAATCTAAATGATCATCAACCCTCTCTTTTGTTTGGTCCAAAAATCGAAGGGAAATTTCAGGAAGGAGTAGTGCCTCCCTTCTATGTCAGTCTTAATATCCATGACAAAATCCTGCATAATGCCATGCATGATTCTGGGTCTTCACACAACCTTATGCCAAAAGTAATTATGGAGAAGTTAGGCCTAGAGATAACTAGACCTTATAAGGACTTATATTCATTTGACTCTAGCAGAGTGAAGTTCCTTGGCCTAATCAAAGATCTTTGTGTGAATCTGACCCAAATCCCATCCAAGTGCATGGTAATGGATGTTGTAGTGGCAGATGTACCTCCTAAGTATGGAATGTTGTTGTCAAGGTCATGGGGTGCCAAGCTGCAAGGTACAATGCAGATGGACATGACATATGCCACAATTCCTATCTTTAGCCAGCTTAGAAGATTGTATAGAGAGGAACACATGAATTTTATGGTTAGCAGCCCTGAAAAACCTGAAAATTCACCTTTGTACTCTGTCCAAACATATTTAGACTCCTTTATCCTTTACAATGATAAATTTATAGATGAGCCAGAGCTAGCAGACAGAGATTCAAAAAATAGAGTAGAGCCCACATATCTTAACACAATGGCACCTCTAGATATAGAGAAAAACAAGAGAGAAACCTTTGGACAGTGTGCCGAAATAGAAACTCATAGTGAACAAGACTGAGACAGAAAACAACAGACTACTCATCACTCTGAACTCCATGAAAATCCTGAAGAAAAAAACATTACACAATACAGTGCAACCCCATAATACAACATAATGGTGAACACGGCTCTAGGGATGAAAATGATAATAGGTCTGAAAAAAATCCCTTATGGAGAATGACATTTGATGGGTCTTGCACTAGAAAGAATGTAGGAGCTGGGGTATGGTTTCACAATACTGAAAGAAAATATACTAAGAGTCATGCCTTCAAGCTAGATTTTAAATGTATGAACAACATTGCAGAGTATGAGGCTCTCATCCTAGGATTGAATCTATTGAAAAGACTAGGAGCACGAAGGATAGTTGTACATGGAGATTCTAAATCAGTCATCAAACAAGTGAATGGAGAGTACATTGCGAAGAATCCTAGATTGAGGGCATACAGGAACGATGCCATGGATTTGTTGAAAACCTTCGTAGAATATGAGCTTGTGTTTGTTCCTAGGAGTCAGAACATTATTGCAAATGGATTAGCCTGCATTGCTAGTTCATATCGGAAATCATCTAGTGAAAAACAGATCATCATTCAAAAAAAATATAGGCTTGTAGTGCCGAATAATGAGAAACATTGGCAGGTCTTTGAGGGTGACAAACAGATAGAGGATTTCTTGCTTTGCAGGAATGAGTTCGAATTTCTAGAATCAGGCTTTAAGTTTGATGGAAGCAGTTCGGATAAAGAGCTTTCTGATGAAGAAAAACCATCTTGTTTTGTAGAAATAAACATGTTAACCAAAGAAATTGGAACACAAACAAAAGAATACATAAACACGGATAAAGAAGACATAGAGGTGTTGCAATCCAAAGATAAAAGCATCCCTAGAGGATTAGCACCCTTAGAGGACCTTTTTGATTTTAACGACGTGGAAATGAAACCCAGTATAGAACACACTAAATCAGATGTTGAATAATGCAATATAGGCACCGAGGATAAGCCTAAGAGGATTAAACTAGCTAAATCCTTGCCAGCACACATCAAGAAGAAATACATTGATTTATTTAAATAGTTTGTTGATGTGTTTGCTTGGAGCTATGAAGACTTAAAAGCCTATGAAACATAGATCATCCAACACAAGATCCAATTGAAAGAAAACCATAAACCCTTTAGGAAAAAATTGCACAGAATTAACCCGGTACAACTGCCTCTTGTAGAAAAGGAAATCAAGAAAATGTACGAGGCAAGAATCATAGTGCCTTTGAGGTTTTCTGATTGGGTCTCCAACCTTGTAACTGTGAGAAAAAATATGGGAGAAATCAGACTATGCATTGATTTTAGAAACCTTAACAGAGCCTCTTTAAGGAAAATTACCCCTTACCCAAAATGGAACACATCCTACAAAGGGTAGTTGGCTCAAAGAGGATATCTTTGTTAGATGGATTTTTAGGGTATAACCAGGTCTTAGTGCTCCTAGAAGATCAGCTAAAATCAACTTCCACCACTCCATGGGACATGTTCATGTACGTGAAAATTCCTTTTGGACTAATGAACGCTGGTGCAACCTTCCAAAGAGCTATGGACATCACATTTTCAGAGGAAATAGGGCACTTCATTGTAATTTATCTCGACGACATAACAGTCTATTCCAAAACTGATGAAGAGCACCTTAAACATTTGAGAAAAGTATTTGAGAAATGTAGAAGGTTCATGCTATCTTTAAATCCCAAAAAGATTGTATTTGGCCTCCAAGAAAGTAAACATCTTGGCCATATTATATCAGAGAAGGGGATTAAAATAGACCCAAAAAGAGTTGAGGGAATACTGCAAATTAGCCACCCAAGGAACATAAAATAACTGCAGTCCTGTTGAAGCCCCGAAAATTGGGTCTACAACAAGGGGGATACCCACCCGGTCTGGACCTTGGTTGGAAGCTCCTTTTCCATTTGGTATAGTGGGTCCGACTGGAAATATGGGACTAGTTTCCCAATATGTGTGTGTGTGTTGAGAATTGATATTTCTTTTCTAAAAGTTCCTAAGTGAAATGATTTTATTCTAACTCTAATCTAATAACATGCAATTGTATTCTGATAAACATAAATATCTAATTCTACACTAACCCGAGATATAATCTTTCCGTTATGCGATCTAAAATGATTTCAAATAACAATTGGTAATAAATATCATTCAACTGTTATGAGAAAATAATTCAATGGAGATAAACCACTTCCAATAAAAATTTAGACGAAATAGTTGTGAAAAACATATTTCATAATAAGCTACTCATATATTAAGCATAAATAAATAGCTATCACCGTACAAAAGTGCCAAATGATAACTCAAGCATTCACGCATCAATATATAAACAACTGAACATGAATATCACTTTAACACAAAGGCAGAAATAGTTAAGAGATACAAGTACCATTTATAACTAGTTCCACTCATGAGCTTCAAGCAATAATGACTTATCTCTTCTTAATCCAACATCCACTAAGAGTACAAAAGTGAAACATCAGTAGTAGATATTAAATGCAGATATCAATAAATCTTGTTCCATTCATTCATCAAAACCTCCTCGGAGTGTGCGAAAGTGCATGTTCTGAGGACAAGTTTTTGACAAATTTTAGGACCCTTCTCTAAATGCATGAGAAGGGTTTAAATACTACTAACTAAATCTAAAAATAATTTATTACAAAAATGTAGGGTAAGGTTTAAATGACCGTCCTCATTTCGGAAAAAATAAAGAAAAATTAATACTAACACTGAATCTAAAATTAAAACTAACAATTAAATATTTGTGTATCTGTTCCTTGAAATCGCAAGAATTCAGCATTTGTTTGAGAAGAGTTGGCTGGCCGAATTTCAACTTTAACTATCCTGTGAAAACGGAATCTGCAAGAGCTGGCACAATCTTCTCGGCAGAATTGATGATACATTTGAGATTCATGCACTGGCTGTGTGGTTTTACCAAATACGCCCAGTAAGAATCCCAATTCAACTTAGTTAATCTTTTAATTGATTCTACCTTTTCTTGAGCCTTCTGTCTCCAGCCTGTCTGCAGTTGCTGTACTTTTGGTAGATACCGTGGAGTGGTTTCTGAGATCAGATTTTCCTTATGAAAATTTTCATTTATGCAGTCAATAACACTGTTTGCTGTTGTGGCTGCTTCTTCTGCCGCTTGCTCTTCTTTACTGATTTGTGCATCCCAATTGTTAAAGAGCATTTATTTGTGATTGTCGTTGATTATTGGTGCACCTGCTCTTTTCCCCTCCTCTGTTTCTTGCGAAGCCAAATATTCGGTAACTCTTTTATCAATTAAATCGTAATCATGTCATAGGTCTACGACTTGAGTAGTGATTTTATCGCTTATTTCATAATAAGGGTTCCACTATGATATTCTTTGGCACAATATTTCCTGTTGCTGCAGTAGTTGATCATTTAAGGAAATGGATTCTGTGATGAATTCTGTAAGCTTAGGATCATCCTTGTGCATCTCTTGCATAACCTGTAACTGTTTTTCTCTTTCAGCCAAACTGTTCTGGTACCCTATCTACATTTGTTGGAAGTCCTGTTGTAATCTTTCAAGCTATTTCTATGCTTCGTTGTTGGCGTTGGTTTGTTGTAATTGTTTTTGAAAAACCTGCACTTGATCTTTTTTCTCTTTCAGTAGTTTCTGTACCTCAGATGCTTTATCAACGACCGCAGAGGCATATGCTCCTGTGATCTAAGATAATTTGGTGATATTTTCAGTGGGATCGGTGGTAGGATCTTGCCATAGGATGTCTAATTTTTCTGCATCATGAGAGAGCATTTTTTCCAATTTCCTTTTCTTTCTTTGTCTTCTCACCACTGCCTTGTGTTGTGGACTATAAAATACATCAAGAGGAGGAATTTCCTCTATTTTGATCATAACTTCAAAGGATGGGGTAATGGGAATATGTTCCATTTCTGAGACATTTCTAATTGTTCCTGTGACTATATTTTCTGTTGTCCATATATTACTCATAGGTGTATTTTTTCTCTGTCCTTCAATATTGATTAAATCATTGAATGTCTCCCATTCTTTATCTAGTTTGGTTCTGATGGATGGTGACTAGATGATGAGAGGGAGAGGATTTAGCTGTGGAGAGGTTGAAACCTGTTGTTGTGGGAGCTCCTTTGACTGTGTAGTATCCTTTACTGTCTCTTCACTTTTATCATGGTCACTTTCAGACCTCTTAGAGTGTTTTGATGTTTCTTTCTCAGACTTAGATTTAGATCTGTCTATGCCTGAACTTCCACTGAGACTAATACTAGGAGTTGGTTCCCTTATGGGTTCCAAGCGTAATTTATCCAAACGGATATTAGCTAACCTCCTTTCCTTGTATATCTTGAACTCTTTAAATTCTGCTGGAGGAAATCACATTTGGACCGAATGTAGAACCTATCTAAGTGTACATTTCTCTTGGAACATGTCATCAAAAAGATTATTTTCTTTAGAAAACACCTTTATTTTGACTGCAGTAGTGAAATTTTTAGCAATATCATAAGGGTCGAATGGTCTTCTTGGAAATTTGAACAATCGTAGACATGTTATGTTGTTTACTTCTTTGAATGCATGGCCTACATCAAATACTGAAAAGGCCTCGCAGGCCATAGGAAATTGTGGCCAAATAGCCTTCTTTTTGTCCTTCAAATCTTTAGTCAAACCTCCTTTTCCACAGGTTTCATAAGCAATTTCTCGTGCCATGAGTTTATCAAGAACATACAAAGGTAAGACATGAAGGGAAGTGAGACTTCAAAATACCCTGACATATGTAAACATTTCTTCCTCGAAACATCTCGCAACAGGGAGTATATCTACCTCTGCTTCGGGAGAAAATCTTGGAGCATCTTTATCATATAACATTTTGTATAGGGGCAACATGATTCCATGACAAATCTTATAAAAATATGGAGTGAACTTGGAATCCCACAATTATTTATCATAAATATGAATGGGTAATGGGTCTTCAGTCGTCCATTTCCAACCCATGAAAGGAAACTTGGAAATATAACAGATTGCATCCATCACATATGCAGATAAGTAGAAAGGGGAATAAATTCTCTTAGAAACAGTTCTTTTAGACCGGTAATTCAAAATGATTATGGCTAAGTTGTCAGATAATATCTTATCCCAATCCAAAATAGTAGCATTAATGGCAGCATTCAATAATGCTAGCCATTCATATGAAAATTTATTAATGTGTGGCTTCCCAAAAAGTCTACAGAGCATAGCAGCAACAAAGAAATATGGGGAGGTGAGAGAACCAGTACTATACATACCACGTTTATCCTTTTCTAGTGGTTCATCCCTCCTTGACCAGTCCTTGGTGCATTCTGCCAGGTTTTCATTTTCTTTAGAAAAATTCTCCATGAACTGTTTGTTATAAGTCCCTGTGGCTCTGGTAAATGATACATGAGTCTCAAATCTTATGGAGTGAATGAACCAATGAGTTTTTGACCCTGAGTCTCAAATTTTCTGTTTGTAATGTCATTGTTTTCTAGTATCGATTTAACCATGTCCATGTATGGAAGAATTTTGGTCCTCACTGCTATCCGGTGCAAGAACGAGCAAGATAGCTCTGTAATAAACGCCTCAGAAGACCCATGTGAGCCGGCAGTAGTTGTAACCTCCATTATTCTGGGATTCTCTTCCTCAAGCAGACTGTACATGCCTTCCCAAGTAGTAATACCAGCATCTTTATTACAGGCAGTGTCTGTATACAAGGGCGTCATTTCTTTGTCTTCAGAACTCGGAGCTTTGTTTTTCTTTCCCATAATATCCTGAATACTGCTTTGTATAGTTTTCTCTTCTTCATTCCTATAGTTTACAAATGAGGTGAAAATAATGATAAGAAAAAGGTGACGGGAAAGATTTTAAATGTTGAAGACATATAAAATATACCATCTTACGTGAAATGGCTCTTCGATCAGAACAAAACCATATTTCATTAATGATTGACAACTAACTCATTGATTAACATTAAAACACATAACCAGGTCTCGGTTTATGGAAAAAAACTTTTTCGTAAAATGAACCCTAAAGATCTGCGATAAGGCGATCTGCGATTTGCTTCACAATATCGCAGATTGCAGTATCGCTATATCGCAATCTCGTGGAATTACAATATCACAATACTGCAATATCGTAGAATCGCAAAATCGCGATATCGCAATATCGAAAAATTGCTGGAGCGTAGCATATGACAAACATCCGTTAATGTGTTTTTCTGCGAAATGCGATTTGCGATATGTGCCATCACATATCGGCGGTTTGAGGTTTTTCAGCGTAAGTGATATTTGAGGCATGCGATGTGATAAATTTTTTTAGTGCGTTGTTTCGCATTGCGATCTCGCAATCTTAGAATTCCGCTTGTAAGAAGGTATTCATTACCTTTTTTGCGATGCGATATTTCTTTAAGGAATGATTTTATCCTACCTTATCATAAAAATTAAGATTTTTAAGATTCTTCAAGGGGTATTCTCCTAAGTTTATGATATTAAGTTTTATTGAAAAAGGAAATACAAGCACTAATCGATTTTTAAATTTTTTGACTAAGGGTCCCCACTTATTTAGTATTAGTGATAATACTAAATAAGAAGGGGGGTTGTTGCTAGCCACAAAAATTGGTGATTCACTTGGAAGAACCATTTATCTCTGATTTTCTTTTGAATTTTCTAAACTTCCAAAACATAAATTTTTTCAGAAAATCAAACTTTATTATAGAAAGACAAAGTACATTATGCTTTTATCTATCAATGATATTTTGTTTCTTCTATATTTAACTTTGATTATTTACTTCCTGAAGCTAGTCCTTGTATCTACATCAGTCATCACTTGGTTTATAAAGATAAAAACAAAGGCTTCTCTGTAAATCAGTTTTAAATATGCTCATTTGTCATAGGTAGAGTCTCTGTTGCCAGCAGGGGTTTATAGTCTCGACAGGGTTACCTGTTACTCAGCAATGATCCTATATCCTACTTAGATAAATATAAAATTTTCAAAGAGAAATCCATATCCACACTTATTGCTTTCATTTTATTTTTACCCTTAGAGAACAATGTCTTGGTTTGGTAGCCAATTTATGACAGTGCCATTCACTTGATTTATAACTTTACTGAACAAGCTGGCTCGTGATGAGACCCCTTGTCTTTTGATTGTAACAATCTTGAGTCATTGCCCTATTGTGGTATGCAGTATTGGCAAAGTCAGAAAGCTATAATATCTATGATCATGATATGTCGGCTCGTGATGAGACCTCTTACTCTTTAAGTTAAAGTGTATCATTGGATTATTCCCTGAATGTTGTAATTTCCTAGGTGGGGAGGACGTCATTGTTTTCTTAAGATAGCTCTCGACGACAATGGTAGAGTTTTTGGAAAGAAATTTTCTACAGAGAATCTTCGTTTTTTTATTGATACCTTTCATTGGACTGATATAAAACAATTTCCCACTAAAGGTCGCTTTTTATCAAAATTTACAAGGTTGAAACTAGTATCATTTCTAGGCCTAAAGCCTTTAACTGTATCTTTCAATAATAATGATCAATTTTCTAGAAGAATTCTATTTATACAAGTGAAAAAACAAAATTTAAAAGATAATTTGTATCTTTTTCGTGAATTCGAAATGTAACCATTTACAACTGGTTTTATTATGAAAATAAAGAAAACTAATTTACAAAATAGAAGAATGATCTCCTATGGAGAATATTTTTTGAGGATTTGTCCGTTAACAGGTAAAGACTCTCTTTTTCCTGTTAAATCCTATAACATAAAAGTATATGGACCTATGACTTCTGTGATTTGGAAAGGGCCAAGTCACATTAGTTGAAATTTCGTATGTTTCCATTTTTCCTCATGAGCTTTGTCCCATTTTAAAACTAGGTCTCCCATCTGAAAGTCCTTTTTGGATATCATGTTTGAATCAAAAGAAGCTTTTCCTAATGCTTGGTGATGAGCATGAGTTATTTTGGCCTATTCTCGTTGCTCTTCTAGCTTAATTATTTCCAGCTGCCTTAGTTGTAAAGAAGAAGTTGGTGCTTCATCAATATATTGAACTAAGGCCAAAGAGGGAATTGCTAAATGAGTTGGAAGAACCACTTATTTCCCATAAACTAAATTAAACGGAGAAGTGCCAATGGAGGCTTTCTGCGTTATTCGATCTGCCCATAAATCATATATTAAAGACTTATGCCAATTTTTATGATTTTGATCAATGGTTCGCTTAAAGATTTTGATTATGTTTTTATTTGTAGATTTAGCTAACCCATTCCCCAGTGGGTAATAATTGGTAGAGTATTTAAGTTTGAAACCCATTTTGAGTGCAAATTCAGTCATAGCATTACCAAAAAAATACGATGCATTATCAAACATTAAAGCAGAAGGTAAACCAAACCTGGTGATTATGAATTGATCTATGAACTCGATGATATGCTCGGCATTAGCCGTCTTGAGAGGAACTGCTTCTACCCATTTAGTAAAATAATCAGTTACTGTAAGGATATACCTATGTTGTTTAGAAGAGTGAGGAATGATCTCACCTATTATATCCAATCCCCATTGATCAAAAGGCTGCTCAATGTTGACTGGTTGCAGCGACAATGATGGTTTCTTTTGTCTCCCAGAAGCGGTTTGAAAAACTTTACATTTCCTTACGTAGCTATGTGAGTCTTTGAATAGTGTGGGCCAGTAATAGCCTGCGCGGAGGATTTTGTCTACAGTAGCATCAACATCATAATGTCCGCCTGCTAGCCCATCGTGGAGTTCCTGCAAGACTTTTTCAGCTTCAGATTTCTCAAGACATCTAAGGAGAACAAAATCATAATTCATTCTAAAAAGAACATCATTCACGAGCTAATATTGTTTAGCCTTCAACCTTAGAGCTCTTTTCTTGGTGTAATCGAGATTTGGAGGAGCATATCCATTCTTTAGATAAAATATGATATCAGCATATAATGATTCAACATCGTTTAGGCTTACCTTGTACATTTGTATCTCTGCAAATGGTATTTCGAAAATAAGCAATGCTCTAGCTAGCATTTTTCAAAAGCCTTGACCTCTTACAATACTCGCTGGTTTGATTTCTACGTCATATTCTTGCAAGGCAGTAACCCAATTGGCTCTTTTCTAACCCACATCTTTTTGTACTAAGATATTTCTTACCGCTGGAAATGGTACTATGATTTTTGTATGGGTTTTAAGTAGAAAGGGTCTGAAATATTTAATTTCTTTGAAAACAACATAAGCTTGTTTCTCTACATCTGAATAATTCAACTCAGCCCCCTATAAATTTGAACTGAAGAAAGTAATTGGGGCTTCTGTCTTATCTTGATTTGCTTGAGTGAGTATCACAGCATATGATCTATCAGAGGAAAATGTATATAAAATAAAAGGATCAGAAAAATTTGGAGTTTCTAAAGATGGAGCGTTAACAATTGCTTGTTTGATCAGATTGAATGTTTCATATTCGTCTTAGCCCCATTTGAAGTTTGAGTTCTTTTTAATCATTTCTTGTAAAGGAGATACAATTCTTGAAAAATCTGGCACAAATCTCTTTACAAAATTAATCTGGCCAAGGAAAGATTGCATAGCTTTCTTGTTGTGAGGTAGGGGTATTTCAGAAATCTCCTTGGTTCTGTCAGGATCAATATGAATTCTAGATTTTGACACTATGAATCCAAGAAGTTTTCTTTCACTTAATGAAAAAAAGGATTTTTTTGGGTTAAGTGAAATTCCCTACCTTTGACAATGTTGAAAGATCTGTTTTGAATCTCTAAGATGATTGCCTCGTTTCTTGGAATATACAGTTATATCATCCAAGTAAATTACCACTAATTTGTTAACTAATCCCTTGAATGCGATGTCCATGGCTCTTTGAAATGTGGCACCAGCGTTGATCAGACCAAATGGCATCTTTTGATATGCGTAAGTGCCACATTTGGTTCTGAATTTGGTTTTCAATTGATCGTCAGGATGGACCAACACTTGGTTGCAACCGGAGAAACCATCTAAGAAGGACATTAATTCTGATCCTGCGACTGCCTGCAGTATTTTCTCCATGGGAGGAAAAGGAAAATTATCTTTTTGGCAGGCTTTGTTAAGATTTTGAAAGTCAATGAAAATTCTAATGTCTCCATTCTTCTTTCTAACATGAACCATATTGGAAACCCATTTATAATGTCGAACAGGAAAAATGATTTTGGCTTTCAATAACTTATTGAGTTCAGATTTGATCAGGTTTTCTAGATTGCGATGGATCTTTCTCAGCCTTTGCTGGACAGGTTTTTCATCGTTTATCATTGGGATAGTATGTTGGATGATAGAAGTGTCATAAGTTTTGAGTTCATCGTAGTTCCAAGCAAAGACACTTTTGTATTGTTTCAAAAGACGAACATACGCTAATTTGTTTTCAGGAGTTAGGCCAAGGCCTAGATTGATATTCTGTGGTTTGGTATCAGTTCCTAGATTTACTAATTCATAGTTCAAGTTTGAACTTTGCAGTTTTGAATTGGTAGATATTTTGAATCGATCTTTCAAATCATAAAAGGTATTCTAACTTGACTACTGACTTTGGCATAGCATTATTAGTGCTATCTTGTTGCAATTGTCTGTCATGTTGGTCCTCATCAATTATCTGATTGGTGTAAGATCCTTCAGATTTGAGGAATATTACAATATCAGGATCATCATTGAAAATCCTCCAATTGGTAATGTTATCAGGAATCGAGGGTCTAAATATTAGTTCGATTGAAAACCAATCAGGGCTATAGTCTTCTGAAGGAATGAGCTTTGAAGCTATGTTAGCTAGGAGGTCTGCACTAGCATTTTGAAGTCTGGGGATTGATGAAATATTAAATGCTATAAAGTGTTCAGTCAAATATTGAACTAAATATTGATAATGCTTTAAATGACCTGATAAAAAATGTATAGTATTGCGTACCTGTCTGATTACAATTTCAGAATCTATGAAAACTTGTAGATATTTGATGTCTAATCCGATTGCTTTGTATAATCCTTGGACTAAAGCTTCGTATTCTGCGGTATTATTGGTGCAATCAAACTCGAGTCTACAAGTTAGCATAGTTTTGTTTCCCTCTAGACTAATCAACACGCATCCTGCTCCTGCTCCTTCATTAGACTTAGAACCGTCAAAAAATAACTTCCAAAATAAAGATTTATTTACAGGAGCATCTATAAAATTAATACATTTAGAACTATCTATTTGACAAAAAATGTTCTAAGTAAGGTGAAGTATCAGCATTAAAATTTCATAAGAAAGAATCAACTGAGTAGTTGCCAATGATATTATTGTTGCATTCTACCGGTTCATTTTCTCCTTCCAGTTCTGTTACTATGTATTTCTGATGTTTTTCTCGCTCAACCTTTATCTGATTTGGTTTACCATTGTAAGGAAGCCACATGTGCAACCAATCAGTTGCAAAATATCCATGAAGTTTTTCTGACCAATCTCTGCTAAGAATTAAGCCATAAAATTCTGGAATATCTGCAGCTAAAATGTCGATAACTTGACATACCTTTGGATTAGATGATAGCCTTATGGTAACCTGATTTAATTCACCGATCACTTCAACTTATGATCGATCTAGCTGAAATATGCGCGCAACAAATTTTTGTGGTTGAATGTTCAACTTTGCACATATTGATTTTGGTAAAATATTAGATGAAGCTCCAGAATCCACTAAGCAATTATGCAATTTTTTATTGAAAAATTCATAAGTAAGAAGAAATGGGGGAGTATGAGACCTTGACCTTCCTCCAATTAAAGTGATATTTTCTAGATCGATTTTACTAATCACATTAGCTGGAGGTCTTCCCATCTCATGGGAAGCTTGAGAGATTACAGGAGCGGGCAGAGGTTTTTCTGTTACAACATGTAATTCTTTCAAAAGTACCTTTTGCTGGTGCTTTAACTTGATCAATTCATAAAAAGTGATGTTAGCCCTAGTCTTCTTCATGTCTTCTATGATATTATACTCCATTTCCTCCGAAACGATCAACGTTTTTGATGGAGTTGATGAATCTGTTTGGTCTGGACTGGTTTGAGTCACTTTAGATGGTTTTTTCTTGGCTATGAATTTATCCTTAGTCATTGAGATTGCGCTCTTTGGATTAGGAGTAGGTTGAGGAGGATCAAGTTGATTTCTACTTCGAGTGCTAACCAGGGATTCCTCTTGATCTTCTTCATCTGGGAGGATGAAATCCCACATACCTTGGAGCTCTACAACTTATTCTTCATTGGTATTTTCTTTAGTAGCAATCTCCTCTTCTTCTTCTTCTGATTCAGCACTTGTGATAGCATTTGGTGGCTTTGAATCGGTTGAAGGGTTTCTTCTATAAGGCTTGTATGGATTTTTAGAAGATGTTTCTGCCACTTGTTTCTTAATGTCAACCATTTCATTGGACATGGTTTTCAGAAATTTCTGCAATCCTTCTAAATCGAATGGATCTTTCGATTTTTTTTTCTTGGGGTCTTCCTTAAAAGTAACCTTCTTGGATTTTCGTTCCTCTATCTCATTTTTCTTTTCTAGGGCTATGATACATTTTTCTACCGCTATTTCTTCCTTCATATTTTTAGCTAAACTTGTTTTTTTAGCCCTATAAACGAATATTGCTATGTTTTATGGTAAAGAAGAGATGTACCATTCACTTCGTACTTCTTCGCTAGGCTTGGAAGCAGTAGGAATTTTATTTAACAGTTTATTGAAACGTGAATTAAAATCTTTGATAGGTTCTTTTGACTCGGCCCTAAGGTTAGACAGGTCATTGATTAGTGTCGCTGTAGACCTGTCATCACCGAATTTAGTTAGAAATTGATCTTGGAAGATATCCCAACTAGTGATAGATCCAGACGGTAATTAGAAATACCATGATCCGGATGCTCCTTGTAGAGTATAGGGAAAAATTCGGATGACAACGTCTTTATTGGTAACTCCATTGAGATATATGGACAACATAAAGTTATTAATATGTTCTTCTGCTAGCATGCCTGCTTCAGGATTAAACTTAGGCAACCATTTTTCAGGATGGGCCGGTATTTGACTCAAGGGCGCAGGCATTAATACTGCCCTTGGATTATTCCATGGAGATTGGGCCATCATTGAACTACCAACAAAGGAAAGCGCAAAATATGATCCTTGCGGTTGGGAAGATGAGGATATTACGATTCCAGATGTGTGAGAAGGAGATGTGGAAGTTCCAGTGGACTGACGGACAATAATCTGAAGTGGAGGGGTGGATGGTTGACTTCGCGGTGAAGAGGTTGAGATGGATGATGATGATGAAAGAGTCTCGCTATCAGACCCTTTAGGTGATTTCCTTGCTCTCTTCCTTGTAGGTAGAGGTAACTCAGTTGGTTGAATGCCAAACTTTTCACTCTGTAATCTGGTGAGAGGATGAGCAGGGTTATATTGCGAAGTCACACTGCCTTGAGATTTATCAGATCTTTGAGGTGATATTGAAAATTGCTGAAGTTTATGGATCAAAGATTCAACTTCAGGAGGTTCAATAGCAGATTCTTCTGAAAAGTCAGGGTTTGTGGTAGCGGCTGTTGTTCTGTTGACTTCTAGCTCTAGATTTAAATATTTTAAGTGCGATGGGGAAGTCGGGGGAGATGGTGAGGGCGATTTACTCTCAGAATGGTATTTAGATTTTTATTTACTTTCCATTCATAGTTCGGGGCCCTCCTTCTAGTGCCAAATATGTTGAAGCCCCGAAAATTGTGTCTACAACAAGGGGGATACCCACTCGGTCTGGACATTGGTTGGCAGCTCCTTTTCCGTTTGGTATAGTGGGTCTGACTGGGGATATGGGACCAGTTTCCCAATATGTGTGTGTGTGTTGAGAATTGATATTTATTTTCTAAAAGTTCCTAAGTGAAATTCTTTTATTCTAACTCTAATATAATAACATGCAATTGTATTCTAATAAACAGAAATATCTAATTCTACACTAACCTGGGATGTAATATTTCTGTTATGCGATCTAAAATTATTTCAAATAACAATTGGTAATAAAGATCATTCAACTGTTATGAACAAAGAATTCAATGGAGATAAACCACTTTGTATAAAATGTTAGATGAAACAGTTGTGAAAAACATATCGCATAATAAGCTACTCATATTTTAAGCATAAATAAATAGCTATCACCATACAGAAGTGCCAAATGATAACTCAAGCATTCACGCATCAATATATAAACAACTGAACATGAATATCACTTTAACACAAAGGCAAAAATAGTTAAGAGATAAAAGTACCATTTATAACTAGTTCTACTCATGAGATTCAAGCAATAATGACTTATCTCTTCTTAATCCGACATCCACTAAGAGTACAAAAGTGCAACATCAGTAGTAGATCTTAAATGCAGATATCAATAAAGCCTGTTCCATTCATTCATCAAAATCTCCTCGGAGGGTGCAAAAGTGCATGTTCTGAGGACAAGTTTTTGACAAATTTCAGGACCCTTCTCTAAATGCATGAGAAGGGTTTAAATACTACTAACTAAATCTAAAAATAATTTTTTACAAAAATTTAGGGTACATTTTAAATGATCGTCCTTATTTCAGGAAAAAATAAAGCAAAATTAATACTAACACTGAATCTAAAATTAAAACTAACAGCTAACTATTTGTGTATCTGTTCCTTGAAATCGCAAGCATTCAACATTTTTTTGAGAAAAGTCAGCTGGCCGACTTCCAACTTTAACTTTCCTGTGGAAACAAAATAGGCAAGAGCTGGCGCCATATTCTCGGCAGAATTGATTATACAGTTGAGAGTCATGCACTGGCTGTGTGGTTTTACCAAATACGCCCAGTAAGAATCCCAATTCAACTTAGTTAATATTTTAATTAATTTTGCCTTTTCTTGAGCCTTCTGTCTCTAGCTTGTCTACAATTGCTGTACTTTTGGTAGATACCCTGGAGTGGTTTCTGCGATCAGATTTTCCTTGTGCAAATTTTCATTTATGCAGTCAATAACACTATTTTCTGTTGTGGCTGCTTCTTCTGCCGCTTGCTCTGCTTTCCTGATTTGTGCATCCCAATTGTTAAAGAGCATTTATTTGTGATTGTCATTGATTATTGGTGCACCTGCTCTTTTCCTCTCCTCTGTTTCTTGCCAAGCCAAATATTCGATAAATATTTTATCAATTAAATCGTAATCATGTCGTAAGTCTACGACTTGATTAGTGATTTTATCGCTTATTTCACAATAAGAGTTCCACTATGATATTCTTCAGCACAATATTTTCTGTTGCTGTAGTAGTTGATCATTTAAGGAAATAGATTATGTGATGAATTATGTAAGCTTAGGATCATCCTTGTGCATCTCTTACATAACCTGTAGCTATTTTTCTCTTTCAGCCAAACTGTTCTGGTACCCTATCTGCATTTGTTGGAAGTCCTGCTGTAATCTTTCAAGCTATTTTTGTGCTTCATTGTTGGCGTTGGCTTGTTGTAGTTGTTGTTGCAAAACCTGTACTTGATCTTCTTTCTCTTTCAGTAGTTTTCGTACCTCAGATGCTTTATCAATGGCTACAGAGGCATATGCTCCTATGCTCTGAGATAATTTGGTGAGATTTTCAGTGGGATCAGTGGTAGGATCTTTCAATAGGATGTCTAATTGTTCTGCATCATGAGAGAGCACATTTTCCAATTTCCTTTTCTTTCTTTGTCTTCTCACCACTGCCTTGTGTTCCGGACTATAAAATACATCAAGAGGAGGAATTTCCTCTATTTTGAGCATAAGTTCAGAGGATGGGGTAATGGGAATATGTTCCATTTCTGAGACATTGCTAATTGTTCTTGTGACTATATTTTCTGTTGTCTGTATATTACTCACAGGTGTATTTTTTTTTTCCTTCAATATTGATTAAATCATTGAATGTCTCCCATTCTTTATCTAGTTCAGTTCTGACTGATGGTGACTGGATGATGAGAGGGAGAGGATCTAGCTGTGGAGAGGTTGAAACCTGTTGCTGTGTGAGCTCCTTTGACTGGGCAGTATCCCTTTCTGTCTCTTCACTTTTATCATGGTCACTTTCAGACCTCTTAGAGTGTTATGATGTTTCTTTCCCAGACTTAGATTTAGATCTGTCTGTGCCTAAACTTCCACTGAGACTAATACTGGGAGTTGGTTCCCTTATGGGTTCCAAGCATAATTTATCCAAAGGGATATTAGCTAACCTCATTTCCCTGCATATCTTGAACTCTTAAAATTTTGCTAGAGGAAATCGCATTTGGGCCGAATGTAGAACCTCTTTAAGTGTACATTTCTCTTGGAACACCTTTATTTTGACTGCAGTAGTGAAATTTCTAGCAATATCATAAGGGTCAAACGGTCTTCTTGGAAATTTGAACAATCTTAGACATGTTATGTTGTTTACTTCTTTGAATGCACGGCCTACATCAAATAGTAAAAAGGCCCCACAGGCCACATCAAATTGTGGCCAAATAGCCTTCTTTTTGTCCTTCAAATATTTAGTCAAACCTCCTTCTCCATAGGTTTGATAAGAAATTTCTCGTGCCATGAGTTTATCAGGAACATACAAAGGTAAGACATGAGGGGAAGCGAGACTTCCAAATACCCTGACATATGTAAACAGTTCTTCTCCGAACCATCTCGCGACAGGGAGTATATCTACCTCTACTTTGGGAAAAAATCTTGGAGTGTCTTTATCATATAACATTTTGGATAGGGGCAACATGATTCCATGACAAATCTTATAAAAATACTGAGTGAAATTGGAATCCCACAATTCTTTATGATAAATATGAATGGGTAAGGGGTCTTGAGTCGTCCATTTCCAACCCATTAAAGGAAACTTGGAAATATAACAGATTGCATCCATCACATATGCAGATAAGTATAAAGGGGGATAAATTATCTGAGAAACAGTTATTTTAGACTGGTAATTCAAAATGGTTGTGGCTAAGTTGTCAGATAATATCTTAGCCCAATCCACAATAGTAGCATTCAATAATGGTAGCCATTCATATGAAAATTTATTAATTTCTTGCTTCCCAAAAAGTCTACAGAGCATAGCAGCAACAAATAAATATGGGGAGGTGAGAGAACCAGTACTATACATACCATGTTTATCCTTTTTTAGTGGTTCGTCCCTCCTTGACCAGTCCTTGGTGCATTCTGCCAGGTTTTCATTTTCTTTAGCAAACTTCTCCATGAATTGTTTGTTATAAGTCCCTTGTGGCTCTGGTAAATGATACATGAGTCTCAAATATTGTGGAGTGAATGAGCCAATGAGTTCTTGACCCTGAGTCTTAAATTATCTATTTGTAATGTCAGTGTTGTCTAGTACCCATTTAACCATGTCCATGTATGGAAGAATTTTGGGCCTCGCCGTTATCCGGTGCAAGAACGAGCAAGCTAGCTCTGTAATAGACGCCTCAGAAGACCCATGTGAACCTGCAGTAGCTATAACCTCCATTATTCTGGGACTCTCTTCCTCAAGTAGACTGTACATGCCTTCCGAAGTAGTAATACCAACATCTTTATTACAGGCAGTGTCTGTATACAAGGGCGTCATTTCTTTGTCTTCAGAACTCGGAGCTTTGTCTTTCTTTCCCATAATATCCTGAATACTGCTTTGTATAGTTTTCTATTCTTCGTTCCTGCAGTTTACAAATGAGGTGAAAATAATGATAAGAAAAAGCTCATGAGAAAGATTTTAAATTCTGAAGACATAAAATATACCACCTTACGTGAAATGGCTCTTCGATCAGAAAAAAACCATATTTCATTAATGATTGACAACTAACTCATTGATTAACATTAAAGCACATAACCGGGTCTCATTTTATGGAAAAAAACAATTTCATACAATGAGCCCTAAAAATCTGCGATAAGGTGATCTGCGATTTACTTCGCAATATCACAGATCGCAGTATCGCTATATCATAATCTCATGGAATTACAATATCACAATACCGCAATATCGCAGAATTGCAAAATCGCGATATCACAATATCATAAAATTGCTGGAGCGTAGCATATGAAAAACATCCGTTAATGTGTTTTTCTGCGAAACACGATTTGCGATATGTGCCATCACATATCCGCGGTTTGAGGTTCTTCAGCGTAATTTTTATTTGAGGCATGCGATGCGATAAATGTTTTTAGTGCGTAGTTTCGCATCGCGATCTCGCAATCTTAGAATTCCGCTTGTAAGAAGGTATTCATTACCTTTTTTTGCAATGCGATATTTCTTTAAGGAATGATTTTATCGTACCTTATCATAAAACTAAAGCTTTTTAAGATTCTTCAAGGGGTATTCTCCTAAGTTTATGATATTAAGTTTTATTGAAAAAGGAAACACAAGCACTAATCGATTTTTAAATTTTTTGACTAAGGGCCCCCACTTATTTAGTATTAGTGATAATACTAAATAAGAAGGGGGGTTATTGATGGCCACAAAAAGTCCTTTATTGGGAAGATTAACTTCTTAAGGAGGTTTATTCCCAACTTAACAGAACTCCTAAAAAATATGACTAACATGCTTAAAAAAAGAGTGGGAGTCAAGTGGACTGTAAAAGCCATAAAATATTTTGAATTAGTTAAACATGCACTCACCCGAGCACCAGTCCTAATCAGCCTAGATTTCACAAAGGACTTCCTTATATTCTCCTTTGCATCAGAGCATACAGTGGTTGTTGTCCTTTTACAGAAAAATCGAGAGGGATAGGAACAACCTATTGCTTTTTTCAGCAAAGCACTAAGGGATGCACCCTTGAATTATAACATCATGGAAAAACAATATTATGCTTTGGTAAAGGCCTTAAAGGACTTCAGGGTGTATATTATGAATTCTCACATCATTTCCTATGTACCTAATATAGTGGTAAAAGACATTTTGTCCCAAGACCCAGATGGAGAAAGAGGTAAATGGATGGCAGTGATACTAGAGTATGATTTGGAGATCAAACCCACAAAAATTATCAAAGGTCAAGGCTTGGCACAATTAATGGCTGAGTCTAACTTACAAGCCCTTGACATAAACATGGTAGATGCCTTGGATGAGCATGAAGGATTACCTGCTCCTACTATTGAAGAAAAATTCCAAAACTCACCTTGGTATGCTGACATCCTGTATGTGCTCACAAATCTGAATGCTCCTCCTGATCTATCAAAGACAAAGGCCAGGTTTCTAAAGTTAAAAGCTAGAAGTTATTGTGTTTTAAATGAATTTTTATACTGGAAAAATGAAAATGGTTTGTTGCTTAAATTTTTTCTTGAAGTCGATGCAGAGAGGGTCAAACATGAGTTCCATGAGGGAGAGTGTGGAGGCCATTTATACTAGAAAACCACAGCCAAAAAATTCCTTAGAGCTAGCTTTTACTGGCCCACACTTTTCCAAGATGTACATAAAATGATAGTTTCCTGCCATAAGTGCCAAATTTTTTAGGGCAAAAGAAAACTTCTCCCCTTAACATTACAACCTATCACTGTTAAAGCTCCTTTTCAACAGTGGGGCCTAGATTTCATAGGAGAAATCCATCCTGCTTCATTTGCCCAACACAAATGGATTCTCATAGCTACAGACTATTTCAAAAAATGGATATAGGCCATACCTACTAGGAATGCCACTGATTCTGTCATTATAAAATTCCTTGAAGACCATATCCTATCTAGATTTGGCTGCCCTAGGAAGACCATCACTGATAATGCTGTTGCTTTTGGTTCCAAAAAGATGATTGATTTTTGTCACATGTATCAGATTGCACTTGGTCATTCTACCGCTTATTATCCTCAGGGTAATGGGCTAGCATAATCATCAAATAAAATTTTGGTTACCATCATCAAGAAGCTACTTGAAGAGAATAAAAAATCATGGCATAAAAAGTTGGTGCATGCTCTATGGGTAGACAGGTTAACAATAAAGAAATCCATTGGAATTTCACCATACCATCTTGTTTATGGGGTAGATGCAGTGTTCCCCACCAGCCTAGGGGTACCAGTGATAAAATTGGTACAAGAGATACATTCAGAAGAGGACATCATGGTAAGGAGGATAAATCAAACCATGCATCTCCAGTAGGCAAGAGAATAAGTCTACAACAGAGCTCTGAAAGTACAAGAAACATAAAAAAGATGTTTGATAAGATAACAAAGGCTTGTGAATTCAAAATTGGAGACAAGGTACTTAAGTGGGACTCTAGGAGAGAAGACAAGGGTAAACATGGCAAATTTGACAGTTTGTGGTAGGTTCCTTACATCATCCAATCCACCATTGGTCCAAATGCCTTTTTTCTGCAAGAACTAGATGGTACAGATCTTTTTGGGGGTCTTGTCGATGGCAGGATGCTCAATCATTACTACTACTAAGTTTAAGTTTAAAATTTTCACTTCCGTTGTGAATAACATTGTTGTATTCTATTTTAAAAAAAAGAGAAAAAATGTTTCAAAAAAGAGAGAAAGAGAGGTTCATACAAGCTCAAAACTTGAAACTCTGAAGTTCCGAAGAATGGCTCAAACAAGCTCAAAACCTGAGCCAAAAGGAGTGAAAGGTTGGTTCTAACATGCTCAAAACCTAAACCAGAAAAGAAAGAAGAAGAATCAACTCTAACATGATCAAAACCAGAGCTGAAATGAAGAAAGAAAGTGACTCTAACAAGCTCAAAACCTGAGTCACAAGGGAAAGAAGGATGCTTCAAAGTTTCACAATTTCAAGCCTTCACATTTTGTTTTCAAGTTCCTGCAAAGTTCAGTTCATGTGCAGCTGTCTTTATGCCATGGACCCACAGCAAACCAAACAGTCTAATCCTGGTTTGACTGTTTTTAAATTTTTGTTGTAGAATGTAGAGAAAGAAGTCTGCTAGACAGTTTAATCCTAGCAGATAGTAGTATAGGTAGAGAAGCTATGAGACCAATTGTTTAATTTGGTCTCATGGAGGAATAAGGGTAGAATTAGATTATTTTGTTTTCTGCTTTCACTAAAAAATGATGAAGAAGGTCTGCAAGTCTAAATGCACCTCGAAGAAAAAATGTTAGGACTGTAGGATGGGTAGGTAGATTATTTGGGAGAATGTTTTCTGTTGATATAATATTCATCATGTTGGTGGAAGCTGATAAAAGAGGAAAAAGATAGTCAAAGAAAGAGGCATCTAGCCTACTCCAAAGATTACTTTCTGAGATTCTTGACACCTTCAAGAAGATGCCATCCCCATGTGGAGCCATTGTTAGTCACCTATAAATTTTTGACAAAGAAAACAGGTGGCTAAATATGTTTATGAGCCTTCAAGAGAGACATTTTCTCTGAAAATCCCTCATTCTTGAAGCCTCTATGTGTCTTTTTCCCTGAAAAGATCCTCACTACAGTTTCCATTGAAAAAAGCTTCACTGTTTTGTGAAAAAGAATGCTTCAAAACGCCTCTGTAATTGCCCATTTTCACTCATTTCCCTTCATTTTAATTAAGCCTCCTTTCATCTTTTAAAGTCCATTTTTTCCTCTAAAAACCTCCAAAATCCCCCTAAAACCTCTAAAAATCTCTTTTATTGGTTTAAAAGTCCCTTTTTCCCTTTACCAGAACCCACCATTTAGCCTTAAAAACTCTGTTTTTGGCCTAAAAACTCACTTTTTACCTTATAATAGGCTTAAGCCCCTTTCGGCTTAGCCTTTAGCCCCTTTCTCGCATATAACTCGCGCCCAGGACCAGGCACTAAGCCCCGTGGTGCTAATCGCAATCAAAACTTCCCTTTGGCATTTTTCCCATTGTTAATTGAAATTTTTTGATGTGATGACAATTCGTTCTATTGGCCATCCACTGCAATGTTAACCGTTGATCTTTACATATCTAATGGTCAGCACTAACATCTCATCGCGCCCACCACATCTCCTCATCAACCCTCCGATTGTATATCCACTGTTGATCCCTTTCCAGATCCAATGGCTAGCGCAAAATTGCATCGCGCTAACCCAACGTTCCCACTCTTATTTCTCCCCAATGGTTGACTCTCCGATTACATCCTGGCCGTTGAATCCATAAGAACCAACGGTCAGGATTCATCCACACTTTGTTTCACAAAGCCCATCATCACTCTGCCGATTTAATCTGGACCGTTGAATCCACAAGAACCAACGGCCCAGATCTAATCATGCTTCGCCTCTTATTCCCCCCATCATTCCCCCTCCGATCAGATCTCCACCATTGATCTCTTTCATGATCTGACGGTCCGCGCTAAATTGCAAATCGTAAGATCAGTGAACCATGGAGTTTTGGCCCCTTGCCTTTCTCTGATGCGATTTAATCTCCGCCGTCCATTCCGCCCAATCTGACGGTCCAGATTTCTTCGCACTCTACCTTCCTCTTCCATCGTTTCACTATTATATAGATCTCCGACTTAATCTCTGCCTTCCATTCCAATAGATCCAACGGTCAGGATTTGTTTCTCCCATCTATATAACCTTTTTCCCTTTCGAAAATTGGGGCCCCTACTTTTGATCCTGATCATCCATTCTATAGATCTGACGGTCCACAGCGAACCCGTCGTTGACCTCTTCCCGCCTTATCGCCCATGCATATTTCCATATCGTGCTCTCATCCCCACCGTTAGATCTCTCTTCCTCCCATCCAATGGTCGACAATGCATATCGCGTAATTTATTTGCCCGAGTTTTAACACTTCAAATTTACATGATAAAAGTGGTTTTAGAAGGGACACATGTCAGGAGGCGAGGCGTATCGTGTTTTTTTTGGGAAATTTTCAAAACTACTCCAATACTGCGTGAAAATAGCAGTTTTCTTCTAAAAACCACCCCTTCCCGATATAGGCGTTCATTAAATCCTGACTATTCATTCAATCCAGATCAACGACTCACATTTCATCGCATTCCCATCCATATTAATTTCATTGGAGAATCCAATGACTTTGTGGGAAGATCTCCACCGTCGATCTCTTCCGGTGATCTGATGGTCCACATTCAATATCCCTCCGCCCTTCCGGTCCCACCACCAAAGCCTCCGATTTCATTCATTTTAATATTTTTTCCTTTGTAATTCACCCAAACACTAAACTTTGGTGTTTTACACTAATGTTATTTTATTCTGTCTAACTCTTCTAAACAACCCCACAAGTGAATCCTAACCGTCGATCATCATCTATCAGTCTAATCCAACGGTCCAGAACCGTCCGCGCACTAGATCTCCATCATTCCAATTTCTCCTCCATTATGCATGGTTTTCAGCCATTTTTCCACTACTTCCACCATCTCCATTGCTGCATCATCGTTCCTCTCCATCCTCCATGAGCCTCTAAAGAAATCCACTGCCACCCCCATTGATTTCTTAACATGTTTATCATCTTTTTGCAAGGATCACAGATGATTGAAATCGCTCTCTGTCTCACCATCACAGAGAGAAAAATCTAGAGCGCAGAGAAGCTTTTTTAGAGCCAGAGGTTGTAGAGAAGACTCTTCAGGGGGTTTTAAACACGTGGTTTGTTAAAATATCAAGCTATTAACTCTGTTTCGAACCCTCCAGCGCCATAAAAACCTACAGTATTCACAGACAAGACAGAAGCGAAGTAGCACAGAGTATCAGTGGCAGTTTAAAAGAGATTTAAAGCCCATTATTGAAGATTTAATGCTTTAATCCATTGTTAGAGGGTGAATATACAGATTGAAGACCTTATGAATGACCCAGAAGGCCTAATAAGGCCTAAAGAACATGAAACAAGACATATCAGTGTTTCACATCAGAAAAATGTTCTTTCCCAAGAAAGGACGAGTTCCCATAATGTTTTTTATTCTCCATCAATGTTCTTGAGAAGATCACCACCCTGATAGTAGTCTTAAAATTTCCAGAGCGTTAGTTACATAGTATGGCAGGCCTGAAGTCATTTATCTGTCTTACTTGTCCCAGAGTACTACAGAGTACAAACAGTTATAAGTACTTCAAGAGACATACCTGGAGTTATTATCAGCCTGTCGAAGACCACTCTTTCATCCAAAAAGTACTGAAAGTCAATGCAGGGATATTAAAACAGAATGGGTTTCGAGCACTCTTCTTCCTCTATTTTAATGTTTCATTTAAAACTCTATCTACCTCTAATGCCTCTCTTTCAACTATAAGAACTCATGAAAAATGCATTGTAAAGGTTGTTGTTGGTTATCTATGGATTGTAAGCTATTTCTTCGAGATATATTTCTGTGTGTATTAGTTGTAAAATAGGCTGGGAGATGATTTCAGACTGATTTCAAGTTGTTGGAGAATGATGTATGTGACTGGTGTTGCTCTTTAATGTGACAAGCATGTTCATTGGATCCTGATCTAAATCAGTGGTGATGTGTGTTGAGTCTCAAAAGTGTTTTCCATATTCATACATATTTCCATTATTTCATAACCGTTCAGCTCTTATTTCATAGCCATCTGACCTAAAACCCTACATCAAGTAACCATTTTCATAAATATATGGGTTAAGATCCTTGTCTTCCAAATTTATTTATTTTATGTATTTAAAGTGAATTTATGATTAGAAACTATAAAATTAACATAGTTTCATATATCTATATATATGTGTTATGAGTTTTGTGACATGTGTAGGTCAAAAGGAAGCTTCTAAAAGACCTTTATGTGGCCTCCCAAAACCAAATTCGAATTTGAGTGGAGAATATCATGGGATCATGAGGACATGTGTCTCATTTCCTTTTTGTATTGAAACTCTAAGAAGACGTGTCTAATTTCTTATTTGTGTTGAAACTCTAGAAAGACATGTGTCTTATCATTTCCTATTTTGATTGTAACTTTAGAGATGGAGGGAGAGATTCATGGACTCCCATTAATGAGATAACTTCTCATATTTTGTATAAATAGGAGACGCTTTCTCCTATCATGGGTAGTGAAAAAATAGGAGAAGAAGAGAAAGGAATAGAGAGTGTTTTGTAACAAATCTTAAGATGGAATGGGATGTAGATTTGTGAGTTTTTCAATAAAGAAGTTCTTTGATGTTGTTTTGATTACAACTTTAAGGAGCTGAAGAATTTCACCAAATTGATAGCAGAGGGCCCCTGCTATTCAAGGAGGTTTTACATGTTTTCTAGATAAGTCATTTTCAATTATGTTTTGTCATATTTCCTTACTTAGATTGCTTTCTGAAATCATAGATTTTAGCATTATGTTTCATGTCATTTGCTTAGATAAAGGATCCTCATGATATTGCAGTTAGTCTCTTTCTCAAGCTCTTCCAATACATCTCTATTAAATGAATGGGATTCAATTGTGATATTTTGAGTTATTAGCATTTCATTTTCTGTTATTTAGTTAAAAATAAGATCCTCATTATACTGCAGTTAAGTCTCTTTCAAAAGCTTTTCCAATAAATCTCTAATTCACGAATGAGACTAAGTTGTAATATTGTGAGTTATTGATTGTTTTGCTTCATAGAAGATCCTTATCACATTATGATTAATCTCTTTCAAAAATCTCTTCCAATAAACCTCTAACTCATGAATGATATTTAGTTGTAATGTTATAATTTGTTTCAACATTTCTTTTATGTTTTAAGAGATCCTCATTGCATTAGAATTAATGTTTTTCACAATCTCTTCCAACAAATCTCTAACTAAATGAATCACATTAAGTTGTAATGTGTTGAGTTACTTTTCATTTCATGAATGTTCATTTAGAAGCTGTAATATCCATGGATTAGAACTTTTTGTTTTCATCATTTTCTTTTTAGGAACAAAACTTTCAAATAAACTCTGTTTTAATTCATTTATTATCATTTCATTTTCTCCCTTTTGACATAAATCTAACTTCATCATTTTAGCATAGAGTAGCATACTAAGATTCAAACATAAAAACCCCAAAACATCAATAAAACACTAAAAACAACGAAGTAACAAAAAGGGATACTTAGGCACATATAGTGCATCACACTTCATCAGTTTACTAGCCCTGGTTGATAATTTATGTTAGAAATTTAGGACACTAAATTGACTAAACAATGTGTTCTATCTTTGTCAATGTTTTCCCTCTGTTATTCATCATACTTTCATCTCTCTAATAAGAATCAGTAAACTAGCTTAGGATATAATGCTGTGAAGTACCCTAATGCTTCCTGCTCTTCTTATCTTTGATGTTTTCTACTAACTATGTGATCTAAGAACAAATTCAATATAATTTAACCAGTATAGTAGTTGGTTCTCCCTGCTTGCTGATATATGAATTTAGAGTTTGTTTCTAGATGTTCTTTTCTGGTTTAGCTGAAAGAATTGGGATAATGGGAGATTCATAGTTGGTTCTGCCTCACTAGGGTCCTTTTCCAACAGTTTAGCCTTTGTAAGATCCCTAAAGGTGAATTTCAAAAGCATTGAAAGTTAAAAGTATTTCTCTAATCTTAGGCTTCACCTTGTGTCAAATCTTAAGTGTTTTCTATTGTCTAAAGAGTTAGCCTCATTATGAGTTTGATTATAGACGGTTAAGGCATGACCTGTCCCTGGATTTAATCCTAAGTGGTCACCTTGGAAAGTTTCCTTGTCATTCACCTTCATTCCTTATCAGTTCATCCCACACTATCATCTTTAGAGATCCTCTATTTTAGATGACTAGCCCATTTGAAAGCCTTGGATATTGAATAGCAAGTAGACCATTTTGTGACCCCATAGCCCAATGGACTTGAGTTTTCTTTGAATTATCTCCCCGTTGCCAAAATCCTTCTTTTCTCACCTCTTTGTCTTACATTGAACCCTTCCTGCATGTTTCCCAACAGCCAAACAAACAAAACAAACAAAACAACAACCCTCGTGCCTTATAACTAGCCTAATACCTTAAAATTGAACTTCAAAGACATATATTTCTTTTCCTTTCATAGGGAGATCCCGCTCTGGATCCAGGAGGGTTAGACCCTGAGATCCCAAAGTGGTTTGATGTTGTCTTGTCTTTTGGTAGAGCCAAACCTGCCAAAACATAGGAACCACAACAGGATACATGCTTTAAATCTCTCTTTGCTATTTATAATGTTTCATTTTCAGGAGAACCCGTCAACCATTCATTTCGTATCCTTCAAGTAGCCGTGCATCCTCTTGTTCTCGAAATACACCACCATCCAAGATAGGCATATTCAACGGTAGCCAGACCTACGCCCCAAACACGATCCCTATCAAAAACGTTCTAGAGTATAATTGGGAATTTATACTGTTACACCATTTTTTGGTCATCTAACCTACTATCATTAGATGGACCCAAGTACACCATGTAAGACCAATTTTACCCTAAGTAAAATTGCTCTCACTATGTAAAATAACTTAATAAAACACATTTATTAGGTTGTTTATGGTATAAACAGGAAACCCCAAAAGGAAATATTAAACAAACCTATATTTGTTTGATTTCCCTGGTCATGTTTAACCCAAAACAAAGAAATTAATTAGATAAACCTCTATTTATCTTATTATTTTCTAGGAATAATTATTTAAATCTTATTTAAATAATATTCCTTGTTAAATATGACTAAATCACCCATAAATAATTAAATAAACCATTATTTATTTGATTATCCTTCAACCACTTCCTTAAAATGATAAATAAATCATTTATTTATTTATTATTCACAAATAAAGGGATTTGACCCAAGTCAAATGCTTTTTCCCTCCAACAAATATAATAAAATATTCCATAAAAGGTGGATCTAGATTTGGTTAACATTATTTTAATCATGCACCAAGATCTAGAATGACCCAATATTTTGTTATAAATAGGAGGGTTTTTCCTACCATTCTTCACCTTTTGTTGCCTGTTAGATCACTCTGGATCTATACACTTGGTCACATTCTTCATTATTTGCTGTGTGAGCTCCCTTTGAGTTCTATCTTTGTCTGGGTTTTCTACACCAACAAGAGAGAGATATTCTAGATCTGAAGTGCTGAGGACTTCCAAGAACCCATCCCATTGAGGAGAATTGGATACACCTTCTTGTTTTCCTCCCAGGTGCCCTTAATACAAAAATTCTTTCAAAAAACATTGTTCTTATCTTGTCTATTGGATGTATGGAGAAAACTCTTGATTTTACTGTTTAATGTCTTTCTATGCATAGATCTGGTTTTTTGCAGCACTTGCCTTGATCAACTAACTGCAGATCTGAAGATATTGGCAGCCATATTTGATGTTAGGGCTATAAGTTATGCGTAGCTAAAGTGGTATTTTTTCGTACGCTTCGAAAAAAGATTCATACTAACAATTGGCGACTCCACACGGGTTTTCAATTACGACCACTGTCGTTTTTCATATTCCTGCATATCCAGCTACTTCAGACCCTAAGGTTTCTTTTCAGCTTTTTTTTTTTCCTATTTTTATGTTGTTTTTCTCACATAAAACCCTAAAACATTAAAATTTCTAACTTCCGCATGTTTCTGGGCCTATTGCGCAGGTGACAAACGTCAGCGGCAACTAAGATGACAACTTTTCCGGAAATCTGCCGCTGGGACACTTGGAGCTTCAGGTCGCACTTTTTAGCCCAGAAACTGTGACCTGGACCTCCAGGTCACACTTTCTAGCCCATTATCTGCGACCTGCATAGAAAACAGGTCAGAACCTGCGACCTGCCAATTTTTCTGCTATTTTTCTGCAATTTTTCTGGGTTTTTCTGAAGCTTCTGTCAGGGTTTTCCAGCCTCTGTCTCAGCCCGTTTCGACCTGTTTCTGATCTTTTTTGCTCATCTAAGTGGGAAAATAGCCCCCTAGGGCTTCAATACCCTCCACTTTTGGTGGAAGAGTTTCTATTTGTTTCAGGTGTCTGTTTTTTTCAGAGTTTCATCTCCCCCTTTTCCAGATATAATACCTCCTTTGCAGATCTCTTTTAATTAGCTCTTCTCCCTTTCAAATCACCTCCTGAAGATTTTTTTGGATCTACCTTTAGGGCCTCCTCCTTGCCCCAGCTGCTTTTTGCTGATTTCCTCCTTTTTTCCAGCCACCTTGCCTCTGCCTCTTGGATGTGTCCTGCCCCTCTTTTCAGCATTTTTCTCCTTTAGATCCCTATCCCTTTCGACCCTCGATCTATTGGCCTCTTTGTAGTGTGTTTTGACTAGATTTTTTCCCTCTATTAGACTAGTTTTGAGAGACCCACCTTTTTGGGTTAGATTGATGCATTGTTAGCTGTTAATTTTCTGTCATTTCAGCATTATATACTGTTCTCTGCAGATTTATTTTCAGTTACGCAGCACACTTTTTCTCTTGCTCTCAAAATGAAAAGGGTTTAAAAATTAAAATTAACACACGCTACACACTCACCCTAAGTGAAGAAGAGCCTGGTTTACACCGCCAGGAAAAGACTTTAAAATCAATTGACACTGCACCTCTCTGCCCTTGTTTCGACATTGTAATCACTTGATTCTGCACCTTCCTGCCCTTGTTGGTCATTCTTCTTCCCCTTGTGCCATGTTCGTGTTGTCATTATTGTGCCCCCAAGGCACACCTCTCGGAGACTTCTTGGCCTTCACCCTCAGTTTCCGGTCATTTGACCTTCTCCGTCTCGCCGTCGTCGAGTTAGTCCTCCTCCGAGTCCGCACTCTGACTCTTCTTTTGATTCATTGGGTTCTCCTTTTACTTCTGGTTCTCCCTGTCAACTTCACTATGTCTGGTCCAGGGCCTAACGCTAGCGGGAATCCCAACCCTAATGCCGGGACTACTACTAGCGGAACCGCCACAGGAACTACCTCGGCTGCACCCTTGCTCCCTTACATGGCAGGCCTCAGCCTCCCCAATCTCAATCAGTTGATTAATGACCCTATCCGCCACGATTTTGGTTGGCCTGCTATGCCAACTAAGCTCCCCTCTAACATCCCTAAGTTCGAAGGCCTTGCTAGAGAAGATCCAACCAATCACGTTCGATCTTTCCACATTTGGTGTTCCTCCAATTCCATTACCAATGATTCCATCCGTCTTCGGTTGTTCCAACGCACGCTTACGGGCGAAGCTTCTAAATGGTATGTTGACCACGCCACCTCTTCCCTTACCACCTTTGCGACCATTGCCCAAGCCTTTTTATCTTATTTCCAGCTCCCTCTCCAATACGACACTGGTACAGAGCTTTTGACCTCCTTCCGTCAAACCTCTTCAACCCGCCTTTCCACTCATGTCCAGGAATGGCGGAGAAGACGAAGCTTATGCCGAGCTCCCACCTTTGAAGATCGGGTTTATATGGACTAGTTCCTTCACACTCTCCTACCTCCCATTGGCAAAGATGTTGCCTCCCATTTCCCTCAAACCGAAGAAGCCGCCCTCCAAATAGCCTTGAAGTATGAGTTGATCTACGCTCAGTCTGGTTATGTCTATACCGTCCTTCCTGACCTCCCCAGGCCCGGTGGTGCTAACGCCCCGGGGGCATCTCACTCCGCCGATGGTATCGTTGGATCCCTGTCTCATCCATATGCTCAACCTCCTATGGGCTATGGTCCTCCTCCGGGAGGGGCCAGCTCCTCCAGCACTCTTCCCCCTCCAGGTAGCATGTATCCAGGATATAGCATGCCTTATCCTTTTGCCCAACCTCCTGCTTACCTCAATTTTACCCAACCTAACCACTATCCTTATCCACATCCCGGTGCTCCAGCTCCTCCAGCATATTCACTTCCACCTCCCTTTCCTTCTCCACCCCAGCAACAACACCTACAGCCCCCTCCAGGGCAATTATTTGCACAGTAGGGCGCGACTAATCCTCCTTCCTCTCAAATAAGGTGGAGAGGCAATCAGAATCAATCTACCCTTGGTACTTGTGGACCCAATCCTCAAGGTACTAATCCTAACACTGCTAAGCAGCAATAGGGCACTCAGCCCAAGCTGGACAGGCCCATTCATACAAATAAGCCTTGTTCGTGTTGCGGTGTTTACGGTCATTACACTCACGATTGTCCCCTCTTACCACAGATGCGGCAGATGTGGGAGTCTCAAGCCACATTGCGAGGACAACATGCCTCCCCTTATGCTCCCCCTAATGTGACCACTACTCAACCGGCTGTGTTTACCGATCCTTTCCCCCAGCAAGGATTCGTGGCTGCCCAAACACTTGACGGACAGGTCGCCACTCAACCTTCCCCTTCTGGTTCCTCCGATTACCAGATCCTCATGATGAACTCTGATCCATCCCCAACCATCGACCTTCACCTTCAAACTCGGTCTTGCCAGTACCCCAAGCCTTCCGCTCAGTCTGCCTCCAAGTCCCCTTCTTTCGGTTCCACCGAGCCTCTTTCGACATCTAGTGGTCCCTTGCATATCCATGAACCCAAAGTTGAGGTTCATACCAAGATTCCTAAAGGACCCTTATGCTGAAATGCTGCTCCTGGTCGAGCTGCTCATTCATATAGCATAGTAGATGACTTGGCGCAGTCTCCTGCCGCCATTTCCACATTGGAACTCCTCCAATCGTGCCCTTCCCAAAAGAAGGCTCTACTATCTTCCATGGGTGTTGTGGATCCTGCTGATGACCAAATGATCGTTTTCAACGCCCATCAATCATAGCATCCTCCTCTTCCTGCTTCCGTCGCCTTCCAAATCCCAGTCAAAATCTGGCACACTAACGTTTCTCGGTGTATAATTGATGAGGGGGCATCCACCTGTGTGATGTCCTCTTCGGTTTGGAAGCAACTCGGATCTCTTGAATTAGCCCCTTCCACGATCACCCTTCGATCGTGGGATGGCCACGCCTCCCAATCCATTGGCCTCTTCCGTAATTGTCCTATCACTCTTGCGGGCAAGACTGTTTGCGTTGACGTCGAATTCATCGACGCCCCTCTAGACTACAACATTCTCTTGGGGAAAAGCTACACCTATGCCATATCTGCTGTCCCATCCGCGTTTTTTCACAAGATGTCTTTTCCCCACAATGGAAAGATAGTCACCATTGACGAGTTGAATTATCATGAGCCAAAGTCTCAGACCTCCCCTGAGACGACCATCTCTTCTGTAGCCAATAAGAAAACCGTCGATTCCTTGACCAGTGTCTCTCTTGGCGTCTACAAAGACTCCTCTTTGCTTGGAACTTTCCCTGGTCTCCCTCCTCCTCCTATCTTTGTTCCCAGCTTATCGAATGTTTGCGTGATGCAATTGTCTCGGGTTGCCCTTAAGCGACCTGCTTCGGCTAGTCAGCAATCTCCGACTCAACCTCACCCACCGCAACCCACTCCTAGCCCTTCATGTTAGCCAGCCGGACCTCCTCCTTCTGGCCCTTCTCCTACAGCTGGCATCCCTGAACCCCTCTATCCTCCTGGGTCGTTTCCCCCAGGCCTCAACCACCTCGGAGCCGTCCCTCCTGGTCATTATCCCGCTGGTCAGATACCCTTCTTGGATCCCCCTCCCGCAGTCTATTTAGTCCCCGTCATGGCCACCCTCTCTCTCCCTAACCTGACCCTGGGCATACCCGTCTGGTACCTTGAACCTCCAGCCGCTACCCCGCCTGGTCACCCCAAACCCTACCTTGCTTTGACACCGGTTCAACCGGTCCCCCTCGCTTCCTTCGTTTCCACTGTGCCCCAAACACCTCCACAGGACCCTTCTCCTGTCGTGACGGCTCTCAGAAAGAAAGGCAAAGCTCGCAAGGGGGCACCCAAAGACAAGTCCACCTCGACTGACCCGGCCCCTCATCCACCTGAAAATCCTTGTGCCTCGTGTGATGTCGTCGGTCACGCCACCCATGCTTGTCCTGAATTGCCCTGTATTCAACCCATGGTTAAAGTCACGTTCCCCGAGTCTACGGTCCCTGAAGCCTCCATTCCTTCTTCGCCCGTAACCAAGAACCCCAAGACTATCCGCACCAACAAACCCTATGCTTTGTGTGGTGTCCATGGCCATTATTCCCACCATTGTCCTCACCTCACGCATTATCGCGCCTATTTAGAGGTAGTTCAAGAGTATGAGGTTGAACAAAATCAATCCGCCTCTCCCATACTTGCGCAGTATGTTGCCAGTCAGACTGAGGATCCACCCGCTCCCATCAACATCCCCCCCCCTGATGTCCAGATGTCCGAGCCTACCACTACCATTTGCTACCTATCATCATCCATGAGACCCTCGGAGAACATTCCCTCGGATTCCTCCCCTGATGGTTCGCTCGACCCCCCTTCAGCGACCACCCTGGGCTTAACCCCCTTTGACCATCTGTTTATTTGTTCCTCTGTCATCCCCCGTGACAATCAGTATGTTAGCCTTTCTTCCCATACTGATGATCTAGGTAGCTTTGCCACGTCATGTGGTTTCCATTCCTCTCGTCATCCACTCTATTCCCGTCAGGATGTCCTCTTGGAAGCCCTCTCCACCCATGACCTCATCCTTCCCGCCCATAACCGGGATCACACCACCCCTATCCACGTTGACCTCCGCAGCCAAAGTCCCCGCCATTCTTCCTATAGCCCTCATATACTACCATCTAGTTCGTATATGAGTCATAGCCATCCTTCCCATCGCACTCCCTCCCGCAGTTTCCACTCGATGTCTCCTATGCACTCACGCTGTCGTCATTGTTCCTCCTCCTCCCATTTTTTGTCTTGTACCACCATTCCACAGGACCTCCTGTCCACACCCTATATCAGTTACGTTGATGGTGCAAGTCGTTATTCCCGGAATCTCACCTCGGCAGGTTGGGCCATCTTCACCCCCTTGCATGCCCTTGTTCTCTCAAACGGGGTCTGCATTGGTCCTGCCACCAACAATCAGGCCGAATACGATGCAGTGCGGGGACTTTTAGCCGATGCCCTCTCTCATCGCATCCTCCATCTGCATGTTCGTATAGATTCCCTACTTCTTGTCATGCAACTACATGGTGTCTATCGTGTGCATAATCCCGTGCTGTTTAGACGATATTTACAAGTGAAACTCTTGATACATGAATTTGAAACCATAACTTTCAACCATGTACCTCGAGAACAAAATCACTATGTAGATAGCATTGCAAACCATGTTCTAGATTGGCATTTATCACACGCATTTTATACAAGAAAATAACAATCATAATCATTAAAAAAGATGCATATCCATAATATGTGTCGCAAAACATGTGTTTAGAGTCCATCTACTCTGATACATATGACATGCCCATAGCATGTTACAAAAAACTCAAAACTGGGGGCACCACTCGCCCCTACATACATACTAGGGGGCACCACACGCCCCACACCTAATCACTATCTGGCGGATCCTGAGCCAATGGCCCTGCACTCCTGTAACTGTGATCCTGTCAGCAGAGCCATCGCCATGCCGTGTTGTACATATCCCTTCTCCTCTTAAGGTCGGCCACCACCTTCTCTAAAATCCATTTCTAGTGTTTTGAAAGCAAAAACCACAGACTATTTCATTCTATCATCTCGCCAGCTCTGCTTGAACGTTTTAAAATGTATATTTCATATATGGGGTTAAGCCCCTTAAACATATGACCCTCCGCGCGGTTTTCGCTGACACCGACTCGAAGGCCACGGGGGTACAGGAGAAATACGCTGTCATTTTAAGTCCGGGCGCGCGTCACGGCCGTCGATCAAAGTTCCAATCAACGGCGCGGTGCTCGGGAGTGAGGCCCTACCTCGGCAGGCACCGTCGCCGTCGGTTCTCCCGCCTGCTTTCTTGTCAGGCGCGGCGGTGGCCGCGGGGACGGCCGTCCCACGGCCGTGCCACGTGTGCTGGTACGGAAGCGGCGCCGCCGTCCCCGTGGTCCTTCCAACGATGGCCGGTCAGCGGGGTCCACGCAGACCGTCGGATCTCTAGATCTCCATCCGACGGCGGAGATGTAATTAAAACGTCCGTCCATTGCTATCTCCCGCCACGTCCCACAGTCCGCCACCGTGTCACTGTTTCATTCCTCCGCCCATCAACCTAGCCGCCACGTCGTCTCCCCCGCTAGTCTCCCATGTACCTATGTGTCTCTCCCCCGTACATCCATATTATGTCCTCGTGCCGATATATATAGATATGCGTGTGTTTCTATATGTTTAACTCATAATCCACCGCTATTCTTTTTCCACGACCATACTGTGTCACATTTCACTCATTCACGAAAATCTCCATCGTCTCCATTCCACTACCCTGAGTGTCTTCTTCCTCCGTTCGCATCCTTCTCATCTTCCCCATTTTCCACCTCCATCATTCACGCCTTCGCATGTGTCCATTTCTCTAATAATTTTGAGGGTTTTGCAGGTTACGGAATTGCAGGAAGATATTTTAAACTGCCGCTGTTACAAATGTCGAGGGCCCATAAAGGACGTTTTCTGTGGATGAAGTTTAATGAAGAAGCGGAGGGTAGGTCCAAGAAGCGACCATATAGATTGATATTTGTGTTATGACCCTCTAGAAAAGTTCATCTCGCATTTAAGGCTCGGGGCTCCAGTTCAGAATCAAAAGCTAAGCGTACAGTACTGAAAGGAAGATTTTCTCAGAGCTCTCATGTTAGCAGATTTGCCTTCAACCGGAAGCATCCCGATGTGTATATTTTATTGTTTTTTGCCCTGTACATGAGGAGATTTTTATCTCCAGCATTTATTTCTTTAGACAGAATGTTAGGTATATTCATTTATAGCTAGTCATTCATGAAGGAGGCGCGAATGCTCCCCGCCTTTCTTATTCAAATTAGATCAATAAGTGTGGATACCTACCTCTCCCTCCAGAAGTTTCGGTCTTCTCTATAAATACTGAAAATCAAGACATTGTGAAGGTTCCAGATTTCTGTAAGCAAGCTGTGCAGTGAGAAGACTATTGTATACATCTTGTGGCATTTCTGTATGAGGATTCAGAGCCCGTTGGGTCTCAGTGAGGAGGGGTTATGATTTTATTGAGGATTCTGGTCTTTGGTATATTGCAGTATGTAATTTCTCTCATGTGTTAATATATCATCCTTTTTCATGCAAACTTTCTTCTTGTATCATGTTCTAGAATGCGAGTGGCTCACTAATTTGCAGTAAGGATTCATCTTAAATGGTGCCCTTTCTGGAATTGGTCAAGTGCTTTAAATAGGCCTAGAAGTGATATGTTGTTCCATGTTCACTCCTTTCATAAACTCTGCTATATTAATGGCTTAAGGATTCGTAAATTGATGCGCCCTTTTGTCAATAATATCTTCTCATGTTTCCTTCTTGCACGCACACCTTGATATCTGATGTCTATAATATATCATTTTAATCGGCCCTCTTTACAGTAAAACGGTCTCTTAGCTGTCTGATACTATCATGCTGAAGTTTTACCTGATGTCTTTACTTTATTCCTACCCGTGTATCAGTTACTGAAAGATAATTGGGACCAATTCATCTTATTTCAATTTCCTTGTTTAAAACAAGAGATAGTAAGCGAGTCCCTTGGACTGACAACCCAAACTATAAAGGGCTCCTTGCTATATTAAGATGTCCTAGGCACTGGTCTATGGCAACTCTAGACTGTCTCTAGGAGGGTGACAAAATCATCCACAACATCTTTCTGGCGCCGTTGCCGGGGAACGAATTCAAGAACATCAGTTTCCCTGGGTTTTCGACATTTTATTTCACTCTCTAATCGGGTGAGCACAGAGAGGTGAAGAGTTGCAGATTTCTCACCTTGGCGACTCCACTGGTCCTTATTTGATAAATCTCATTAGTAGTCCTGGCTCCTCGTAGGCCGCATTTGAGGTCAGATACAGCCCAACTGAAAACACACTACGTGTCTGACCCAGAGAAAACTATTCATAAAAAAGTCTGGAAGGAGAGGAAGTCAGCCCGTGCTGAAAATCCTGAGTGTTCTGTTGAAGATTATCCGCCCTCTTCTTCTCAAGAAGTTAGATCAGAAAATCCCGAAGTTTATCTAGAAACCCCACGTAGGGGAAATACTTTATTTGGGGAAGAACCTTATTCTGTTCTCGAGGCTGAGGAAATTAAAGAGGTCACTGAAGTAGCTCCCGTCAACCGAGAACTATTCCCATCCACACCTCAGACCTCGGTCCAATATATTCCCATTGTAATTCACACTCCGCTTCCCCCTACCCCTCTCCCTTCTTTTGTTTCTCAGATTGTTGTGCAACCCCCACCGCCTCCAATGGCCAATGTTCCTGCTTTTCTCCTGAACAAATACGCTCCTTTGGCCTTACCCCAAGTGTTGAACGATATGCCACAGGATTATCTGAAGATTCTGCCAAGGTTCAATGGTGAAAATGATGTGGATGCTCAGAAACATCTCGAGACCTTCTGCTCTTTTGCAGAAAATTTGAATGTTGAACACCTGGATGTGGTTTTGAGATTATTTGTGCAGTCTTTAGAAGGTGAAGCTAGAAAATGGTTTAAAACATTGGGTAATCGTTCTGTGACAACCTGGGATCAGATGGAAAACGTTTTCCTCGGGAAGTGGGGAGAAAAGAAGGATTTTGGAATGTGCCTTACTGAGCTAAATACCATCAAGAAGAAACAGAATGAAGGGGTATCAGAATTCATCAAAAGATTCAACAAGTTATATCTAAGCTTGCCCCCAGAAATGAAGCCAAATGAAGCTGCTACCAAGATAGTTTTCATAGCAGCCTTTGATTTTGACTTTGGATTCTCCTTAAGAGAAAGAAAGCCTGCCAATCTAGATGATGCACAATCAGATGCTCTGGAACTAGAAGCGAACTTTGCCTCCACAGGAAAGTTAAAAGGGAAAATTGAACCAGATGCCAGAAGGAAAGGCAAAGAAGAGGTTTCTACCTCTAATCAAGAAAATGATTCAGATAAAATGGATGAAATAAGTAAGATGATAAAGAAGATGGTCAAGATGGAACTGGAAGCCAAAAATGCAGCTCCTAAAAACTATTACAATGCTCCAAACAGAGGATATAATCCTCAGTATAGAAAGCCCCCATTGCAAATACTACCAAGAGAGACAAGGGAGCAGCAAGATCAGGTACCTCACCCCTTGTACCTGGAAGGACCAGCAGATGACTCCACTGGAAATGCAGCTTATGGGTTAGAAGATTCGAATCTGGCCTTTTCAAATAATGATGATATGGAGTGCCCAGTGCAAGCAGAGGATGAAGAAGCTGAGATTGACCATTACTGCAAGCAATTTGCTGATTTCATGGAAGCCCAGTTCAACGTCAGATATGATCTCAGGTCCTCAAGGAAGAGGACCAGAACTCAGGAGCAAGAGGAAGAAATACCTCAGAAAGAAGCATCTGCTCAGAAGGAGTCAGCAACCAAAAAGAATGTTGAAAAAGGTAAGAATTTTCTAAATACCCCCTTGCGGTCAAATGATCAAATTCCTTCTTCTTCCAAAACAGTCAGCCCTCCTAATGCTGAGCCAGTGTCCCAAGAAGTCAAGTCCTCAGTTGAGAATAAGGAGTCAAAAGAAGTAATGATAGAAAAGTCCACATCTGCTTTTAATTTGCAAAAAGAGCTCGAAAAAATTAAGATTCCTGTTCCTCTGACTGAATTGTTGAAACAGCCTGTATATCAGTCTCAGGTCACCTCTTTCATGCCTCTTCCTGAACCACAAATTGCACCTGATAGTCTAAATATTCAAGAAGAAAGACCTATGGTAGTCTTTGGCCCACACGTTGAGGAGATAGACCCTTCAACTCCTCCCTTTTATGTGTCCCTAGTCATCCATGACTTGCTGCTTCACAATTGTATGCTAGATTCTGGAGCCTCCCATAATCTTATGCCTCTGTCTGTCATGGAGCAACTAGGGCTGCAAATTACAAGACCATATAAAGATCTATATTCATTTGATTCTAAAAGGGTTAAATGCTTGGGAATGATTAAAGATTTAGTGGTCAATCTAGCTCAAATCCCAGCAAAAAGTGTGGTCATGGATATTGTGGTCACTGATATCCCAGCTCGCTTTGGCATGTTGTTGTCAAGGTCCTGGGGTACTAAGATTGGGGGATCGATTAAACTCGACTTAACATATGCCACTGTCCCAGTTTTTGGTGGTCAGGAGAGGAGGCTGTATAGGGAGACCAGATTTGTCAAAATGGTGACCACTGCTGATTGTTCAGACAACTCTCCAGTTTATAATAAAGAGGGTGACTTCTCATGTTTTGTGTTAGAAGAGAGTCAAGACTATGCACATGAGTCCCCCTCTGGTCAATTCCAAGCCGAGCAATCCAAGAAAGGCCAGGAATCAGAAGTATGGACTTTGCATTTTGATGGAGCAAATTCCAGGGAAGGTAACGGAGCTGGGGTATTGTTAATCTCCCCCACAGGAAAATGGGTGCCGCTGTCTTTCAAATTAGAGTATGAAGCTACAAACAATGTGGCTGAGTACGAAGCTTTGTTATTGGGTCTACAGACAGCTAGAAACATGGGCATCCAATGTCTGAAAGTGTTTGGAGACTCTGAGCTAGTAGTGAGACAGATTAAGAATGAATGCCAAACTAAGCATCCTAGGCTCAGATCATATAGAAATGAAGTATGGGACATGATAGAAAATTTCTTCTTAGCATTTAATATACAGTTCATGCCCCGGGAGCATAACAGAATAGCAGACTCTCTTGCTGTGGCTGCCAGTACGTTCCGACCTCCTCAGAACCCATTGTTAAGATATGAAGTAGAGGTACGTTACAGACCATCTATCCCAGACAATATAAAGCATTGGCAGGTCTTTGAAGATGACGAACAGATGAAGAGATTCATGGAGACAGTGGGAGAATTCAGAGGTATGGAAATTGATGATGATGAGGAGGAAGAACCTGAAAATATTGCTGAAGGTAAATGGGAAGAGAATATAGCAGGAAACAGAGTATTGCAGTTAAAAGAAAATGTCATCCCTAGAGGACTAGTACCTCTAGAAAGACTATTCAACAAGAATGATGTTCCCATGCAGCCAAACAAAGCAGTAGAAGAAGATCAAATGAGAGATTTAAATTTGGGTACCGCTACTGATCCCAAGATTGTTAGATTATCTAAAAGAATCTCAGAAGAATATAAAGAAAAGTATTTGAAGTTATTTCAGTCTTATAAAGATGTTTTTGCTTGGTCCTATGAGGACCTAAAAACTTTTGATGTAAATATCATACAGCACAAGATCCCACTCAGGGAAGATGCAAAGCCATACAAACAAAAGCTCAGGCAAATTAACCCCCTGCTTCTTCCCTCAATTGAGAAAGAAATTAGAAAATTGTTGAAGGCCAAAATAATTGTGCCCTTGAGGTACTCAGAATGGATAGCGAATCTTGTTCCTGTCAGAAAGAAGAATGGAGAAATCAGGCTATGTGTAGACTTCAGAAATTTGAACAGAGCATCTCTCAAAGACAACTGTCCACTTCCTAAAATGGATCATATCCTGCAGAAGGTGGTGGGAGCATCCAGAATGTCAATGATGGATGGATTTTCAGGCTACAATCAGGTAGCTGTTTTCCCAGAAGATCAGAAGAAGACTGCGTTCATCACGCCATGGGGAACCTTTATGTATGCAAGGATGCCATTTGGACTGATTAATGCAGGTGCTACTTTTCAAAGGGCAATGGATATAGCCTTTGTGGGAGAACAGGACAAGTTCCTAGTAGTATATCTCGATGATATCACGGTGTTCTCAAAGAATGATGACGAGCATATTGGACATTTAAGAAGAACTTTTGAAAAATGCAGAAGGTACGGCCTTTCTCTTAATCCTCAAAAATCTCTATTTGCTTTAGACGAAGGGAAACTCTTAGGACATATTGTGACTAAGGATGGTGTAAAAATTGATCCTAAGAGAGTCGAAGTAATAAATAGCATTTCTCTACCAAGAAATAAGAAAGAAGTACAGGTGTTCTTAGGTCGAATAAACTTTTTAAGGAGATTCATTCCTAACTATGCAGAGATAGTTAGGCACATTACCAATATGTTGAAGAAGGACAGTGAGGTTAAGTGGTCCCAGGAGTCTAGGGATGCATTTACAAGAATTAAACAAGCATTTGCCGAAGCTCCCGTGCTAGCAGGACCGGATTATAGCAAGCCATTTATAGTATTTTCATTTGCTTCGCCTCATACAATTGCTGGAGTGTTATTGCAGAAGAATGAAGAAGGACATGAACAGCCCATAGCTTTCTTCAGTCAGGTATTGTATGATGCTGAACTAAAATACAATATACTGGAGAAGCAGGCATATGCCCTGGTAAAGTCCCTTAAAGCTTTTAGAGTTTATATTTTGCAATCCCATATTACTGCTTATGTTCCCACAGCAGCTGTAAAAGACATTCTAGTTCAGGGGGACAGTGAAGGCAGAAGGGGAAGATGGATTGCAAAAATACAGGAATATGATCTAGATATAAAGCCTACTAAATTGATCAAAGGACAGGGACTTGCCAAGATGTTATCTGAATCAAATCATCAGGCTCTAGGCATTAATCTATCCATAATGGCAAATGAAGAATCAGAAAAAGAAGAGGAGCAACATGGACTAGAAATGGCCACACAAAAGGTACATGTTAAGTATCTGACTAGTCCATGGTATAAGAAAATAGTTGAATACCTGTTGACACTTAGCTGTCCTCCAGGATGTGACAAGGCAAACTACAGAGCTGTAAGGATGAGATCCCAGAAGTATGCCATTGCCAATGGACAGCTCTATTGGAGAGACCCTTTGGGTATATTGCTGTTATGTCTCACAGAAAATGAAGTGCAGAATATAATGACAGAATTTCATGAAGGAATATGTGGAGGACACTACAGCTGGAGGGCTACTACCAATAAAATCTTGAAGGCTGGTTTTTACTGGCCAAAATTATATTCCTTTGCCTGGGTCAGAGCATGTGACAAATGTCAAAGATTTGCAGAAAGACAGAAGTTAGCATCATTGCCCTTGATTCCTGTTCATGTAAATGAACCCTTCCAGAAATAGGGATTAGACTTCATAGGAGAAATACACCCCCCATCAAGCGGCCAACATAAATGGATACTCACAGCTACAGACTATTTTACGAAATGGGTGGAAGCCATACCTACAAGAAGAGCTACATATGTTGTAATCATGAATTTTTTAGAAGACAATATCATATCTAGGTTTGGCTGTCCTGCAAGAATTGTAACTGATAATGCTCAAGCTTTTAAGTCTGCCAGATTTGTAAATTTCTGCCAAAGATATAATATTGTACTAACTCATTCCACAGCGTATTATCCCCAGGGGAACGGTCTAGCAGAATCATCCAATAAAACCCTGGTAAGGGCCCTCAAGAAAAAAATAGCTGAAAATCAGAAGAACTGGGACTCTCAGTTGAAGTTTGCTCTGTGGGCAAACAAGATAACCAGCAAAAGAGCAACAGGCAAGTCTCCATATGAGCTGGTGTATGGGTGGGCTGCAGTATTTCCTGTGCAACTGGCATTGCCAATGGCACGTTTTATACAGGAAAACCAAGAAGAACCGGATGAGATGATTAGAAGAATTCATCAGTTGATAGAATTGGATGAGACGAGGAACCAGGTAGACCAGAGACTAATAGAATACCAGGAAAAAATGAAGAAGGTCTTTGATCAGCACGCAAAGGATAGGAATTTTCAAGTTGGAGACCTGGTTCTTAGATGGGATGTTCGCAGAGCAGAAAAGGGCAAGCACGCTAAGTTTGATCCATTATGGTTCGGTCCTTTCAGAATCGTGAGCCAAGGGGGAAATAATACTTTTATGTTGGAGAACCTACAGGGTGATTTGTTGGATGCCCCCGTGAATGGCCAATTCCTCAAGCCGTATTTTCAATTCTGACCCAGGTTGGAAACGCCCCACTGTATATATTGTACATAAGCTGTTTTTGGTTTCTAATTTCTATAAGGGAAAAAGGGGGATGTTGATAGTTACCTGAAAAGAAAGCGTAGCAGAAATTGAACAGCGGAATGAAAATTTTGAATGGTCTGCGTGTTCTCGACATGCCCGAGGACGAGCCTGTCGTCCCCAGATGGAGCCAGTGTTGTACATATCCCCTTCCCCATTTAAAATTCGGCCATCACCTTCTCTAAAATCCATTTCTAGTGTTTTTGAAAGCAAAAAACCCTGGGCCCCGTTTAATTCTATCATCTCCGCCCAAAAATCTGCTTCAGAACGTTTTAAAATGTATATTTCATATATCGGGCCGAAGCCCCTTAAACCTTGGCCCCTCCTGCCTTGATTTTCATGTGACCCGAGCTACAGGACCACGGGCTGGGAGAAAAGGGGGCTTATCATTTAAGTCCCGGGCGCCGTCACAGCCGTCCGATCAAAGTTCAATCAACGGCGCAGAGATCGTCAGGAATGAGGGCCCTACCTCTGGCCCCGGCGCACAGCAAAACCGGCGGTTCTCCCCCGCACCACTCTTGTCGACTGGCGGTATTTACCGCGGGGCCAGCGATCCCACTCGAGCAATGCCACGTGTCCTTGGTACGGGCAGGAAACCGCCCGTCCCCCGCGCGTTAAACTTCCAACGATGGCCGGTCAGCGGGGTCCATGCAGAGCGTCGGATCTCTAGATCTCCATCCGACGGCGGAGATACAATTAAGCCGTCCGTCCATTGCTGTGTACCGCCACATCCCACAGTCCGCCACCGTGTCACCGTTTCATGCCTTCGCCCATCAACCTACCCGCCACGTCGTCTCCCCCGCTAGTCTCCCATGTACCTATGTGTCTCTCCCCCGTACATCCATATTATGTCCTCGTGCCGATATATATAGATATGCGTGTGTTTCTATATGTTTAACTCATAATCCACCACTATTCTTCTTCCACGACCATACTGTGTCACATTTCACTCATTCACGAAAATCTCCATCGTCTCCATTCCACTACCCTGAGTGTCTTCTTCCTCCGTTCGCATCCTTTTCATCTTCCCCATTTTCCACCTCCATCATTCACGCCTTCGCATGTGTCCATTTCTCTAATAATTTTGAGGGTTTTGCAGGTTACGGAATTGCAGGAAGATATTTTAAACTGCCGCTGTTACAAATGTCGAGGGCCCATAAAGGACGTTTTCTGTGGATGAAGTTTAATGAAGAAGCGGAGGGTAGGTCCAAGAAGCGACCATGATTAAAGAAAATACAGATACAAATGATCGGAACCCTCTAGAAAAGTTCATCTCGCATTTAAGGCTCGGGGCTCCAGTTCAGAATCAAAATCTAAGCGTACAGTACTGAAAGGAAGATTTTCTCAGAGCTCTCATGGTAGCAGATTTGCCTTCAGCCGGAAGCATCCTGATGTGTATATTTTATTGTTTTTTGCCCTGTACATGAGGAGATTTTTATCTCCAGCATTTATTTCTTTAGACAGAATGTTAGGTATATTCATTTATAGCTAGTCATTCATGAAGGAGGCGCGAATGCTCCCCACCTTTCTTATTCAAATTAGATCAATAAGTGTGGATACCTACCTCTCCCTCCAGAAGTTTCGGTCTTCTCTATAAATACTGAAAAGCAAGACATTGTGAAGGTTCCAGATTTCTGTAAGCAAGCTGTGCAGTGAGAAGACTATTGTATACATCTTGTGGCATTTCTGTATGAGGTTTCAGAGCCCGTTGGGTCTCAGTGAGGAGGGGTTATGATTGTATTGAGGATTCTGGTCTTTGGTATATTGCAGTATGTAATTTCTCTCATGTGTTAATATATCATCCTTTTTCATGCAAACTTTCTTCTTGTATCATGTTCTAGAATGCGAGTGGATCACTAATTTGCAGTAAGGATTCATCTTAAATGGTGCCCTTTCTGGAATTGGTCAAGCTCTTTAAATAGGCCTAGAAGTGATATGTTGTTCCATGTTCACTCCTTTCATAACTTCTGCTATATTAATGGCTTAAGGATTCGTAAATTGATGCGCCCTTTTGTCAATAATATCTTCTCATGTTTCCTTCCTACCCGCACTCCTTGATATTTGATTTCTGTAATATATTACTTGAATCGGCCCTCTTTACAGTAAAGCGGTCTCTTAGCTGTCTGATACTATCATGCTGAAGTTTTACCTGATGTCTTTACTCTATTCCTATCTGTGTATCATCCACTGAAAGAGAATTGGGACCAATTCAATCTATTTCAATTTCCCTGTTTAAAACAAGAGATAGTAAGTGAGTCCCTTGGACTGACAACCCAAACTATAAAGGACTCCTTGCTATATTAAGATGTCCTAGGCACTGTTCTATGGCAACTCTAGGCTGTCTCTAGGAGGGTGTCAAAATCATCCACAACACAACGCATGACCCCTCGCCATTCCGAGGGTAGACCAATACATGGCTCGATGTACTGGTCGTCTATGTCTTGCCACCCACACTCTAAAACATCGGTCAGCAACCTCTCACATATACGGTGGATGTCTTCTAGGAGGGCGGCTGCATCCTCATTATGCACTGCTCTCGCTCCACTCGGGCCTGCCGCTCATGATGCTGTAGGTCGTCCCATATATCCGGTCGGTTTTACTGGAGCTATATCTACATACCAAAAGTACATGAATCAGTACCCTATCTACTGTTCAATAACTTTAACATGCCCAAAAAATAATAGTCACTTGTCACTTACCATCGGGCCCCCATACTCGACCAGGCGGAAGTGGTAGGTCCAGATCCCCACAATAACTCATCCCACTATAGGGATAGTCATCTATGTATAATGACATCTGATCCCAATGGGCAAAGAACTCCAGTCGAAAAACCTGTTCGACCACCCCTCCTCCTCCTCTACATAGTAGTCACCCCCACCGGCGCATCCTGGGCTCTCTCGGGCCCCCATCTGGGAGCTGTATACGAGGTCGTAATGTCGAGATCTTCTCAAAAAAGAAGGAGCACAATAAAGTCCCATACGAGAAATTGTGGTTCACTTGCCGCTTGCAAAGTGACAACTGTCGTTTTAACGACACCAGCATCATTTGGGCCCACCCATAGTAGGTCCCACTCAGCACACTCTCTGCAATCATCATCTACCCCCCAGTGATGTGATGGAACGCCTGGTTGCCCAGGATCCGCAGCATCGCTGCGGCCACTGCACGGGTCTCCAATCTCTCTAGGTCCCCGATCGGTATCCGCGTCCCTTTGACTTGGAAACCTGGTCGAAAATGCCGCTCCACAAACTCCATGATGTTCCGCCCCCGCGGTAACACATGTTGTGTAATTCCCACCATCCCAAGTGGCGGGAGACCAGTCAGGAAATACACATCTTGGACTGTCAGTTCGATCCTATGCCCCTGCACTACAAAGACCTCATGCTCTGGATCCTAGTAACTGATAATCCGGGCAAACAAGGGCTCTCCAGCTCTCATCAAAGGGTTCTCCAAAAACTTTAGAACCCCAAACCTGGCCAACACACGACGGACACCCTGATCTGCCTGGATCACTGCCCGTAATGTACCCAGGTCTCTCTCTCTCTAGTTAACCGATATATCTGCCATATCTGCACAAAAACATCATCTTTGTCAGCATGCAGATAGGGAATACTGTAACCAAACACAAAAACCCAAATCTCATCCCTAAAACAGCACTAAAACCCCCTCATCTTCCAGGTTGCACTTTTCTGCCAAATCCTGGGACAGGTCGCACCTTTTTGCTCAAAACCTGCTTCCCAGGTCGCAGATTTTGGCCCAAAAAGTGCGACCCAGCCGAAAAGATGCAAGAGGGTCTGTTCCTAAGATTATGGGCCCTAATCTGAACTTTCAAACCATCAAAATGAAAGAGTAAGGTTAGGCCTCTTACCTGCAACTGACAGATCCTGATTCCAACGGTCAGTTTGTCCGCTACGCTCCTCGCAAGATTTATGGCCTTGTCTACTCTCTACCTTCACCACAGAAACACTAGCAAATGAGTGAATTTGGAGGGGAAAATGCCTTATTAAAAGAGAACCCTGGTTTTTCTTTCACCTACTACGACCACACCGTAACTCAATTTGACAAACCTTCCTCGCCATTGGAAAGCTCTCACCAAGCCCTCTAATGGGTATCTGTTAGTTTTTTGTGATTTGATACTTCACCATGACACATTTTGTCCAAGAAGGATCACTTCACCTCCCCCCAAAATCGGATTTCGTCACTTACAACACTTGTACTTGGGGCACCACTTTGCCTCCATACTTGTCTTTGTTCGTGTCGATTTTCGTCATGTGATACCATCTTATACTCATGTTTCATGGTCCCCCATGGAACCTTTACTGTGTGGCAGCACCATCGAGTTGCCCTTGTTTAGAGCATCCAAGTTGAGTCATCATTGCATTCATGGTGTCTATCCCATGTCCCATTGTACCCCGCTATAGTCCTCCATCTTTCATTTCTTGGTTTCTCTCTTGTGTCACACATTATGGCCTTCAGTCCCACTGTCCCCTATCCCTTATGATACTGTCTCAGTCGCTGCCATGTCATGCATGCCCTTTATTCTCTAGCAAGGGAAGTCGTCCATTCGCTACTCAGTCCCCTCCATTTCATCATCATCATGGGTATTACTCTGTCAGTCGCTCGACTATTTTCTCTTGTGCCTTAGTTGAGGATCTCTCATTACCTCACCTATGGCGGACCTCCTTTTGTCGACATTAGCTCATTCATTCTAGAAGACCGGTCTAGAGGGCGATGTACCTTGGTTCCAACTTCCACTCTTGTCCGATGCCTCGGATCAGGCAAAGGGCTCTCTCATTACCCTTTGACTTGATTGTTTCTCAGCTCCAGCTCCTTTCAGCATGATCGAGATCCGTATACTTGATGGTTCAGTGATGCAGCAGCAGCTCTTGGTGATTCCCGAGTGTGTGTGAGATGTCTCAGCCCTCATGAGGGGGTGGCCCTACAGGTAGCCCCCCACATGCCCAGATGACCTCTTCATTACAGCCTTTGATGCAGCTCCATATATTTGATGATGCCGGCCTTAGCCGCTTGCAGCGCCTCTTTGATTTTCATGTATCAGTCAGATTTTGTGAGCCCTTCCCCATTTTCAGGGGGCATTTGGGTTGTATTTGTATCTCATGTACTCAGATATTATTGTATAATTCCTGGCTGTTATCCCAGGCACAGACTGTATGTGGGATCCCTCATTGTATTTCTATCTGGTTCATGTTTATGCCGGTTGTACTTTATGGTTCGGTCCCTTGTTTACTGGACACACTATTCTTTTGTACTTTGTCTTGGCGGGCATAGGTATGCCTCCCCCGCCGCCTTTAGCATAGGTACCTTCTCATAAAAAGAGACTTGTTGCACCTGCAAGTCTCGTCTCCTCAGGGTCTAGTTCTTCAGCACATCAGTCTACCTCACATTTCTCTCTCTGACTTCCCTTTTGATGTCTGGTGATTGAGTTCTTACAACGTACTTCGGTCATACAATTTTCTCCTAGCACTCGCACGCTGGGGGGCAATCTGTTACACCATTTTTTGGTCATCTAACCTACTATCATTAGATGGACCCAAGTACACCATGTAAGACCAATTTTACCCCAAGTAAAATTGCCTTCACTATGTAAAATAACTTAATAAAACACATTTATTAGGTTTTTTATGGTCTAAACAGGAAACCCCAAAAGGAAATATTAAACAAACCTATATTTGTTTGTTTTTCCTGGTCATGTTTAACCCAAAACAAAGAAATTAATTAGATAAATCTTTATTTATCTTATTATTTTCTAGGAATAATTATTTAAATCTTATTTAAATAATATTCCTTGTTAAATATGACTAAATCACCCATAAATAATTAAATAAATCATTATTTATTTGATTATATTTCAACCACTTCCTTAAATGATAAATAAATCATTTATTTATTTATTATTCACAAATAAAGGGATTTTACCCAAGTCAAATACTTTTTCCCTCCAACAAATATAATAAAATATTCCATAAAAGGTGGATCTAGATTTGGTTAATGTTATTTTAATCATGCACCAAGATCTAGAATGACCCAATATTTTGTTATAAATAAGAGGGTTTTCTCCTACCATTCTTCACCTTTTGTTGCCTATTAGATCACTCTGGATCTATACACTTGGTCACATTCTTCAATATTTGCTGTGTGAGGTCCCTTTGAGTTCTATCTTTGTCTGGGTTTTCTACACAAACAAGAGAGAGAGATTCTAGATCTGAAGTGCTGAGGACTTCCAAGAACCCATCCCATTGAGGAGAATTGGATACACCTTCTTGTTTTCCTCCCAGGTGCCCTTAATACAATTTTTTTTTCAAAAAACATTGTTCTTGTCTTGTCTATTGGATGTATGGAGCAAACTCTTGATTTTACTGCTTAATGTCTTTCTATGCATAGATCTGGTTTTTTGCAGCACTTGCCTTGATCAACTAATTGCAGATCTGAAGATATTGGCAGCCATATTTGATGTTAGGGCTATAAGTTATGCGTAGCTAAAGTGGTATTTTTTCATATGCTTTGACAAAAGATTCATACTAACATATACCACGGAGATTACGTTACTGTTGGCAAGGAAATTTTCCTCGTCAACAAATTTGGCGCTAGAAGGAGGGCCTGAATGGTAGTATCCCACAACGCAATAAATATGCCTATGCAAAATTCGTAGGGAGAAATCGTATTTGAAAACACTGGTCCTCCACCTCTTGAGAATACCCCCAAGGAAGATCCACCTTTATATGAGGTCATGTTGGACCCACTACGGGCCTTGCGCCCACTCACCTATGATCTCATTAGATGTCTGCAAAACCTCCCCGCTACTATTTTGCTAGCCAATCCATGAACTCCCGGGATGCCTCATACTCACCAGGGTGTCATAGTCAACTCTGTTCCTCATCTTATAGGTTTAATGCTTGAATATTATGTAGATGCGGTGGACCGACTCTCAGCCAAACCTCTTGACAGCCCCCGAGCGGTCGACGGAGGCAGCCTTGAGGTTACTCGACCCCATCCAAACACTGACCCCAAGCTTGATCATCCTTTGAGTGACAACACCCAAGTGAACGACCCACCTGGGGGAGGGGCCGGAAGAGGTCGGGGGCACAGTCGAAACACAGACCATACTCATCAGCACCACCGAAATTGAAATAGACTGCCCTTCCTTTTCAATGGCAAGTTTGGTGGTTTCAACAACTTGAGGAATTATAGAAACATCAAAGATCTTAGAGTTAATCAAAACCAATACATGCACTCTCAACATAAATTCGAAGCTTCTGGGTCTTATGCTGGAAGCGAGTCCAAAAATGAGATTTGGCATCTTTCATCCCACTCGATCATAAGACCAGGTGGGTTTAGCCCCTAACCTGTATGGTACAATCTCCTCTCGGTCTCTGTGGTCTTATGCACGACATGCCTCGACATCCGGAGAAGCACCTCCCTAAGTTTGGCCCTTAGAAGGGAACGCTGGCTGATGACCATATTAGTAACTTCTACCTGACCTTGAAAATGATCAGGGTACATTTTGACGATGTAGCATGTCGGCTCTTCCCACACACCCTAGAAAAAAAAGCTACTACTTAGTATCGTTCATTACCTGTCGCTTCCATTTCCACCTGGGAGCAATTCCGCCTCACCTTCCTCGAAATATTTTCTGAGGAGAAAACTCATTTTATGCTCCTCACAGAGTTGAGTATCTTGAAGTGCCAGAAGAAGGAGAAGGTTAAATATTTCAACAAATGCTTTGAAACCATATTGAAAAAATTTCCCCCGAACATGGCCCTTAAAGATTCCATCACCATAGATTACTACACAAGAGTCGTGCCTCGGTACATCGATGTGTTCGTGAAACGCGAGGCTAGAGCCACCTTAGCAGAAAATTTCACCACTACCCTCACCATTGAGAAATACATGCTTTCCATAGGGGCCATAGACCATGATAGTCGTGATGAAAAAAAATTGGCCAGGAAGAGAATAGAACCCTCAGCCCATAAATCCAGGGACAAGGAGAAACATCCTTTCGATTTCAACAACATTGTGAAATCCCTAAAGATATTAACAAATGAGGTCTCCTATTTGAAGAGAAAGAACAATGACTCTGCCTCGGGTAGAAAAACTCAAAAGCCTTTCTTTAGAAAGAACAACATCACACCTAATCGCCCTCCACTGAACCCTAATGTGAACTTCAATTTAGAGGAGATTGGAAAATATAAATTCTGCTCTTTTCATCATGATTTCCACTATAAAAGGAGTTGTCCTCAATGGATTAATAGAATGACTGTTGTGGTAAATTAGCTCCGAGAAGACTAGACGGCAGGAGATTTTGAAGAGGAAGCTGGCTTAGGCGATGAAGAGGTCTATCCCTAGGTTGAAGATCTAGGATCAATAGTCCTCACCTTTGAAGTAATCCATGGAGAAGGGCCTCCTCCTATGATAGAGATAAACCTGGCCGATGACCCCCAATCCAAAACTCCCTGAAATTATAGCCTAAAGAGAAAAGGCCCAGTTTCTGATCACTCCTTTGAGGAAAAGAGGAAAGCCTTCTTGAGGAAAATCCTGCTACCAAATAGGGAAAACCAGACTGTAACATCGGTCACTGAAAAGGCTATCTTAACCACTTGCAGAGGCACCCCCAAGACTAGATCGTCGTCAAGTTCACCCATCACATCTGTCGAGACACTCTCGCACCCGAAATCTGGGTATAACATCATCGAAGATATGAAGAAAACACATGCCAATATATCCCGGTATGAAATCGCCCGAATATCCAACCAACATGACCTGATTCTCAAAGCATTCGCTAGCCCATCCTCAACAGGCATGCCCACCTCAGCGGCCAAGGCCGTAAGCTCCACACCGTCCCAAGCCTCGGTGAACCTCCAGTCCATCGTCAATGTCGTTAATGAAAACTCATGAGGGTCCACACCCCCATTCCTCTTGCCTTTTGATATGTTCAATTTCAACGTCGACAATTGCCTCATTGATTCCGGTGCATCTACCAATTTCATGGCCCTATTTTTATGCAAGAAATTGAACATCCACCCCAAGAAAACTGATTCCAAGGTCATTCAACTTGATAGGTCCCAGGTCCCCGCCATGGGAAAATTGAATAACGTCCTTATATGTCTCTCTTTCAACTCTCAGGTCCAATAGTGCATTGACATAGTTGTCATGGCTATCCCAAAGGCCTACATTATGCTATTAAGCCGAGATTCGTCAAGCAAACTACAAGGATACTTTGCCATCGAATGGTCCCATTTGTAGCTCCCATACAAGGGTAGGAATAATCAGATCTGGGTCGAGAGCAAACCTTACATGAAGCATACAGTGACCGAACTTGAAGCAACCAACGAACCCATCAGATTTTCACAAGAATATTTGGCGATATGATTCTTAGAGGCTACTTTCCGCTGCTACCAAGCGACTCAGTCCCCAGTCTCCCTAGATACCCAGTTATAACTACTCATGTGTGCTATTTTTCACCCTACCACACCAGGGGGTCAAAAAAATATCTCCACCCCGAGTATCCCATATGTGCACACATGTGATTTAGAAACACCTGAAAACAAAATCTAGACCCTATACTACGACGGTTCCAAGACCCATGATGGGGTCGGTGCCGGTTGTATCTTGATAGATCCCCAAAAGAAAAGGTTCATAATTTCTTGTTGGTTAGAATTCCAGTGCACCAATAATATGGCTGAGTGTGAAGCACTAATTCTGGGCCTCAATAAAGAAATTTACCTCAAAGTCAGTTTCTTGAGGGTAACCGGTGACTCAAAAATCATCACCCGACAGGTACGCAACACTATTCACTACCTATCTTCCCATTTGAAAGGATATCAGCAGGAGGTACGGCGTTTAATTTCTTCTTTCAATGATTTTGGTATTAAGTCACTACTTCAATGCATAATGCGAAATAAAATACGTTATCAAATGCTGCCGCTAGGTTTACCCCATTAAGGGATGGTTTTTCTATTGAAATTGTTTATAAACCTATAGTGTCGGATAATGTAACTAATTTTCACGTTTTTAATGATGATTAACATGTATTGGATTTCATGCTAAACACGGATGTGTTCAAGGACACAGTGATTGAGGAAGGACATCATGATCTAGCTTTACAAAAGGAAAGGGAAGAGCACAATGGAAATCCTATACCCAAAGGGATCGTATCCCTCGAGAAGTTATTTGACCTGCAGAACCGATTTCAAGGGCCTCCCAATATAAAGGTGCTAAATTCCACCCTATTGCACCAACAAGTGAACCTTGGGATGGAAGCGGACTCGAATTTCGTCAATATTGGTACCAAATTCACCTCTTAGGAGCGATAATCCTTTATTCAACTATTTTAGAAATACCGAGATGTTTTCACCTGGACGTACGATGAATTACGGACTTATGACACACGAATCATCCAGCATGTGATACTGACGAAGGAAGGCGTCAAAACTTTCCAACAGAAGCTAAGGAAGGTGCACTCAACTTTGGAGCCAATGATCCAAAAGGAACTTAAGAAACTCCTAGATTCCGACATTGTTTTCAAAGTATGACATTCAATGTGGGTGTCAAATTTGGTCCTAGACCGCAAGAAGTTTGGTGAAATTCGCTTATGTGTGGACTTCTAAAATTTTAACCGATCGTCAGACAAGGATAACTACCCAGTGCCCCCCATGGAACTAATTATTCAAACAATATCTGGGTCATAAATGTTCTCATTGTTGGATGGTTTCTTTGGGTACAACCAGGTATTGGTGGCAGAACCTGATCGGCTGAAGACAACATTTAGGAACAAGTGGGGTACATTCGCATTCAGGCGCATGCCCTTTGGCCTGATTAATGTTGGGGGGACCTTCCAAAAGGCCATGGAAATAGCTTTCTGAGGGCTAATGGGGCAAAGTGTGGTGGTCTACCTTGACGCTGCCACTATGTTCTGCAAGCAAAGATATGACCACTTGCACCACCTCAAACAGATCTTTGAGAGTTGCCAAAAATACAGAATCTCAATAAACCCCAGGAAAAGCATTATTGTTGTTTCGAAAGGGAAGTTTTTGTGCCACATCATAACCTGGGATGACATATTATTAGACCCAGACCATGAAAAAGCCATCGCCCAAATTTCTACCCCAAGCAGTAAAAAAGCCATGGAGTCATTTCTCAGAAAAATTAACTTCCTCTGAAAATTCATATCAGCCTTTTCACAAATCATGAAACATCTGCAAGGTATGATAAAGAAGAATGCAAATTTTAAATGGAATTCGCTTGAGAAAGAAGCGCTCGACAACATCATGAAGGCCATCGTGGAAGCACCTGCCCTACATAGGTAGATTTTAGCAAAGGCTTTATCTTGTATACTTTTTCCTCAGATTCATTGCTTGTAGCCATCCTCACCTTAAAAGATAGCAGTAACGACAAATGACCCATATCTTTCATGAGTGCAGAGTTGCAAGGTGATGAGTTGAACTATCCGAAAATTTAAAAGCAAGCATATGCGGTATATAAGGTGGTTAAACATTTCAGGCCATACATTTTGAAGAACTACGTCATGGTGTTCGCATCTCACCCAATAGTACAGTCACTATTCGTGTAGCAGGAGTTGGGTGAGAGACGAGGCAACTGGATGGCATTTATTGAAGATTATGACTTAGAATTCAAGCCCGCACACACTGTTAAGGGGCAAGGGTTATGCCGAATGGCTGTTGAAGCCACAGACCCATGGATAAATGATGAGGAGTGTTGGTACCATGAAATGGAGATGTACTAAGCCGAAAACACACTTCAACAAAACTCCCCATCATAGTAAATAAATCTCCTACAGAATCTTGGTCATGGTGTCATGGACCCCACCTTAAGAGCCCATCAGAAACGAGCAATAAGGCTGAAGGTTGCATCCTATGAAATGGTACAAGGAAAATTGTTTCGCAAACATCACAACGGTGTCTTTTCATGCTTCTTAGAGCACAGTGAGGCCCAACAGGTCCTGAAGGAACTACATGATGGGCTGAACGAGGGAAACTATGCAGGAGATTCCACAACCCACAAGGTTATGTGACCATTTTTTATTGGACCACTCTGTTTAAGGATGCACACCCCTATGTTCAGAAGTGTCCCTCTTGTCAGAAATTTTCTAGCAGAGAATCCCGAACTTCTTCCCCATTATAGTTTGTCATGGTGGAAGAACTATTCCAGCAATGAGGACTGGACATGATCAAGGAAATACTGCCACACTCCTCCAAGCAACACTAATATATCCTCACGACCAAAGAATATTTCACAAGGTGGGTTGAAGAAATACCATTATGCCAAATCAATGATCAAGAGGTAATAGCTTTAATCACTCAGTACATCATGACTTGGTCTGGCATTCCAACCTCCATTGTTTTTTATAATGCTACTTATTTTTCATCGTTTAAACTATATGAATTTTCTTTGGAAAATGGTATAGTACTCAAACATTCCTCCAAATACTATCCCCAAGGAAAATGGTTAGCCAAGTCATCCAACACAAAACTTATTCAGATCATCAAAAATACCCTACTATCCCAATGTCGTAATTGGTACAATTCCCTCAACAACACCCTTTCGGCTGATCAGGTCACACCTAAACCTTCCCTAGGAACCTCCCCATTTTTTCTAGTCTTCGGGAAAGAATCAATCCTTCCCCCCAAATTTTCTCTCCCAGCCCTTCAGTTATCCTAAGAAACACATGGAACCCCATTCCCTTCCTTGCAAGCCCACATAGAAACCTTGCTGAAACTGGAGGAGGAAAGGCTGAAATCCTGGGAAAAATTCAACATCCCCCAGAGCCGAATAAAAATGATGGCTTCATAAGAAGTCCTCCGAAAACAAGGTCTTCGAAGTTGGCGACCTCATCCTCAAATGGGACAAGGCTTGCAAAGATAAGGGAAAACACACCAAATTCCAAGCCCTGTGGACAGTCTCGATCCAAATCAAAGAGAAGGTCAGTCCGTACACAGATAGACTCCAAACCTTAGAATAGAGGATCGAGGTCATCCCCGTAAATGGGTATGACCTCAAGTGTTATTTCACCTAATGGGCCCTAGGCTGTCATCATGCTATGTACCATAGTTTTGTTTCCTTTGCTTTATTGCTCTTGTTTTCTTTTATTTTGTGTTGTTTCAATAAAAGGCTAGCCTTGAGCAAGTTCCCCAGATTTCATTCCCCAAGTGCATTCAGTAACGTAGAAGTTACTGAATGGGAAAGTTCTACTGGAATCTCTGCCTAATTGAGAATCAGCCCTAAAACATAGAAATGGCCCAAGTTTTTATTTGATAGCCACCCCGTGGCAAAACGCGACCAAGTCACAGTACCTAAGTGCAAGTAGCTCAACCGGTGCACCAGCTCAGAAACTGTTGTTAAAGAAAAAATATTTTTTGGTGAAATATGTCACTGGATGGATGAGGAAAAGGGCCAATCTCAGATGACAGAAGGGTATTTGGGAAAACCCAAAGGTCCCCAAATGAAAGACCAGGAGCAACCTCTCTTGCAGGTAACATAAGTCAGGATCCCTCATCCACCCAGGCAGTACTTGCCACATACAAGTAAATGCATTGAGCACATACAAATAAGTGCCTTGAGCACATACACGTAAATGCTATTAGCACATGAAATAAAGGGTAAAGGATTGAGAAAGGCTTCCTACACATATAATTAATGCGACAACTCCATCGAGGTACTGACTAGGCTCGCTGGAAGTGGAGGAACGTCTATGACCCCTACGAAGTAACTCTGTAGGGGCCCGTCAGGCTCGCTGGAAATAGAGCAACACAAAGGGACCAAATAGTTATACTGAATCCCATGAATTCCATGAGGTTACTCTGACCAATCCTGTCCAGTCTCCGGCAATAAAAGCATGATGAACAACATTCTGAGTAGTGAAAACGAGTGAAGAAAATGCACGAAGGCCAGAGATGAGACCAGTGGGATCCACCGAAGTGGAAGGAACAACCTGTAGAGATTCTGGGTTCTACAAGTGAATCTTCATTTATTGTAGCCACTACAACGGCCTCTGAAATTTAGCATCTGTTTGAAATTTCAAAGCCCCCAATCACTTTTGATAAAGAAAAGTCTATTCAGCTTCAGCCATGAACCTCAGGAAAGTCCAAATCCAGCAAGTATTCTCAAAACCAATTGATAACTCATTTTTTCCAATTTGGTTTCAAAGTCACAAAGTTGCATCCCTTTCAATTTTTAGAAATTTGCGACCACGGGACCTTTCGACCCAGTGACCTCCAAGTCGCAAGGTCACAAACTTCATTCAAATTTTGTATTTGCGACTACGCGACCTTGCGACCTCGTGATCTCCCGGTCGCCATGTCACAAGGTCGCATCCACCCCCGACTAAGCCTAATTTGCGACTTTGCGACCCCCATTAATGACCAAACATGCGGCCCCTTTATAAATAGAAGGGTCGTGTAGTTCACATTTGACCTGCGCGACAGAGCAAATGAGACGCCTGACGAGCCAATTGGAGTGCGATTTTTCCCGGTGGATATCAAAGCTGAGCTCGAGTGTGTCTCCATATCTTCGGCCTCAAGAGACATGGGGCCTCCAAAAGTTTGAAGAAGAGACCAAAGCCTAGAGATAGAGCTATCAGAAGGAGACATGCCTCCTTCGCTGCTCCATATCTATGGGGACACTGCCTCTACCTTCATGAAACGTGACAAGATGAGATGGTATCAAATCTACTAGGAATTAATAAAGCAATAATTCCCAGAGGACCTTGCGGACCGAAAATTATACATTCAAGTTAAGAGGTCTAAGACTCACTATGTGGGCGCACACCCACCAATATTCCCATGCACGGAAGTAGTCGAATGGATCCTCCAAAAGGTTGATTCACATTTCTGGGTCATCCGTGATCACGCGGGGAAAGCCTTTGCTAATATGATTGAAAAGAGGCAGATTTATATTATGCACTCCTCGCTAGGGAGGAATCTTTCAATTCCCAGTGGGTATCCACACATGACATACTAATACAGGATACCTTGAAGGAATGGTGGGAGGACCCTAAGAAGTTTAAAGGGAAGAAGGATCAGGAATAAAAAATCGATGGCCTTAGGAAGGTTTACAAGCTCGTTGTAGTTATGATTTGTAGTTTGTATGGCAAGAAGGATGCCACTACTTTCAACGGAGCATGGGTTCAACTCATGTATGTGATTACCTCGTACGGCACTCGGTTCAACTCGGCACATCTAGTAGTATCGGCTCTCAGAGCTAGCATATCAATAGCCCAGGTACCAGAAGAGGGATGTTCATCAAAATTTTACATGGTTTCCTACCTCTTAGATGCAGTGTGTGCACGGTGCAAATTTGAGGACTGGTCACACAACTGGGATGTGATACACGGTGGACCTATTCACAAATTTTAGAATGTTTTCTGGGCTACTAGATACAAACAAGATATGGCGTCCATCGCAAATAAGTTCATCCCCATGCACTACCGACATATTTTAAATAAATATCCTTCTTGCATGTCCAATAGGGCCATGGAGATAATAACCAAGGTAGTCAACTGGGTCCCTATGCAAGAAAGAAATTTTGTTAGGGCCTTTGGATCATTCAAGGAACCTCATGCACTACCCATGTTTGTCGCTAAGAAACTACTACTACAAGAGGTGTGCATCAAATGATGAGTAGATTCTCTAAGAACCTCAACAAGGGAAATAATAAACCATAGCCTACCCTCCTGCTTATTAGTGTTGCCTATACTGTTAAGGACTTCAAAAAAGTAGAAGCAGAGGCAGAAGACATCAAAGTATTTCATTTTGTAACCTTCATCCATAGGTCTTATGATCTTGAAAGGATCGCCCCCATGCACTGCAAGAGAGCCAAATTTGATTGGAACTACCAACACACAGAGTGCCCTATGGAAGAGCATGTTAAAAAATGGTACTATCTAAATAGAGAAACAGCTCCTGAAGGACCATCCAACTTGGGCGGAGATCAAGGGAGTCAGGATGACCAAACACTAGAAGAGAGAGAAGAGGCTTTGAAATGGAAGGACCCTATGGGAGGAGTATCATCTCCCAAATCCAAAAGGTCTAATAATACTACAAGTATTAATCCTCCTAACTATCACCAGGGACGAAAGGGCAAAGAAGCCAAAACACAATAAGAGGTCGAGAAGAAGCTAAGAGAGGAAGAGCTCCAAAATCCCAAGATACCTTGGCACAACAATAGGAAGAATAAAAACAAAATAAACAGGTTGAAGAACAACAGAAGAAGTGGTAGAGAGAGGAATTAAATAAGAAACAAGTAGAAGAGGCCCGCAAGAAAAAGGAAGAAGAAGAATGGGAGAAAAGGGAGGCTGAGCATAGGCTAAAGCAGGAGCAGGATAAAGAAGAATCCGAAAAGAAGAGAAAGGAAGAAGAAACCGAAAAGAGGATAAGGGAGGAAGAAAATCAGAAGTTATAGGTGGATGCATCCAAGGAGGCAGAGGAAAGCAAGCCACGACCATCGAAGACTAGGGGGCAAGTAGACCTGCCACATATTGAGGTACCCCCTACAACTCCCATGACAAGGGGACACCTCTTGCTCTCAAAACTCGGCATCCTAGAGGAACATGAGGATGATGTACTAGATCTAACAAGTCTATCTTACGACCAATACACTCATAAAATCATGTAGGAAAGGAGAAAATGCCTTGCACAGAATCCAGTAGAGCCCCTCGTAGTGACCATGGAAAAGGACATAGTTTTGGACACTAGAACTAACCCCATGATGATAGCATCAAACAAAACTGCCTTTGCAGTTGCCACAAAATAAAATGTTAGCAAAGTGGGTAGACAGATCTTGTTTTGGCAGGGAAAACTCCAGGCATCCGAGGAAAGGGAAACTCAAGTAGAGATAGAAAATAAACCAATGGAAGCTGAAAATCAAAGGCTCCAACTCACGATCACTCAGGACATCGAGCTATAGACCACCATTTATAGATATTTGGATACCTTAGAGAACGCCATGAAGAAGGTGTATGAGGAGATGTTGACCATAAAATAGAAAATCGCTCCTTTACTAGAGACCCAGGTAGAAATTAGGAAAAGAGCTGCAGAACTAAAAGAATCATCCACAAATTTAGATAGAACACTTGAATGCTTAGAAAGGTACCCACAGGCTCCCGACACCCTGCCAAATAAGGACTACATATGCACTCAGAACGATAAGGTGCAGATATAGATGAAGCTGCAGTCCAGGCACAAGCTCGTAAAATATATAGAGAAGGTGATGTATGCATATGAACATCTAATCAGTGGCATATATTCAATGGCAGAGGAACACCACATCGCTTCCTTAGGTAAATTGGCCACACAGAAGATGAGGGAAGAGGTGACCCAAGACATCCAAGCATTCTTGGGACCCATGAGACAAGAAGTCACTTCCCTAAACCTCCCAACTTCCAAGGAGAACATCGACTAGTAAATCATCACACCAGTCTAGATCTACACTAAGCTGGCCTCTCTATCCAACCAGATCATCGTGAAGAGGCGCACTTTAGTTCCGGGCACTCTAGAGTGTTTTCATATGTTGGGAGAAGACACGCCTCAAATAAATCTAGTAGTCGCAGACTACATGACCTCACAGACTTGTCTATAAGAAGAGAAACATGTAGAGACTTCGTACCTTTCCATCACACTACTGCTCCCTTGAAAAGGACTAATTTTACAGGTAGCAGACACAAGCAGTTCGCAGGTCGCAAATGGTACCCAGTCGCAGGTCGGAACCTTAGGCAGGTTGTAAGTCACAAATCCTCCCAGGTCGCAGACCATGCCAACAGTCAGGAAGCTAAAAGGACAGCACAACCCAAAGGTTATTTTTGGTTCTATATGTACTCCCTTGGGAGATAATGTATGGAAATTTTTTTGGACTCCACAGAGAGGAGAGATAATTGTACAACATTGAATGCATGTGTAATATCCCAAAATGGATAATGCAGTAATACTAAAACACAATATAAGAACTGCAGAAAAGTAAACAATAAATCTATATACACATCAGAATCCACATAAATAGCTGAGCCATTATATTATTTTGGAGGTGAAAAATAAAGTACAATAGTGCTCAAAATACGAGACACTCAAGCCACAAGGGTTGCCTAGAAGGACCCTGCAATGATGTCCCAGGCGGGACTCCGTAAGTACTGCTCTGGTGGAAGCTAAACTGCACTATCAATACTGCAACTATAAGGACTGCAACTGCCTGAAAGATAAAAATTCAGATCTAGGCAAAATGGGAGCTCCGATGATGCTGAAATTGTAGATCTGGGCTCTATGATGGATTCCCAAGATAACCTAGGAAGGGTTTCTCATATATGTAATTCTAAGAAAACCATCCTCTTAGGGCTGCACGTATATGATGTTGGGAATGCATATCTGAAGGTAGATCTGATGATATGATGGCTACAATGATGTACAATTATATCTATGCAAGAAGGGTTGATCCCTTCAATACCTCCTTGGGCTAAAAGCTCAAGATCTAGCTCCTCCAATCTCTTCCACTGAAAATAGCTGCTGGATGAACAACAACTTCAGAAAACTACGTTGTTAGAGAGGGAGGCTCATTAGCCTACTATTATATTTGTCAAATCATATGTTGAGTGAAGGAAACAATAGATCCAATGTGAGGAGGTGATCCATCACAGGATTTCCAACTGAAATAGTGGACACTTGCTTCCTCCAATAGATCTGCAGGATTGAACTGCACAATCCTTGAAGGGACTGCTACTGCATGGAGGTAAAACCCAATGGCCTGAGTGCCAGATGTAGATTTGTTGCTCCTGAAAGGTTGGATATGAAGAACAAAGGGGTAGGATGAATCCTCCACTGGTTTCCTAGATGAATGCTAGAAACAACCTCCTGGAGAAGGCACCAATGCCTGATAAGGAATGATGAAAAATCATCTTTCCAGAGATACTCAATGAAAGAGGTGGGATTCCCGCTCGGGAACACCCTGTGCTAAACAACAATGAAAACTCTGCTAAACAACCCAAGTCTGCATAGAAATGTCCTAAGAAAAATCTAGATCTAAACAGATCAAGAAATGAATAATCAAAATCATGCCTTCCATTGTGCCTTCACCTTTATTATATGCATGACCCTCCCATAGCCTAGGCCCACTACAATACTATGTTGTACATGTGGACAAAAGTCTCCAAGGTTTACTGCATTGTTGATCCATGTCCTCCATCATGTTCACATGGCGTGATTACCCTCTCAATCATGTGGGCATTAAATGCATCACTTCCTCCACTATCTTATCATAAGTGCTTCACGTTCTTCTTTTAATGCACTATGATCTTAGTTCACCTTATCAAAGATCCTCATGATTTTATATTTAAGATCCATGATCTTATTTGACTGTTTCATCCTCCATAATCTATCTCATAAATGAGACATGATCTCCATTAATGGAGTGGCTCCACTACTCCATGTTTTTAGATCTAGATCTAGAATATCCACATACACACATTAAAAGTGGATTTTATTCATCTTTAAGGTTTGTGGGCCCCTCCACCCTTTTATTTGATTAATTCATTAAGAAAATTAGGAACTCTAATATTCAAAATATGATGTGAAAGTTTAGGAATATTACAAGCCCCCCCCGGAAAAATGTTGCTTGTCCTCAAGCAACACCAAACGTAGTTGAAAATCCATCTATCCCCCTCCAAATGGAATCCACATAAGGAAGGTTTCCTCCATTTGCTACAATTTGTTATGCATGTTTGGTTCCAAATTTGTCTTTCAAAATTACATAGCATGACCTCTAACTGTATGGTTAGATGTCCTTCTTTCACCATGAGGTACCAAGTGACAAACATATGATGTCCAACATCATCATCAATACATGAGATACATAAAATAAAGTGGCTCTTCCCACAAAGGTAAAAATCCATCTCACAATACATCTCTTCATCCCATGCTTTGTGAATTTGATTGAGCATTGATATGCTCTCTCCCTTAGCCCTATTAGCCTTTTTGGATACAAGCATCATTCGAACGTTATGCAAAAGAATAAAAGGAGATATATGGTTAGACAAAGATTTCAAACCATATTCTCCCAATAATAGCCACTGTAGTAAGGCACTTTGCTGCCATCGTCCATCTCCTCCATGTAAGATGGACAAGCCAAACTCCCCCAAAAGCAACCAAAGCAACAAGAGATCTTGTTGCTTTCTCTCCTCCTCATATGAATCATGGAGTATAAACATATTGATAGACATGTGGAATGTCACATCAGCCCAATACAAAAAAACACCATCAATATACATCACAAGAGCATCATGCCAAGTTTTACTCATTACAAAACACATAGACATAAGAGATGTCATGTGGTGGCAAAACTCTCTCAAGGGAAACGAAAATGAACATGCCTTCTTTTGTTGCATTTTATCATTGATACACAAGGCATGAATCAGAAAAATATGAGCTATTTGGTGGTAACCATAGTCACCGAAGAGCAGCCAGCGCAACCATGCCTCCTTCTTCATTTCATGAGTGTTTTTCAAGGCATGGATCAAAGAAATAGGATCCTTTTGGCAGTGACAAAAATCTCCCAAGGGAAACCAACGTAACCAAGCTTGCTGGCCTATGTCATAAATCTGCAAGTGGTTATGCAACCCCTTGCTTATCATCCTCAGCCACTCATCCCAATGTGGTTGATCAATTATGTGTTGCATAATCATGGTATCCTCCCTTTGTAGAATACCATCCTCCCCAAACTGATGAAGAACTTTGCACTTCATGAAATGTTGAAGTGCACCTCCAATGAGATCTCTCAATGAGATTCTCTTTCCACCAAGGGCCCTCCAAAAACAATGAATTTTTGGATCAGCTGTAGGTAGATGTTTCTCTTTGAGCTGTGAGTTGCTCATTGAGAAAGGTTCATCTAGAAATGAAGAAATATTCCTCATCCCAAGATGTCTACCATTTGTCATCTTTACCTCCATTTCTTCATAAGTAAAGCTACCTTCAAAATTCTCCAAAAATGATGGGGCCTCTTCATTTTCACAGCTACTAAGTGACAGCGCTATAGATCTGCATGGTAATATATGTGCTGTCTCAAAACAAGGTGCAATACTGATTTCACAACTAGTTATTATACATAGGAACATATCCATCCCATTTTCTGAAACCCTACACTTCAACTCAAGAGGTTGAATGTAACTCAACAATGATGAACTGGGATAGTTCTTAATCTCCTACATGATTAGATCAAGGGTCCTCTGCATTGTGATATTTTGCTGCTTCAAATCAGCATTTTGTTCTAACCCTTCGTTATGCATTGGCCTTGATGGAATGTCCTCATAAGTTCCAATAAGATCTACTAAAACAATATGTGATAAAAGTTCATGCATACCTTGGATCAACTAATGTGTGGAAACCTCTTTCCAGAACACAAGAGTTCCTCCAACTAGAATAATAGTGTCTCCAACTACTGGTAAGAGTGATGGATACTCTTCTCCAAGTGTACCAGTGCTGGAATATTCCTCCTCTTCCTCATGCATCTCCTGAACCATGTGTGGGACTCTATGTGTCAAGAGCTCAAAAATATCTTGCAAAGTTGCAAGTGTCTCTTCTCCGGATGCAATTACTTCTGTAGCTGGTAGTGAATGTAGTGACTTCTTGTCTAGAGTGACAAGATTGACATCCTCCTTTGTTTCCTTAGGGAATGTCACTTTGTGACACATCTATGGTTTTCTCACATCAAATTCCTTCCTCAACTTGTGAAATAAATTTGAATATTTAGTCACCTTTGCATGCTCCATGTGACCAAACCACCATTCATTAGCTTTACCTAAAAGATGAAGTGCTGCAATTTGAATAGCCTCTCCTTTAGCTACAGGATTTAGCCTAAAAAATGCATCTAAATCTCTCCTCAAAGCCTTAGCAATTCTTGAGGAAGATTCATAAAATGTAGGCAAATAGAATATGTTATGCCTCTTTCTTCTATTGCTACTATAGGATCCTTTTTCTTCTTTGATTTTGAAGAATCTTTGGAGAGTTAGCTTCTCCTTGAATGCTCTAGACTGTGCTTTGTACTCTTCAAGATATATACTGAGAGTCTCATGAGTCTCAGGTTCATTTATTTCTTCATTTATACGCCTTTCACCTTCTCCAAAGAAAGTGGGCATAATGGATCTATGAGGAGTGCTAGGATTCTCCGGTTTTCTTCTTTGCTGATAGGAAGCACTTGGACCTTCCTCATCACATCTTCTTCTTGGATCTTCTTTCTGTCCTTCCTTCTTCATTGGATTGACCTCCTTGGAGAGATCTTGCATGGATGTAAAGAAAGGAGTGGCAAAATTAGCATCCTCCATAATAGATCTCACCTATCTGCTTCTTCTTTTGATGCAAAGATGAAGTGCCCACAAGCTGAGCCAAAGATGATGCTCTGATACCACTGTAATATCCCAAAAGGGAGAATGCAGTAATATTGAAAAAAAATATAAGAACTGCATCAAATTAAACGATAAATCTATATACACATTAGAAATATAGAATAGTTAAGCCATTTTATTATTTTGGAGGTGAAAAATCAAGTACAACAGTGCTCAAAATATGAGACACTCAAGCCAAAAGGGTGGCCTAGAATGAACCTATAATGATGTCCCAAGACGGATTACATAACTGCTGCTCTGCGGGAAGGTAAACTGCATTATCCCTGCTACAACTGTAGGGACTGCAACTGCCTGAAAGATAAAAAGTCAGATCTAGGAAGAATAGGAGCTCTGATGATGCTCAAATTGTAGATCTGGGCTCTATGATGGATTCCCAAGATAACCCAAGAAGGGTTTCTCATATCTATAAGTCTAAGAAAACCACCCCCTTAGGGCTTCACATATACGCTATTGAGAATGTAGATTTGAAGATAGATCTGATGTTATGATGGCTGCAATGATGAACAATCAGATCTATGCAAGAAAGGTTGATCCCTTCACTAGATCCTTGGGCTAAAATCTCAACATCTAGCTCCTCCAATCTCCTCCACTACAAATAGCTGCTGGATGAACAACAACTTCAGAAAACTGTGATGCCAAATCAACTCCTTAGTGATGGAAACAATAGATCCAATGTGAGGAGGTGATCCCTCACAGAATTTCCGGCTGAAATACTAGAAAATTCCTTCCTCCAATAGATCTACAGGACTAATATGTGAAATCCTTGAAGGTACTTCTACTGCATGGAGGTAAAACCCAATGGCCTGAATGTTGGATGTAGATCTGCTACTCCTGAAAGGCTGGATCTGAAGAACAAAATGGTAGGATGAATCCTCCTTTGGTTTCCTAGCTGAATGCTAGAAACAACCTCCTAGAGATGGCACCAATGCTTTATAAGGAATGAAGAACAATCCTCTTTCCAAAGCTACTCAAGGAAAGAGGTGGGATTCCCGATCAGGAACACCCTGTGCTAAACAACACTGAAAACTCTTCTAAATAGCCCAAGTCTGCATAGAAATGTCCTAAGACAAATCTAGATCTAAACAGATCAAGACATGAATAATCAAAATCATGCCTTCCATTGTGCCTTCACCTTCATTATATGCATGAGCCTTCCATAGCCTTGGCCCACTCCAATAATTCTTTGTACATGTGGACAAAAGTCTCCAAGTTTTACTGAGTTGTTAATCCATGTCCTCCATCATGTTCACATGGGGTGATTACCCTCTCCATCATGTGGGAATTAAATGCATCACTTCCTCCATCATCTTATCATAAGTTCTTCATGATCTTCTTTGAATGCACTATGATCTTAGTTGACCTTATCAAATATCCTCATGATTTTATATTTAAGATCCATGATCTTATTTAACTGTTTCATCCTCCATAATCTATCTCATAAATGAGACATGATCTCCATTAATGGAGCTGCTCCACTACTCCATGTTTTTAGATCTAGATATAGAGTATCCACATACAGACATTAAAAATGGATTTTATTCATCTTTTAGGTTTGTGGGCCCCTCCACCCTTTTATTTGCTTAATTCATCAAGAAAATCAAGAACTCTAATATTCCAAATATGATGTGAAAATTTGGGAATATTACAACATGATTCCGAAAATGAATACAAACCAATGTTTTGACTCCACTATTGGACCTGATGGAAACTCATGTGTGTTAACATTATGAATATTATTTCTTTACATACTTTCTATCATTTCTAAGTGATCAATCTGCGTTTCTGCTCATGCATCATTTATATGTTTACACTCTTTGTATGTATTAATGATTTGTGAATATTTAGCACAGGGATATGTTAATAACTTACTTGTTGATATAGTCTTAATCTTTTAGAAACATGCTTAAGGAATTGAAGGTTTTTTCGACCATAGTTAACTGTTTCTCTTCTGGTCGAACAAGACTCTTTATGAGCATGACCCTAATGATGTGTTACTAGCAATACTTCCTTTGGCTGCATGCTTTAAATCTCGCTTTTCTATTTTTAATGTTTCATTTTCAGGAGAACCCGTCGATCATTCATTTCGTATTGTTAAGGTATCTGTGCATCCTCTTGTTCTTGAAATATACCTCCATCCGAGAAAGGCATATTCAACGGTAGTCAAACCTAGTGATGCAGGGCCAACCCTTCCATACCCAGAATCTTAGTCTACCATGCATATAAACATGCATCTCAGCATCTTCCCAAATCAAAACCTAAATGCCTGGCAAATTTCACAACTTTTGCGGAAACTTGTAGTTTCACATATGAACCCATTTCATACCATTTCATAACAACCATTTCATACCTTATGGTTATGAACCCATATAAAAAACAATATCCAATTAAATCTCATAATTAAGGTTGTTTCTTAAATGAAATTTCTTTCCCAAAGGTCTTTAGACAAAGACTACCATTAAATCCCATTGGTTCCAAGTCCCAAGTACTCACCATTCTATTTATTTACCCACATCTATGCATGTTCACCATGTTCTAACTTAAAGGCTCAAACCTTAGCAAACAAATATCAACTCATAGTGGTTCTTATGCATTCCAGCCTCAATGAATGGAATTTTCTCGTCATTATAATAAATTAGCAAGTCAACATGAAACTGCTTACCTCGCCTTCCAGCGCTACTGAATTCAGCTTTATTTTAGTTGCCAAAAGTCTTCCACTGATGTGATAAACACTGAATGTCAAACTCACCTTTGTTCCTTCACATTTGATTTTGCAATCATCAATAAATCAACCATTCAATAAAACTTGGGCTCTGCAATAACTTACCTACTCCAGCATTTAAATTAGCAGCTTTGCACCATCAAATCCAGTTCACCAATATTAACCTTGCACTATTTTTTTCAGGCATCAGATTCGAACTGGCTTGTTTTAATGCCAGCGCTCCTGGTTTATACAATCCACCATCGTTTCGCCCTTACACTGCACGTAGACCTGCAAAGTATCACCATTCTATTCCAATCTTCTTCACGCAGAACAATTACACAGAAAAACCTTCAATCGATTGCTACATGGTGCCTTTCCAATATACAAAACCCACATAACATGTCAGATCAGATGTGTTCTATAGTTAATTACTGCCTCCAACGCTCTACAGTTTCGATATTCCCACTTGCAATCACATTATTTTCACGCTGCAACTTAATTTAATATAATCCATAGGCAATTGAACCTTTAAAAAAAAACAAGCATAAGTTCCAGGCCTTTGGAAAAGGCGCAAAACTTAATTTACTTCTAGTCACTCTCTCCACATCTCATTGTGCTCCGTTTGAACTTCTTCAGTTTCAAGAAAAGTGTTCACTGCTTCAACTAACTTTTCCACCGTGCTAGTAATTCAATTCAACGTTGTCCATACCAGCAAATTTCAACGTGACTCACACAATTAATAATTGTAATCGATCCTCCATGCAGCAGAATCAAAACAAATTCATTTTCTATTTACACTAGCGCCCAACATAATTCATAACAGAAATGAGGATCGACTCCTGATTTAGATCTGGTATTGCACATTTCTCTAAACACATCGACTATTACTGGCGCAGTTAATAACAACAGTTGGCTTTTCATTAACGCATTCAACATTCCTCTCTTTCTTCAATTGGATCTGTAATATAAAACGTGACAGTGACTTGTGAAATCAAAGACTAGTCCAATCGATACAATCGACTTTATCGAACAATACTAAATGGGCTTCTGTAGAAATTGAACTTCTTTCACAAGGACTAGACACCATTCCTTTGCACATAATAATTCCAGAATTCAAAGAGGAACGAATTTCCTTTCATTAAGTGAACACTCAAATTCAATCTTACGCAAACTCAATAATGGACATACATTCAAAAAATCAAATGTTGTATTAACACACAAAACACTTACAATACAATTTCCTTCCTTGGCCTGATTTCCAATAATTTGGCCCTTTACAATTGCCCGAAGGCTTCCAAGTAGAAACCTGCTCTCTACTCACCCTCTCACTCTCTCTTCAACTATTAAATTGTATTTTCCTCACAAAAACCACTCATATTTATACATAAATAATTCATTTAATTCACTCCAAAAATCTCTCCACCTAATCCTCAACTAAATCTATATATTAGGTGTCGACTCAACAAAGTCCCATACATAGAATACCTACTCTCTAATTTTGCTCCTAATCTATTTCTCTCATATCCTTTTAATTAATAAAAGAATATTTAAAAAATCCTCACTTCTACAAATTATCTCCTATTTTATTTAGAAATAACAAATTAATTAATAAAATATTAAAAATGTCACACCCCCTTTTATTACATATTTACAAATGAAAAATGCCCTTGATGCTCTTGCATCAGACTCCCAACGTTAAAATTAATCACGATCGCCTGATCATGTGTTCGGATCTGTGTATGCCTGGATCCCATATCTTGTGCTGTAACTTTCCACTTGTCGCTGTTTCTTTTTGTTGTTCTTCTCCAGGTCTCCACACTTTATGCTGCATTGCCCCACTGGCTGTGCTCTCGCAATATTTTGTTGTCTTTCTCTTGCTTAAATTATTTTTCTTTCTTGTTTTTTTCTGTTGTCTCTGAGACACCTTCATCATCAATCTTCTGATTCTTTCAGTCTCTCTGTCCAACCTACTGTTGTCTCCAATTTTTGTTGTTTCAGTTGTTGTAGCTGCTTTTGCTGTCACTGCTCTTCTTGCCGCCAACATTGATGTTTCTGCTGTCAATGTTGTCTCAGCTGTCACCATAAATGTCGTCAACATTGGTTTTACTCCTGCGGATGCTACCCCACATGTTGCTGCCTCCCAAACTTTCTGTCCCTCTGCAGCATTCGTTTTCTCATCACCTGCAATTTCATCTGCAACTTCTTTCTCTGGTTCAAATGTCTCCAGCAAACATTTCAGCCATTCCTCCTCAAGTGTTTCATCAACATGCTGCAAATCAGTTCCAGCATAACCTTCATCTTCCCCTTCGACAATCTTCAGTAATTGTCCATCATCACCTTGATTGATTCTGGCAATCAGATCAAGTTATTCAAACACTGTAGCCTCATCCTCTAACACCGTATCAGTTCCAAAACTTCGCTCCATAGTCTTCTCTTGGCTATACAGACAAGCCAACTCTTTCTTGTCACCCATGGTAACAAGCCTCTGCATATGATACATTACGGTCTCATATTCTTTCTACAAAAATTCTTCTTCTTCCAAGACAATTCCAAATAATGGATTGTCTTCTACATCACCTATAAACACAATCAAATTGTCAGCTTCAAAATCACAAGACCCAATGGTCTCACTTGTTGATTCAGTCATCCGCAGCTCCAAGTCTTTTTTAGGACTCCAAAAATCTTCACTGGCTTTCTCCTCAGCTTCCTCTGGCAACACTTCAGTATGTTGCTCTGAGTTTTCTTCCAACTCCTCTGTCAGCACATCAGTATGCTGATTTGCATTCATCATGAGACTTTCAGTTAGTCTCTCCTTCTTTCCATCCTCTGCTCCATGACTGTCATTCATGAAAAATTCCTTACCTTGCTTCTTCATCAAATTATCCCGTGTGTAAGTTCTCTGCATCTCCAATTCTCTTCTCTGAAGATCTAGCTTCCTATACAATTCAACAATTTCATTAGGAGTAGAACTTGGAAACTTCACACAATTTTCCATACCTTCACCAGCTCTTAACCAATCATCAACTGGTCCTTATCTCTCTGTACCAACATTCTGATTAGACTCCTTTGTCTTCATACCTTCCTCCTGAGATCTTTCTATCTCAGCATCGACCTGAACAGACTTCAGATTCACCTCTTCTTGAACAAACTCTAAAGCTTTCTCATCTCCCTGTACTGTACCTGCAAACATACACAACTCCTTAGTTTTAAAACCACAAGACTTTTCATTCTTGAATGCTTCCTCAAGCACTTCCCTTTGAACAGATCTGTATGTAGAATATTCAAATTCCATCTCTGTCTCAAGAAATCTAAGTTCTTTCTTCAATAAGGAAATCACACTTTGCCTCAACTTCATCTGCAATGGTCGCCAAATCACTCTCTTTCCCTTCAGTGGAAAGATCCATCCTCTATTCTGGTTTTCTTTCTCTTGCAGCCATTCTTCTAGTACCTGCAGTTGTACCTTCATCACTGCAATTTCTCTTTCTATGACTTTATCAGTCATCTCATCTCTGTGGCATTCCTCTGAACCTCTTCTCTGATCCTCCATGATCATCTTCTCCATGATTTTATCACTCACCATGAGTTGCACTAGCCTCAAGCTCTCCTACTGTCGCCGCTTACCTCACCAAGCTCTCCTCACTCATTCTTTTGGTAAGTACTTGTTAACTGCCTCTGGAACCTCTTGAGCACTCCTCTGCTCTCTCTCTAGGCTATCTCTTCAACTCACTTCATCTTTAGGACACTGCAATTGTCCTCCCTATTCATACTTTAAATGAATGTCAGGTTCACTGCCATCATCTTGTCTGCAACCATAAACTTTAATCACAAATTCCAAATCAGAAAATCATCTCACCTTTAAGATCCTGCATGATCTTGTCCTCCATTCACTGCTGCAATCATGTTCACTGTAATTGTGTAGCTTGCGTATCAGATTTAAAAATCTGACCTTCCTTTTAGTCATTCATCACACATTCAAAAATGCATTTCAGTTCTCAAGAAAACCTTCTGTCCTCATTCAGAAAAAAAAATACCTTCAATTTCAACAGAGCCAAGCTCTGATACCAAAAATGATGCAAGGCCAACCCTGCCATACCCAGAATCTTAGTCTACCATGCATATAAACATGCATCTCAGCATCTTCCCAAATCAAAACCTCAATGCCTGGCAAATTTCACAACTTTTGCGGAAACTTGTAGTTTCACATCTGAACCCATTTCATACCATTTCATAACAACCATTTCATACCTTATGGTTATGAACCCATATAAAAAACAATATCCAATTAAATCTCATAATTAAGGTTGTTTCTTAAATGAAATTTCTTTCCCAAAGGTCTTTAGACAAAGACTACCATTAAATCCCATTGGTTCCAAGTCCCAAGTATTCACCATTCTATTTATTTACCCACATCTATGCATGTTCACCATGTTCTAACTTAAAGGCTCAAACCTTAGCAAACTAATATCAACGCACAGTGGTTCTTATGCATTCCAGCCTCAATGAATGGAATTTTCACGACATTATAATAAATTACCAAGTCAACATGAAATTTCTTACCTCGCCTTCCAGCGCTACTGAATTCAGCTTTATTTCAGTTGCCAAAAGTCTTCCACTGATGTTATAAACACTGAATGTCAAACTCACCTTTTTTTCTTCACATTTTATTTTGCAATAATCAATAAATCAACCATTCAATAAAACTTGGGCTCTGCAATAACTTACCTACTCCAGCATTTAAATTAGCAGCTTTGCACCATCGAATCCAGTTCACCAATATTAACCTTGCACTATTGTTTTCAGGCATCAGATTCGAACTGGCTTGTTTTAATGCCAGCACTCCTGGTTTATACAATCCACCATTGTTTCGCCCTTACAATGCACGTAGACCTGCAAATTATCACCATTCTGTTCCAATATTTTTCACGCAGAACAATTACACAGAAAAACCTTCAATCGATTGTTACATGGTGCCTTTCCAATATACAAAACCCACATAACATGTTAGATTAGATGTGTTCTATAGTCAATTACTGCCTCCAACGCTCTATAGTTTCGATATTCCCACTTGTAATCACATTATTTTCATGCTGCAACTTAATTTAATATAATCCATAGGCAATTGAACCTTAAAAAAAAAACAAAAAGAAGTTCCAGGCCTTTGGAAAAGGCGCAAAACTTAATTTACTGCCAGTCGCTCTCTCCACGCCTCATTGTGCTCTGTTTGAACTTCTTCAGTTTCAAGAAAAGTGTTCCACTGCTTCAACTAACTTTTCCACCGTGCTAGTAATTCAATTCAACGCTGTCCATACCAGCAAATTTCAACGTGACTCACACAATTAATAATTGTAATCGATCCTCCATGCAGCAGAATCAAAACACATTCATTTTATATTTACACTAGTGCCCAACATAATTCATAACAGAAATGAGGATCGACTCCTGATTTAGATCTGGTATTGCACATTTCTCTAAACACATTGACTATTACTGGCACAGTTAATAACAACAGTTGTATTTTCATTAACACATTCAACATTCCTCTCTTTCTTCAATTGGATCTGTAATATAAAACTTGACAGTGACTTGTGAAATCAAAGACTAGTCCAATCGATACAATCGACTTTATCGAACAATACTAAATGGGCTTTTGCAGAAATTGAACTTCTTTCACAAGGACTAGACACCATTCCTTTGCACATAATAATTCCAGAATTCAAAGAGGAACGAATTTCCTTTCATTCATTGAACACACAAATTCAATCTTACGCAAACTCAATAATGGACATACAGTCAAAAAATCAAATGCTCTATTAACACACAAAACACTTACAATACAATTTCCTTCCTTGGCCTGATTTCCAATCATTTGGCCCTTTACAATTGCCCGAAGGCTTCCAAGTAGAAACCTGCTCTCTACTCACCCTCTCACTCTCTCTTCAACTATTCAATTGTATTTTCCTCACAAAAACCACTCATATTTATACATAAATAATGCATTTAATTCACTCCAAAAATCTCTCCACCTAATCCTCAACTAAATCTATATTTTAGGTGTGGACTCAACAAAGTCCCATACATAGAATACCTACTCTCTAATTTTTCTCCTAATCTATTTCTCTCATATCCTTTTAATTAATAAAAGAATATTTACAAAATCCTCACTTCTCCAAATTATCTCCTATTTTATTTAAAAATAACAAATTAATTAATAAAATAATAAAAATGTCACACCCCCTTTTATTACATATTTACAAATGAAAAATACCCTTGATGCTCCTGCATCACCTACACCCCGGACGGGATCCCTATCACAAACGGTCTAGAGTCTAGTTGAGACTTTATACCGAGGAGATACCCTTACTGTTGGCAAGGTAATTTTCCCCGTCAACAAGACTATATTCATAATATATGTAACACTACCCACACACTATTCTCTAGTTACATGCACTATATTAACGCTTATTAGCATACAAAATCCCTACTAGGGCACATCCTCACACACAACAGGAATGCGCAACATGTGAATACTGACAAGATGGTAGAAATAAAGGATAAATTGGAAATAATGGATCATAAACTAAACATCCTCCTCATCAAGTGCATCAACAACCTATTCCTTGGGAATGAGGTTTATATCCAACGAACCCCAAGCAAAACAACTTAGGATAATAACTACAATGCATTCAGAATATTTTCTATTCAGTTCATATATTGTTTTTTTTCCAGTTAGGCCATGGTATGTTAGAAGTAGGCTCAATGAATCTATGTATAGTCATTTTTCTTTAAAAATTGCAATAATCATATGTAATATAAAAATGTTGAAGCTAAGAATCTAGTTTGGTTTCCCATTGAGAACACTAGAGGTTGACAAACACTCACCATGTAAATTTTTGCGATAGTATTACAAAGTGCCTCAATTAAAAATAATAATAAAGAAAATAAAGACAAAACAAACAATAATTAAGGAAACACCTCCAATTAGGGGAAATAAATAATAGAAGAAACATATTTGTTTTATGTTCATGGAAAAAACATATTATGGTACGTGTATGTTGCAGTGAGGGAGAATAATACATTAGCATACTAATGGAGTTTGAAATGTGAAATATTATAATTGAATTTTTGTTTGTTATATTCAAATTTTAGAAAATGTTAACTTTGGGACATTTTAATTGGGATGATGTTTGTACAAGTTATTTGATATATTTTCTTTAAAACTTATAATTTGTATAGTTAACACTTGTATTCTAAAGTTATTTGATATATTTTCTTTATAACTTATAATTTGAATAGTTAACACTTGTATACTAAAGTTATTTGATATATTTTCTTTATAACTTATAATTTGTCTAGTTAACACTTGTATTATAAAGTTATTTAATATATTTTCTTTATAACTTATAATTTGTGTAGTCAACACTTGTTTCGAAATATTGAGAATTATATTTTTGACAACATAAATGGGTTATAAAATGGATGAGATTGAACTATTCAAGTATTGTCGACATAAAAAATCTAAATAATTAATGCAAATTTAATAATTATTTAAGTATAGTTAACAATAATTTAATCATAGTTAAGAATTTTTTAAGCATTGTTAATCACGCCAAATTCAATTAAAAATGCTTTTAAAATTTTCTTAATTATTAAGATCACCTTCTTTTAAATTTATTATACACAAGAAAAAAATTATAAAATTATAATAAATTATCATTAAATATGGTGCAAACTAAGTAATAGATGAAATGGTTTTCTTAGTTAATAAAATTTGGAGCAATATTCTAATTTTTTGTTGTTTAAAATGGGCTTTAGAATGTATGACAAAATTTAACACTCTAGAAAACACCTTCAGGAACTTAAATTTGTATATTAAATAGCTTGAATTTATGATTTTTAGATTATAGAATTTTAGATAAAATTGAGAAAAAATGCTTAATAAATATAATTTCAAATATTAGTTAGAATATGCAAATAAATATCACTCATTATTCTTATTGGGCCTAATGTCCATCCACATTGAAAAAAAAAAAAATTAATGTAAAAGTATAAATATTGTCTGATTAAACAAAAATTTAAATAGCCAATAGCCATATAAATAAATAAACATTTGACAATAAAATACTAAAACCAATTAAATTTGTTCATTAGATAATATTCTGATTACCTGGATTCATTTTCCTTCTCAGATACGTGTTGGAGATAATGCTTACATTCCATATTTAAGAAGTTGGTTTGTGATGGTTGAGAAATTCTCTCAACCTCTCTCTCTAAATTAGGAATAAGTTGGATCTCAAAAACTCTATTTAAAAGAGTAATCTGACTGTAATCCGTGTGTGTGATTGTGTGTGCACATACACCATTTGTGCATAATATATGATTGTGTTTCTGTAATTATGTGATTTCAGCTATTTCTATCATGGTATCAGAGCACAGGATCAAAGGCTCGTGTGTTGTGTGTTGTCTGTTGTGAGGAAATTCTTGAAACCACGCGGTGCTTTGTGGAGTGATTTTAGTTATTTCTATGGATTTCCAATTTTGGTGGAATCGATCTCAATTTTAGAAATATGCACTGTATAACTACCCCTACATTGTGTGTTCATACAAGGAGATTGTTACAAAATCAGAGCACATTGTAATCATTGGCTCCTATCGGCCCATTTCTAGAGAATCTAGACGGATTGAAGCAGTTTCCATCTGCAGCCAATGTGGGTTTCAACTCAGGCATAGCCATTTTCCTCATGGCTTGCTCTTCTCCATCCTATGCACCTTGGGGGTCGCTGTCATTCTACACAACAGTAGATGGTGCTGCTCATAGTATTGAGCCAACGGTGAATGAAGCGCATGGTAAATGGAAATCGTCGTCCAAAGGTAAATGAAGTTGTTGCTCGTCAATACTGATGAGGCTCAAAAAGCAAGTTTCCACTAATCACTTTCAGAGAGGGTTGCTCTCATAGTATTGAGCCACGGGTGAATGGGAATCCTCATACACAATCAATATAGTTGAAGGTCAAAAAACAAGTTGCCGCTAATACCTTCTAATGAATTTTAAAGAGGGTCACGTAGAAAGAATTGAGCTACCGGTGAATGAAGTGCAAGGTGAATGGGAACCCTTATGCACAGTAAAACATCAATACTGCTGAAGATCACAACAAAGTCGGCAGTAATTGAGGTCAGGTGCAGCGATCGAATTGTAAGGTCACCTGTACACAGATCCCACGAAGCTTTTTTTTACACCGATAATCGTGGCTCTCACGCCGAATGTGGCACGCTTCCTTGCAAGACGCAGAAAACGAGGTTAATCATTTTGGTAGAAATGGTGAATTCAATATCGGTTGAGAGTTTGCATCAGAATCACCATTTGAATGTTAGAGTCTTTTAGAAATTGGATTGTTAAGGGTAAAGTCGGTGTTGATTTATGTATTATTATAAATTATTTGTAAATTAAGTGAGGATGAATTTTCAAATTAGATAAGAATTTCATGATGTAATAGTTGAATCTAGATACATTTCGTATTTAGACGGCTCTTCTATATAACTAACGAATACAGCGGTTTGCACCCATGTATCTCAGTAGATGGGAGCTCATCCATAAAATGACTAGCAGTTCATCTATGTGTTTGAACCAGTATTTAAAAGATCGAGTGGCAATAAGGCTCAATATGGATGGTTGTCCAGATAGTATGGCAGTTGTGGATCTAAGGAAGGATCCCTCGTTAGTGGTAGACGTGGAAGTGGTCTCCTAATGAGGTTATGCGATAGATTAGGATGTTGTCCAGTAATTGACTTCGGGAGGTCCGTGATTCGGGAGTTGAGGAAGCGAACTCGGGAATCCAGCTTGCCAACTACACCTTTCTGAGGGTTATGAGGCAACTTGATGGAGCATCTACTGATAAGCTTGATTATTTTGCTATTTATGAGTGAATTCAATAAATTCATGTAATGTAATCATTAAGGGGGGATGTTGGAGTTAATGCTTACATTCCATATTTAAGAAGTTGATTTGTGACAGTTGAGAAATTCTCTCAACCTCTCTCTCTAAATTAGGAATAAGTCTGATCTCAGAAATTCTGTTTAATAGAGTAATCTGACTGTAATTCGTGTGTGTGAGTGTGTGTGCACATACACCATTTGTGCATAATATATGATTTTGTTTCTGTAATTGTGTGATTTTAGCTATTTCTATCAATACGTTGGTTCTCATTCATTAAATATGTGCTCTAGAGTTACAGGTAAGTTACCTAGCCATGATTTAAATTTAATTCTATTTAATGCATATGAATTAGTACAAATAGTTATCGCATGAATTATTTTGTGTATGCAATTACTATGTATACACCTTGTGACAAAAACGTAAAACATTTATCAATAAAATTATCATGAAAGTTGTTGGATGTTGATTTATTTAAGCCATAAATAAAGTTGCCCTAAATCCATTTGGTAGTGAACAAGAAAGTCAAAGTTAATATGGTTCGGTGAAAGTTGACATGCCAATCCAAAACTCTATGCATGCTCAAAATTTTATCACATATTTGGCTCTACAATATTGCGAATTTTACATTATCAACTCATAGTCCACGTCACAGTTTCTTCATGCATTTCAATTGTGTTAGAATCTGTAATTCTAGCCCATAATTTGTAAACAAAATAATGCCATGAAAATTTCTAGAGGGATTATGTTGTCAATCCCTTTTCGCCAAAGGTACTCGCTACCTGTTAATTTTTTTTTCATAGCCATCCATTGAAAGCCATGTTTCAACCCCTGCTTTTGTTGTATATTGTTGGACTTTTAAGATGGAATTCCTAATACTTACATATCTTATCACAATAAACCATATATCTGGAAATAGAAAATCCAACTCTACAAAATACATTTCGATAGAATTAGAAAATGACTAATCCTCATTCAGGTGGTTTTACAGCAAATCTAAATTTTTTGGGCACACCTATTCATTCTACCAAAAAGCATCTTGAGGGATATTAGAATGATCATCTTCAGTTTTATATGGGGGGAGGAACCAATAGAATACCTATATATTTAGCAAGATGGGATTTACTTGTCACTCCAAAAGACAAGTGGGGTGGGGTTTATTAAACATGCATGAATTTGGCAAATCATTACTAATAAAATCCCCGTGGAGATGTTTAAATGGAGTTGGCATATGGAATGAGATTGTTAAGAGCAAATATCTAGGAGTGGCTGGGATGGAGGAGCTGCACATTGGGGGATGGAAGGAAAGCAGACGATGCTTGGCTATATGGCGTGACTTTGGAAAAATCTAGACACTGGTAAATGAAAATCTAAATTGGTAATTTGGGAATGGGCGGAAAATTATGATAGGAAGTCTGAGCACATCAACAATGGGTTTACAATAGAATGTGGAGTTAATTCAAAATTTAAATCAGAAGGGGTATTTTCACTTAAATCAGATCATTCAAGGCTAGGAACAAGATGCCCTAAGATGGAAAAATTTCCCAGAAATAGGTTTGGCAAAGAGATGGAAGGAGGAATGGCAGGTGCTCATTAATTCCATGAGGGCTATGGGATTATGCAGAAACAAGAAGGGAGATAGATTAGGATGGGGGAGGAATAAACATCAGAAACTGATTACTGTAAAGGAAACTTACACTGAACTAATTAATAAGAAATATATAATGGAACCTAATTGCTGGTTCAGTGTCATGTGGAAAAGTAGAGCACAGGTGAAAATGATAATATTGTTATGGCTAGTGTGGAAAGAAAATAATTTGACCTGGAAAAATATACAAGGGAAAGGCTGGCAAGGTATGAGTATGTGCACCCGATGTGGTAAACAGGTAGAGGATAATCAACACCTCGTCTACACTTGTCCCTTTGCAAAAGAAACACTATCTATACTGTGTGGTGGCTTCAATTTCCAACAACCTGTAGAATGCGCAACTGAAGATTTCTCCAAATGGTGGTTGGGCAAAGGTAAGAATTTTCATGTTATACTTGTTATGTTTCATTGGTTTGCATGGTGCAGTAGAAAAAAAAAGTGATTTGAGGGAAAAATTTTCACTCCTCTTAAAATGGCATTTCAAATTCATAACACTTGGGAAAGTTTGAAAACTGGTCAGAAGCCCCCTGGAGATCTGTCTAAAAGAAATCACCCACATGAGATTTAATTTCCTGCTGGTTTTTTCGATGGTGCTTGTCAACAGACCATTTGTGGATGTGGGGTGTGGTTATTGTTAGCACCAACTTTCCATTATAAGATATACTGGAATGGAGGAAATGGCACAAATATGAAAGCTAAATGTCTTGCCCTTTAGGGAATTTTTTGGTTTGCTCGCTAGTTATATATGGACAAGATCTGGGTCTGTGGTGACTGAAAAATCCTTATTGATCATTTAAACAACAAGGCCACTCTTAACCCTGGAATGTTGCATATTGGTTAGAAAGAATACATGCACTAAAGAGAACATTCTCTACCATTTACTTCTCTCATGTATACAGGGAAAAGAACAACAAAGCTGATAGACTGTCAAAGAAAGGTTTGGAAGGAGTTTTCGGGGAGACGAATTATGACTTAATCAATTCTAATGGAAGCGAAGCAAGGGGAAAAATCAATATTATTTGAAATATAAAAACTCCTGGATACACCATCATGGAAAGGATAGGAGGAACATGGCACTAATTTTTTGGATGGGATGGTATTTTTCTTTTGGCCTATTCACGTTTTTCTCTGGGTTTTTGAGCTACTGGATGGGAGATTATTATAGACCCGTTTTCTAATTGTCAGAAAACTTCCAAAGTGTTTTTGGACAGGGTTGTCATGGGCTACTATTTCACCACAGGGTCCTGTCAAGCGAGGCAGAGGAAATTATCAAAATGTTGTAATTACAATCGAGAAGGTCTTATTCCCTTTATATAAGCGTAATTTTTAGTGATGTTTATATGAAGGTCACTGTTTCTTTTTTGATTGAGCTGAAGTACCTCTGTATTGCAGTTTTGGATACAACTTCATTGATATTTTTTACTGTATGTAAAAGAGAAAAGTGTAAAAAGCATATGACATAAGGTAAACAGATTTAAAACATTGAACCTATAGAAAATTACAATTTTCTTGTATACCATTTCTGGAAAATACTATAATGGACTTTATGATATAAATGTAGAACTGTTTCTGAAAACAACGTTTTTTTCATACTGAAAAAAAAAAAGAATTAGAAAATACGATGTGAAAGATTTTGAAAACTATTCGGATAGTCGCGAGTTGTGACATTATTTTATTCTAGCTATTGAGATATAAATATAAACAAATAATTTACATAAAGTAATCTAAATGTTGCACAAACTTAAAACATGATACCCAAAAAAATGAAATAGCAATATAACCCCTGTACTAAGATCGACTTAAACATAAAGGTAATAGCACTCTTTAGATATCATGAAGAATAGCATTCTAAACTCAACAAAAGATTCCTCGCTCTCAAAAGATTTCCACTCCCTAAAACCCTTATTCTTTTAAAATTTTACCTATTACATCTCAATAAAATGAAATAATATACAGAATCTAAGAGAATTTTAGGAATTTAGCTTCTGTGATCCATAAAATGTGTGTAATAATTTTCGGTGAAAATCACATAAAAGAAATTTTTGTCGACGCGTTTCGAACCAACCAGTGTGGTTCATATTCAGGACAAGATGAGAGAATGTTTAAGTTAAATAATAAAATTACTAAAATGATCTTAGTACTTTTAGACGGCAACTTTAGTTTTCAATGTCTTCTATGTATTCAAAAATTTTCATTAAAAAATATTCAAAATGTTCCATGAAATTCAAATAATGTGATTTATTTTATTTTTTCATTTTATAAGAAAATAATATTTATTCGGCAAGTTATTCCTTCAAAAGGCATAATTAAATGTTATATAGATGTATTATTGTTACTTTATTTTGACATTGATTTCAATTAAAAATCATTTATACATTATTCACTTTAGGTTTTAATTTTTTTTTAGATATTCACAACTTTTCATAAATATATGTTTTATGAAAAGAAAATATATACGTTTTTATTTTATTTTATTTTTTCATGAAAAAATATTATTAATTATTGCTCAAGAGTATCATTCTACAATCTAGTATGGGGCCATGTCTAAATATGTACATACAATAAAATAATAATAATAAAAAAGTTAATGTTGGCCCTAAACAAAAATGGAAATGTTTTTTAATGGATCATAAATTCACCTTCAACAATTTTTTTACCACATTAAAATTCCAAATCAGGTAAGATTTTAAACATCTTTAATCTTTTCTAAAGCCAATACCATTCCTTAAATCAAACGAAAATGGCTAATTCAACAAAAATAATAGAAAATGTGCTCCAAAATCTTTTAATATTTCTTTTAATTACATATTTCTAAAATAAATATTTAAAAAGAAAAATCATATTCTATGGAAATATTTCCTTGTGAAAGTTGTAATATTTGGAAATATTGATGTAGTTTTATTATAAATTTTGTTATCATTCCTTGTAAAAAACATCATTAAGTCTAATATTAATATTAAAAGATTAATATTCATATTAATATTATTAAATTTATTATTAATGATATATATTAACTCTAGATATATGTGGGAGGGAAGAACAAAGACATAGTGTAATAGAGGAGGAGAGAGGGAGGGACAAAGAGATGGAGTTTCAAGGGAAGAGAGAGAGGGAAGAAGAAAGACATAGAGAGATAAAACTGGAAAGAGAGAGAGAGAGGGAGTGACAAGGGAGAGATGGAGAGAGTGTGTGTATGTTTGAGGGTGAGATAAAGAGACAAAGAAGAGATGGAGAGAAGGAGAGAGAAGGAGAGAAGAGAGAGGGAGAGGGATAGTGATAGAGTTGGAGGGAAAAGAGAGAGATATATATATAGAGGGAGGTGGGAGAGAAAGGGAAAGAGAGGAAGGAAGAGAGATAGGACGTGAGAGAGAGAATGAGAGTGGGAGGGAGAGAAAGAGATGTAGTTGGAGGGGAAGAGAGAGGGACGTAAGAAGAAACACTGATAGATAAAGGTGGAGTGAGATAGAAGGAATGATAAGAGATATGGTGAGATAGGGAGAGAGCAGGGGAGGGAAGAGAGACAGAAAGGACGAGAGAGGGAGAGAAGGGAAACCGGAAGACAAAGGGAGAGATAGATAGATTGGGAGAGAGTGTGTATGTTTTGGGGGTGATATATAGAGACAAATGGAGATAGAGATATATATGGAAGGTGAAGAGTGTGAAGAACAGAGTGACATAGAGAGGGAGGGGGGAGAGGGAGATAGATGTGGAGAGAGAAAGTGTGTGTGTTGTTGGGGCAGGGGTGTGATGTTGAGAGAGAAGGAAGGAGAGATGGAGGGATATATATATATATATATATATATATATATATATATATATATATATATGGAAGGGGGGGAGAGGGAAGAGATATCTTGCACTAGAGGCATTTATTTTACTGTAGATTGTGATTTCTAATCGTATTTGATTGCTTGAACTAGATGCATTGATTTCAGTGTAGAGTTTTTCTAATTCTCTTTGATTTCCTGCACTAGATGCATAGATTTTAGTGTAAATATTGATTTCTAATTATATTTGATTTTTTGCACTAGATGCATTGATTTTAGTGTAGATGTTGGTCTCTATTCCTATAGGATTGATTGCATTAGATGCATTGATTTCAGTGTAGTTTTTGTTTTCTAATCATATTTGATTTCTTGTATTAGATGCATTAATGTTAGTGTAGATGTTGATTTATGATTGAGGTAGCTGAATTTATGATAGTACATTAGTATTAAAGTGATTGGATTAATAGTGTGCATTGATTTCAGTGTAAGCGCAAAAAATGTATTGACTACGTGCATTGATTTTTGTGTTATATTAATTCAACCTATTAATATTGGAGAGCTAGAGACACAATGTATGATGATTACTACAATATTAATATTTGAATGGTTTATGATTTCAACTACCCTTTTCATATAATGATATGAAACGATGGAAAAACTAATAGTGTCACTACTAATAGCTCAAAATTTGTGACACTATGGAGTTAGAGGGGCACTATTAAGAATTAATTAGCCTTCAAAAGTTGTGAAACCTAAAATTTCAAGAGTTATCTTGATGTAGTAAATTATTAAAACTACTCTCAAGATTATTTAGTAATACTTAGAGGGACACTATTAAGAATTAAGAAGTCGTCAAAAGTTTTGATACCTAAATTAAAGGAAATAGATGTGCAGTATCAATCGTCCTGCAAACTATTGACAAGATTGTCTCCCTTTTTCATCACCAACTAATTACTAACATACAATTACATACACTTATAGAAAAAAAAAATGGTAACATTCACATATAATTCCATCGAAATCTAAACACATAAACACACACCACTCAAAAGAATCCAAACATAGACACAAAAACCATTCAAGGGAAACCACATAGACTAAATTAAAGAGGAGAATGATATGGTCATGCCAAGAAAAGAAAACAATATTTAAATGTAAAATTATGAAGTTTTTCTCAATCATATACATAATAATGATAATCTAAAAATGTGACATTATTTCCCTTTATGAAGTTTCTCTCAATCATATACATAATAATGATAATCTAAAATGTGACATTATCTCCATTGAATGAAAGCACCCTAGATCCGTCTCAATCTGGATCTATCATGTGTTAAGAGACCTTTCTCAAATTATACACTTCAAAAAAAGACTTGCACTTCAAGAGATTTTATCCCTCTCAACACATAATAAAACTAGAATTAAATAAATCTAAGCAAGTTTATCATTAACCATAACAAATTAAACATATTCAATTTTTTAATCCAAATTCTAAATTAATATTCATCAATAATAATCCTTCATAAATATTAAATAAAAACTATTTTAACAATCAAAATGAAACACAACCATATTGCCAATCCAATCTCAAACCTTAAAAAAAAAATTTAATAATAATAACAAAGATTTTTTTAACAATCAAAATGAAACACAACCGTATTGCCAATCCAATCTCAAACCTTAAAAATACAAAACACAACTATATTGCCAATCCAAACTACCTTATAAATACACAAAATTACACTAGCAAGGATTTTTTCTTCTTTTACATTCCTAAATTGTTTAGTCATGAACGGAGTCATCCACAATGTTCCTTATATTTATATTGAATTATAATTTACTTTATTTAGTTATGATTTCGCTTGATTAGTTATAGTTATATATAATTAAATATAAATAATTTTGTAACTTACTCCTATTAAATTTAATGAAATATATTCATAAATAATAATCAATTAATGACTTTAAATTAATTACATACTAATAAATTTCATTTTATAATTAAATATAATTATCCATAATCAATTATTATCATTTTTTCATAAATTGCAATAATTCATATTTCTAATTTAAAATTAAATTCATTTAATCAATATACTTTAATTAACAATAATCCATCATAATTAACATAATTATATAAATTAAATAATATAAACATATATATCTATTATTGCTACTCATTATAATTTATATATTTTTTATATGATTTTTTGTTAAAACCAGTCTAGATCCATCTTAAATATGTAAATCTAATATAAGCTAAGAGGGATCAAATTTCTTCAACTGCAAATGTTTTTAGAGTGTAAGATACAATGTGTTAATTTTCATTATTTACATTGTATTTTTGAAAGATAAATAGAACCAAATAAAATTTTTCACCATAATACTTAATTTTAGTTGATATTGATATAAATTAGTTAACATAGATCTTCAAATAGTTTATTTAAATCTCTTGTTAAAATGTTTTTGAAAAGTATCAGATTTAAACATTTTATTCACACATTTTTTTTTGTACTTCTAATTACTTTACAACATATTCATTTTTAATTATAGCCAACATTTAAAGGGGAAATGACAGACAGACAAACTTACACATCCCTTCATACTGGGTTGTAGAATAAGCCTCTAGGTTCAATAAAATTGTGAATATCCAAACCAAAATTTATATAAAATATTATACAAAAATAGACACATATAAACACATGTATAAAAAATTTCAGTGAAAATCACATTTAAGAAAATTTTGTCGATGTGTTTCGAACCAGCCAGTGTGGTTCATCATCAGGACAAGATAAACATAATTATAAAGTAAAACAAATTTTAATAAACCCCTAACACAACCATATCAACTAGCAAAATTACAATAAGTCAAGCACAATACCCCCCTAGCAACCGCGAACATATAGCCAACCCAAAATCAACACATATAAACAAGAAAAATACAATAAACCAAGGTCAATTTTTGTCATGGCCTTCATAAATTCTCCTTCTCTTCTGAAGGAGTTCTGCACAATGTTTTTCTTATTTGAGTCTCTTCTCTTATTTGCCCCTGCCTATGGCAGCAGAGGGATTATAAAAATCGACGACTGCTGAATTTATATTATTTTATGTTGATCTATTTTTATTACTAAAATTTAACCAAACTCTTCAAGTGGCAATTGGGGTTTAGCGAATTTTAACCAAATTTTTTGAATTGCACCTCTTATTGGAAACCCCGCATCCCTCGAGGAAAAATATGCATAACTAAACTCTACATAACAAAAATTTTGTAATAACAAAATTCTGCAAATATATAATTTTTTTTAGTAACAACCAAAGACTGTAAATAACCAACGTTTTATAATAACCAAGTATTTCAATATATTTCAGAAAACATGCACTAACAAAATTTAATGAATAGATTTAATGTATATGGCCCTAATTCCCCTTTATTTCTCTTAATCCAAAGTCGACAAATTTAGGATATTTGTGTCAATTTATACCTGCCACCACTTTCTTCCACCTACAAGAGTTGTTCATGAACATTGTCATTGTTGTCGACCACTTATTCTTGGTGACTAGTGTATATCATACCAACAAGCACCACTTCTTGGTGAATAGCAATCGAGTATTAGAAACATTTAATGAAACACTTTAATGAATATTTATAAGTGAGGATGAAACAAAAATTAACTTGGTGGATTTTTGAGTGATCAGAAACTGGATCAAGGGAAAAAATTAGCTCAAAATTAAAAGTGCTCATAATTGCACCAAACCATAATGCGAGTGACCGGCCTATTGCAAGGAATCCAACGCAACTCGTTTCATTGAAAACTGATTTCGGATGAAGGATTTATGGTCTGTTGTTCGATGTTCATAACAGAGAATTTTTTTTTTTATAAATATTGCAGAACAGGTACAACTGATGACATGGAAATCCAATCATCATACATAAAATATTCCTCATTTTTTAGCCCAATGGGACTATGACAAGTGTCACTATTGGATTCACCAATTTGGTTTGTGAAGGTAAAAATTTCCCAATATCCTCCAAGATTGAATGTGGGTTCATGAAATTTTATGTGATGGATTTTTTTTTTTTAATATATTAAAGTTGGTTAATATATACATTATATTAATATTTTATATGGTTTTATGTAATCATATATTATATTAAATTATTATATATATATAATTGCAAACTTTATTATATTAAAAAATCTTCATATATTATTTTTTTTAATCCAAGTTCCAACTTTTAAAGCATTACATTGGGTTGTAATAATGGAAAACACATATATCATTTTAATATGATATGTTGGGAGCATATATTATAATGTGTTGCAATGTCATATTGGTCAAAGTTATATGCAAACATTCCAATGGGTAGCGTGTTAAATCCACAATATTTGAATATTAATGTTTGGGCACGTACATATAAAGTGCAAAAGGACTTGTATGAGGGGTGAGGTAAGGGTTCTACCCAGTGACCTCCCCCTCTCCACTGCCGCAACTTCACCAATGGGCTACACCTTGATTCCTTATTTAGGATGGCATGGAATTTGTGCCAGAATGGAGCAAGTCAGACCTCTTCCCAATGAAAATGTGACAAGTGTCGCATCCTTAAGCACTGAGTTAAGTGCGAATTAGTGTGCACTTAATGCATAGTTATTTTTCAGTTAGCCATAATTAATCTGGGAATTAACTTGGCAGATTTTTAGTAGAATCTCCAAATCTGGTGCCACTTCCAAATTTGTTGGGGTTATGTAGCAGTTTTCCAGATTTAGAGGTAGAATCTAGGGAAAAATTTAATGAGGCCTATCTTGGTCAATATTCGACCAAGTTTTGCTAAAGGATAGTCATTATTATCATATTGGTATACTATAAATCCATTGGAACATCTCGCAGAGGCAATGTTGCTTATATACATGTAGGTTTTGTCACTTGAAGAATTTTGAAGTCGAGGGCCACCAAGAGGGAAGGTCATGCCCAAATCAGCTGAAGGCCTTTTCCAATGAATGAATAGTAAATTTTTGATGTATTTGATGATATGAACATAGTGGTATAGTTTATATAGGTGCTGAAGTAAATCTAAAGGTGCTTTTGTCAATTTGGATATTAAACAAGCTCATGGCCACCGGGGTTGGAGGTCAAGCCTAGAGGATATGGTAACCAAATTCAGAGATTGGATAATATTTTTTGGGGTCTTTGAGTGTTTTGAAGGCAATGGTGCAGTAAAAAAATTGATTGGAGAAATACTGGTTCTTTTGATCATACATTTTACTCATAATCCCAGAAGATCCTAGCTAGTGAATGCAGGTCCATGGAGATGTAGCCCACGAGGGGTGAACTCCATCATCATCCATTGTGTTACGTGATTATTGTGTGTTATTTTAATGCATTTATTTTATTTTTTATGTGTTTTTAAAACCTAATTAAATCATAATTTGATCCTCAAAGACACATGAAACTTAACACTTTAACCCCTTCACAAATGGTTAAATGAGACGATCCTTAAACACTTTTTTAATACTGATGAGGGAGCTTGCATAGAAATAAAATTTTTTCCCATATTCAGATCAAGTTGGTATCAAAGCATAAGTTTAGATCATTTTAGCCAAGGATAGCTAAGCCTATAGCTATTGGTTGTTTAATTTGTGCAAGGAGAATTTAACAATTTGCTAAGTTTATGTGTGAAGGAGAAGTTCAAGATTGAGATCTGAAATCTCAAATCACAGAAAAGAAGTTTTGTATGCATTACATGTGTGATGGTAGCTTCATTAAGTGATGCTTCTAGTCAATATTCATTGGCAAAACCATTTGATAAAGAGATGGTGCAAAAGCTCTACATCATGATTGATATGGTGCAAGAGAAGTATGAAGATAAGAACATTCAAATTCAAGAGTAGTTGATTGCCATGATTGCCATGAGGGAGAAGAAGAAAGAGCTTATTGAAAAGATGCATGAGATGGATATTCAGCTGCATATTACAAACGATAACCTTGAAAAGACTCATGAGATGGAGACTTAGCTCCATGTTTCAAATGAGAACCTAGAAAGGATGCATGAGATGGAGAATCAGCTCCATGATGCCAAGGAGGCCTTAGCCATGTATAAGCATGAGAAAAAGGTATGCAATTCAATTTTATCTTCAATTTCCTCTCAAAATGAATGTGTAGGTTCTTTTGAATACACACTAGAGGAATAGGGTCCAAATTATTGTTGATGATGGGCTACGAAGGTAAGGGATTGGGAAAACATGCACAAGGCATAGTTGAGCCAATTTTTGTTGATGAAAGGCCTAAGTATTTCAGTCTTGGTTATGGAAAATATGATGGAGAAATATCTAAAGCCAACGAGGCACATGAAGGTGTTCCAAGAAGGAATTTCATTTCATGTTTTGTAACCTCAAACTGGTGAAGATTGTGTTCCTGAGGAATGAAACATTTTTACACCTAATTTGAAAGAAGGTGTTCATATGCATGCAGCTAAGGAGAATGGTGAACAAGAGGAAGCTGAGAGCTATAAAGTTTTTGAATAAATTTTTGGTATTCCAAAGAGAGCCACTACCTCATTAAATTCACCTCCCCAAGAAGGCGAAAAAGGTGAATGTTCAAGGTATAAATTTGCTTTTAATCAAGTTGCTTTTGATTATGATAAATATGGAAATTCTCAAATAAGATTTGGAGAAAAGTTGCATGTTAAATTTGTGGTTTGGATAGCTATAATGTTTCAAGGTGTTGGAATAATATATCAATGCACAGGAAACTTTCAAAGAAAATGACGCAAAAATCCAATGGTATCTATTAGACAAAGAAAATCATGTTGAAACGAGGAGGAAATTGTTTTACACTCATTTCCATAAGCAAGGTCATCTTGTAGACAAGTGTTGGACTTTGTATCCAACAAGTCATCCATGACATTTGAAGAAGATGCAGAAAGGTAATGGAAAGAATGAAAATTAGAATTCCATAATTGATGTGGGTCAAGATGATTCACATGATGATGATGTGAAGCTAAAGAAGCACCATTGAAATGGTTTGGTAAGGGATGGTTAGATTTATTATCAAATTAAGGCTCTGCATGTATTTTGATGTTGATTCATTTCTTTGCCAATGGAATGCATGTTGCATGTTTACACCATGAAGGTGATTGAAAGTGGAGTATGTTGACTTAATTTATTGCATCAAAATTTGTTCATTTCAACTTTAAGTACATGTACATATGAAGGAGGTTCTTGTACTTATGATTGTACTTGTGGGAAAGTTGAAGAATTGTATACATGCGTGAGATTTTGTGTGTATGAACATTGGAATTTAAATGGTTTCATTGTGCTTGAACATGCATGAGTAATTGACTTGTGTAGGTCGATTGATTTGTTTAACATGTATGTTTTCAACTTGAGGGTGTTGATGATTTTCACATGCATGCGTTTCGACATGTGTTGGTTGATTGTGTGTGGCATGCATGTCATATTGAATTGCAAGAGTTGATTTTGTATCCAAAGATGGAAAGGAGGTGTTGATGAAGTGTTTCATGACGTAAAATTATTTTTGGTTTTGGGAAAAGAATCATCAAGTTATTATACATGATTATGCTTGAGTTGAGAGTCATTTGTTAGAAGAGGCGTGTTTTTTCGACTTGTGTTTCATCGATGAATTTTGAACCCAAGATGTGAGAGTACATGGCGATGTTCACATGATGTGAAAATTGTTTTCTTTGAAGGAGCAAGAGGATATATCGTCAAGTTATGTTTCTTGCATGATTTGTTTTTTGTGACAAGATGTCAAGAAAGAGTTTGCAGCCATTGTAAACCATGTTATGTGTTGACTCCAAGAAGAGAACGAGGTAGCAAACGCATTCTTCTAGATATGGAATTTGGAACCGTGGAGTTAAAAGAATGGTCATTTATTTTCTTGTTTTTTACTAATGCTGGAAGCCAACTTTTGTAGTTCACTCATTGTGCAAGGGAGGAACATGATTCTAAGTGGGAAGGCACTGAGGAATCGCTCTGTTACAATAAATGTATTATATCATAAAATAGCCAACAAGTGTTGGATTGGGTCAGCAGCAAAAGGAGAATAGTGGTTGAAGAGGCAGGCCATTTACAAGGCAAGGCAAGGCATGGCAGTGACTAAGTGGTTGTCATAGCGATTTATCCATTTAGAATCAAGATGATAGAAATTGGGAAACAAAAGAGAGTTCATTTCTTATGAGATAACCAAATTTTCTGGGTCCAAAAGAATGTCAGTGGGAAGGAGAAATCTGAATTTCGATCAGGGGCAAAAATTAGCTCAAAATTCAAATTTCTCATAATTTCACCAAACCTAAATGAAAGCGATCGGTCCACTGCAAGGAATCCAATGCAACTCGTTTCATTGAAAACGAATTTCGGATAAAGGAGTTATGGTCTATTGATCACCATCCAGAACTGGCAAAATTTTGAAAAAATATTGCAGAACAGGTATAGCTTATGACATGGCAGTCCAACCAGCATGCAAAAAATCCTCTTGAGTTTTTATCTCAATGGGACTGTGACAAGTGTCACTGTTGGATTCACCAGTTTGGTTTGTGAAGGTAAAAATTGGCCAATGTACTCCAAGGTTGAATGTCGGTTCATGAAATTTTATGTGCTGGAAATTATTTTTTAAAATATATTAAAGTTGGTTAATATATATATTATATACCTATTATATTAATATTCTATATGGTTTTATTTTATCATATATTATATTAAATTATTATATATATAATTATATATATTTAATTACAAACTTTATTATATTAAAAAATCCACATATATTACTATTTATAACCCAAATTCCAACTTTTAAAAAATTACCTTGGGTTGTAATGGTGGCAAACACATATATCATTTTAATATGATACGTTGGAGGCATATGTTATAATTTGGTGCAATGGGATATTTTAAATCGAACCTTAAGGTCGAAGTTATATGCAAACATTCTGATGGGCATCGTGTTAAATCCACAAGGTTTGAATATTAATGTTTGGGCATGTACATATATGTGGTGGCGTATTAATGTTTGGGCGCATACATATAAAGTGAAAATGGATTTGTATGAGGGGCGAGGTTGGGGTTTGACCTCGTGACTTCTCCATCTCCACTGTGAAAACTTCACCAATGGGATACACCCTCATTCCTTGTTTAGGAAGGCGCGGAATTTGTATAAATGGATAGTGTGGACTTTGGAGGGTGGGAATGGAGTAGGCCAACCCTCCTCCCAATGAAAACGCGACAAGTATCTCATCATTAAAAACTCGGTTAAGTGTGGATTAGTGCACACTTAATGCACAGTTAATTTGCAGTTAGCCATAATTAATCTAGCAGTTAAATTGGCAAATTTTTAGCAGAATCTCCAAATCTAGTGCCACTTCCAAATTTGTCGGGGTTATCTATCAATTTTCCAGATTTAGAGGTGGAGTCTAGGGAAACCTTTAATGAGGTCTATCTTGGTCAATTTTCGATCAATTTTTTCTCAAGGATTGTCATTCTTAGAATATTATCATGCTCATAATCCATTGGAACAACTTGAAGAGGCAATGGAGCTCATATCTAGGTCCTTTTGGTCACTTGAAGAATTTTGAAGCCAGGGGCCACCAAGAGGGAAGGTCATGCCCAGATCAACTGAAGGTCATTTTCAGTGAATGAATAGTCAATTTTTGATGTATTAGATGCTTTCGACACAATGGTATAGTTTAGAGAGGCATTGGAGCACATATGAAGGTTATTTTGTCACTTTGGAGATTAAACAAGCCCATGGCCTTCGGGGTTGGAGGTCAAGCCTAGAAGAGATGGTAACCAAATTCAGAGATTTTATAGTCATTTTTGGTGTATTTGAGTGTTCTAAAGCCAATGGTGAAGTCAAAATCTCAATTGGAGAAATATTGGTGCTTGTAATTAGAAATTTTACTCATAAACCCAAGAGTGCCTAGGTAGTTACTATAGGTCCATGGAGATGTAGCCCACGAGGGGTGAACACCATCATCATCCATTGTGTTATTTGATTGTTGTGAGTTATTTTGTTTCATTTCATTTTTTTTTATGAGTTTTTAAAATCTAATTAACTCATAATTTGATCGTCAAAGACACATGAAACTTGACACTTTAACCCCTTCACAAATGCTAAAATGAGAAAATCCTTAAAAAAAAAATTAATACTGATGAGGGAGCTTACATAGCAATAACAAGTTTTCCCATATTCATATGAAGTTGGTACGAGAGCATAGGTTTAGCTCATTTTAGCCAAGGTTAGCTAAGTCTTCTACACCTATTGGTTGTTGAATTTGTGCAAGTATAATTAACACTTTTCCAAGTTTATGTGTGAAGGAGAAGGTGAAAATTGAGATTTGAATTCTCAAATTGCAGCAAAGAATCTTTGTATGCATTTCATGTGTGATGGCGGCTTCATTAAGATCTGTTTCTAGTCAATCTTCCTTAGCAAAACTCTTTGATAAAGAGATGTTGCAGAAACTCTACATCATGATTGATAAGATGCAAGAGAAGTATGAAGGTAAGAGGGAGAGCATTGAACTTCAAGAGCAGTTTATTGCCATGAAGGAGGAGAAGCAAGAGCTTCTTCAAAATATGAATCAGATGGAGACTCAGGTCCATGATGCCAAGGAAGCCTTAGCCAATCATGTGCTTGAAAAAGAGGTTTGAAATTCAAGTTTATCTTCAATTTCCTCTCAAGATGAATGTGTATGTTCTTTTGAAAGATGGACTAGAGGAATAGGGTAAAAATTATTGATAAATATGGGCTATGAAGGTAAAGTATTAGGAAAACATGCACAAGCCATAATTGAGCCAACGTTTGTTGAGGAAAGGCCTAAGTTTTTGGGTCTTGGTTATGCATAATATGATGGAGAAAGCTCTAAAGCCAAGGAGGCACATGAGGGTGTTCCAAGAAGGAATTTCATTTCATGTTCATTACCTCAAGCTTGTGAAGATTGTGTTCATTAGGAATGCAACAGTATTACACCCACTTTGTAAGAAGGTTATCATAAACATGTAGCTAATGAGAATGGCGAACAAGAGGATGTTGAAAGCTCTACAGTCATTTAATGCACTGTTGGTATTTCGAAGAGAGCCACTGCCTCATCAAATTCACCTCCTCTAGAAGGCGACAAAGTTGAATGTTCAAGGTATAAATATTCTTTTAATCAAGTTGCTTTTGATTATGATAAACATGGAAATTTCTCACATAATATTTGGAAAAAAGTTGCATGTTCCTTTTGTGGTTTGGATAACCATAATGTTTGAAGGTGTTGGAAGAAGATAGCCATGCATAATAAACTTTCAAATCAAAGGAGGCAGAAATCTAACGACAAAAAAAACCATGCTAAAAAGAAGAGACAAGTTTTTTTCACTCATTGCCATAAGCAAGGTCATCTTGTAGACAAGTGTTGAACTTTGTATCCAGCAAGTCATCCACGACATTTGAAGAAGGTGGAGAAAGAGAATGGGAAGAATGGAAAGGAGGATTCCATAATTGATGTGGCTCAAGATGATTCATATGATGATGATATGCAACCAAAATAAGCGCCATTGAAATGGTTTGGTAAGAGATGCTTAGATTTCCTATCCAATTAAGGCTTCGCATGTATTTTTATTTTGATGAATTTCTTTGCCAATGGAATGCATGTTGCATGTTTATGCCAAGAAGGTGATTGAAGGTGGAGTATGTTAACTCACTTTATTGTAGAAATTTTTTTTCATTTCAGCTTTAAGTAAATGTACATATGAATGAGGTTCTTGTACTTATGATTTTACTTGTGAAAGATTTGAATAATAGTATAAATGCATGAGATTTTTTATATATGAACAATGGAATTTTGATGGTTTCATTGTGCTTGAACATGTATGAGTAATTGACTTCTGTTGGTCGATTGCTTTGTTTAACATGTATGTTGTCAACTTGACAGTGTTGATCATTTTCACATGCATGAGTGTCGACATATATTGGTCGATTGTGTGTTGCATGCATGTAATATCAACTTAGAAGATTTGATTTTGTCTCCAAATTTAGAAAGGATATGTCGACGAAGTATTTCATGATATGAATTCTTTTTGGTTTTGAGAAAAGAATTGTCAAGTTATTATACATTCTTATGCTTGACTTGAGAGTCATTTGTTTGAAGAGGTATGTATTGTCGACTTGTGTTTGGTCGATGAATTTTAACACCAAGATATTATAGTACATGGCAATGGTCACATGATGTGAAATTTTTTTGCTTTGATGGAGCAACAAGATATGTCTTCAATTTATGTTTCTTGCATGATGTGTTTTTTTATGACAAGATGTTAAGAAAGAATTTGGAGCCATTGTAGACCATGTTATGTGCTGACACCAATAAGAGAAGGAGATAGCGAATGCATTCTTCCAAATGTGGAATTTGGAACTGTGGAGGTAAAAGAATGGTCATTTCTTTTCTTGTTTTTACTAATGTTGGAAGCCATTTGCTGTAGTTCACTCATTCTGCAAAGGAGGAACATGATTCTCAGTGAGAAGGCACAGAGGAATCGATTTGGTACAGCAAAATTATTATATCAGCCAAAATCCAACAAGTGTTGGATTAGGTCAGTAGCAAAAGGAAAATAGTGGTTGAAGAGCCAAGAAATTTGCAAGGGAAGGCAAGGCATGTCAGTGACCAAGTGGTTTTCATAGCGATTTATCCAAGTATAATCAAGACGATACAACTTGGGAAATAGAAGAGCATTCAGCTCTTATGAGATAACCAAATTTTGTGGGTCAAAAAGTATGCCAGTGGCAAGGAGTGATTAGAATCTAGATCAGGGGCAAAAATTAGCCCAAAATTTAAAGTGCTCATAATTGCACCAAACGAGAACAACAATGACCCTCCTGTCACAGGGAATCCAATGCAAAATGTTTCGTTTAAAACCGAGTTCGGATGAAGGAGTTATGGTCTATTGATCGCCATTCAGAACAGGCAAATTTTAAAAAAAAAATGTAGAACAGGTACATCTGATGACATGGTAGTCCAGTCAGTAGGAAAAAAATCTTCTTCAATTTTTAGCCCAACAGTACTGTGACAAGTGTCACCTTTGGATTCTCTTGTTTGGTTTCTTAAGTTAAAAATTGCCCAATATCCCCCGAGATTAAATGTGGGTTCATGAAATTTTCTGTGCCGGAAATTATTATTTTTAAATGTTGGACACTATATATATATTTATTTATTTAATTAAAAAGTTTATTATATTAAAAAATCCACATATATAATTTTTTATAACCCAAATTCCAAAATTTAAAATATTATGTTGGGTTGTTATGGTGGCAAACACATATATCATTTTAAAATGATACGTTGGAGGCATATTTTATAATGTGGTGCAATGGAATATTTTAAATCAAACCTTAAGGTCGAATTTATATGAAAACATTCCAGTGGGTAGTGTGTTAAATCTGCAAGGTTTGAATATTAATGTCTGGGCGTGTACATATATGCAGTGGCATATTAATGTTTTGGTGTGTACATATAAAGTGCAAAAGGACTTGTATGAGGGGAGAGGTCAGGGTTCAACCCCGCCAACTTCCCCTCTCCATTGATGTGACTTCACCAATGGGATATGCCCTCATTCCTTGTTTAGGATGGTGCGTAATATGTTTAAATGCACAGTGCGGACTTCTGAGGGCGGGAATGGAGTGGGCTAGCCGTCCTCCCAATGAAAACACGACAAGTGTCTCATCCTTAAGTGCTCAATTAAGTGTGGATTAGTGTGAAATTAATGCACAGTTGATTTGCAGTTATCCATCATTAATCTAGTAGTTAACTTGGTGGTTTTTTAGTAGAATCTCCATATCCGACGCCACTTCAAAATTTGTCGAGGTTATCTCGTAGTTTTCCATATTTAGAGGCAAAGTCTAGGGAAAAAAATAATGAGGCCTATCTTGGTCAAATTTCGACCTATTTTTGCTCAAGGATAGTCATTATATGCATATTGGCATGCTATGAATCAATTGGAATAGCTTGCATATGTAATGGATCTCATCTACAATTGTTTTTGGTCACTTATAGAATTTTGAAGCTGAGGGCCACCAAGAGGGAAGGCCATGCCCAATCATCTGAAGGCCATTTTGAGTGAATGAATTGTAAATTTTTGATGTATTTGATGCTCTGAACACAGTGGTAAATTTTATAGAGGTGTTGGAGCACATCGAAAGGTTCTTTTGTCACTTTGGAGATTAAACAATACCATGGCCACCAGGGTTGGTGGTCAAGCATAGAGGAGCCGGTAACCCAATTAAGAGATTGGATAGTCATTTTTGGGGTATTTGAGTGTTCTAAATCAAATGGTGTAGCCAAAAAATCCATTGGAGAAATAATGGTTCTTGTAATAAGACATTTTACTCGCAATCCCAAGAGGGCCCATCTAGTTAAAGCGGGTCCACGGAGATGTAGCCCAGGAGGGGTGAACTCCATCATCATCCATTGTGTTATGTGATTGTTCTGAGTTATTTTACTACACTTCATTTGTTTTTTATGATTTTTTTTAAATCTAATTAACTCATAATTTGATCCTAAAATACACATGAAACTTGACACTTTAACCTCTTCACAAATGGTTAAATGAGACTATCCTTAAACAAATTTTTAATACTAATGAGGGAGCTTGCATAGCAATAAAAAGTTTTCCCATATTAAGATCACATGGCTAGATGTTCAATGGATGGTAGCTCTAGTGAGTGCCATTCTATGATTTAACTTTACTATAGTGGATGTGTAATTAGATGTAACAACATAATGGCGTGCTATACTAGAGTACATTATTGGGTGGAGTGATGAAATAATAGAGCATGCATCATTCTTTATGTTAAAGAGGAAAATAATTTAGGATTGCAAGTGTATAAAATAGTCGGAGAATGAAGCACTTTATGTAGCTTAAACGATAGCTCAGATTGAGAGTATGTGTGTTGTTTTGTAAGGATAAGAGCACCTGTGGAATATCTAGGGGAAAAGAGGGAGCATTCTGAATGCATGAGTGCCAAGAGACGAATGTGAGCTACTATATAATGGGTAAAATGATTAGAAGACTCAGTTTTTCATGGGTTGAGTCAAGAAAAGGCTTCTAAGTAGAAGAAAGAGCTAATGAGCTGGGGACTGAGGGATGATAATTGGTATTGAGTAGAGAAAAAAAGTCCACGGAAAGTTAGCGTTGGCTCGAAGGGCCAAGGATTGGAGAACACAAAGTTGAAATTAGGCCAACCGGGTGCCATTGTAGAGAGAAGAGATATCCTTACTAAGTGTGGATTGGAGCCTATGAAATAGGGGTTTGGAGAATCTGAATCCATCTAGTGGGCGTATAAATAAATTTTGTAGGTTGGTGTCTTCTACAAGTTGGTACTTTCATAAATCCATGAATATGGTGCTTCGTGGTAAGCTAATGAGGTGTCTATGAAGAAGGTATTTGGAATTTCTTACTAGTGGGTTCTAGCAAAAAATATAAGGGAGTTGGTTCTTTTGGTGAGTAGTGGCTCACAAAGACATATGGCGTAAATAAAGTAGGATATTTTATTTTCACCATACTAAATAAAGATAGGTTGTTTCTCCCTTTTGTGTTTACATGTTAAATCTATGTGTTCAAATGAGTATGTTTCTCATGGTGTTGTGATGTGTCCATATGTTGTTTTATACTGTTTCTAAATGATATGTTGTGTATGGTCATATGAATAATTTCTAAACCTAAAATGATAATATAGATTGGCATAAAAGAAAAATTTAACCTTAATACTAATTCCCCTGCCACTTGTAGTACTAACATTGTTTCCAAGAATTAGCATCATAGCCAAGCTCCTTTAGTAACAACTTCACCACTTGAAGGTATATCAAATGGGAGCATGGTTAATGAAACTTGTCTTGCACTAGAGGGAGTTAATTTTTGAATGGGTGAAACTATGAGCTCTAGAAGATTAGAATGGGAAATTAACTAATGGTAATCAATGATGATATTTGGTTGTATCTAGAATATGGAGAGAAGAATGATTTCAATACAAATTCCAAGAGGATTATCATGAAATGGATGTCAATTTCAAATGCTAGTAGAGCGAGACATTGTGTGACAACGAAGGAAATTATGGAAAAGTGACAATTTTTGTATGGAGGACATAGCCACAAATCATGGAAGAAGGATAACGAATCTTGTCGCTTGGGCAGTTAATCAAATATTAAATATTTTTTTTTTGGAGATGGGAATAAGAGAATAAAGAGGATGAAGAAGGCATCTCAGAAGGACAATGCTCAGAATATTGAAGATCTTCCTTTCAATGCACAAATTTTTGATCTTCACTCCAAAGATGAAGAAGAAGACTTGGAGGAGACGCTAGGCTACTTATAAAGTAAGATATTGTTTTGTGATAATTGCAAATAAATAGGTCATATATAGTCTATATGTTCATATGCATCCTCTGAGGATAGGGATATTCGTGCATCTAGTATATATTATGGAAACATTTGTACCTATGATAACACCTCCGAAGAAGAGGCAAGAACAACTTTTAAGGTGAATGAAGAGAGATCCCATGAGTGTTCATCCTAGGTGAAAATAAAATTACCCTTGGTGATGAAGAAGAAGGAATACTTCTCGAGCCTATGGAAGAAACCCTAGATAGAGATAGGGATCCAGATATTTCTAATGATTTTACTTGCACATTTGATATGTCAAAAATACCTTGGTTGTCATCCAGTTATTACATTTTATACAGAAGAAATTTTTTTAAATTAGAAGATATATTTTAGAAAGAAGCTCAAATATTCTTGTTGGGTGTGTTTTATATTCTTTCCATAACACAAAGATGGGCAGAAGACCCAAGGATCTCTGTTATATTTATGAAATTGGGTGGAGGATTCATGTTTAGAATTTCTTTTGCCTAGATGTGTGTTAAAAATTTGATGTTCATGCAATATTGTTGGGTGTATGTTATATTTGAAAGAAAAATAGACCCAAAGGTGATACATTATGAAAAAACTAGTTGTAGAAGATTGTCTAACATGTTATAGGCCACTTTTTCATAACCATTCAATTGGCCTCTTAATGGGATCAATCAGCATCATTTTTCCCCTTGTCATCATCATTGCATGAGTCCCTAAGCATGCCTCTTTCATTCCCCAGAGTCTTTGCATAAAAGAACATCATCTCAGCTAGTTTTAGGATCGACTCTCGCTAGCCTGTTATTGGATAGTGTTCACCTATAGGCTTCTCCACTGTGTCTTTAATTAATCACCTATAAGTTGCTCCCGTTTGCAGCTATGTTGGTTCTATAAATTCGAGAAAAAGAGAGAAATTTTGGAAGCTTCCTTTTCCAAAAGCTTCCAATTTTTCTTACAATAATTTACCTCAGATACAAAACTTGGATCCTATCATATCATTATTTGGAGTTTCCATCCCTTATCCTTTCATCCCATGGTCCCATCAAAGGTGGATCTAAAACCTTCGATTGGTAATTGGATGAAAATTCCAAAACTACCCCGCTCCTCTATATATTTACAAACTTCCATATGCAAGTGGTTCGATTTCGGAGAGCGATTCTACGCTTATGATGTTGTTCTGAGAGGTTGAATTTCATGTATTTAGGGTGATTGGAGGTGCACATTGTGACAAGGAAAGGACAATTCAACCTAGAGGAGCTCTTCTGCAAGATCAACATCTATTTATGGTTGTAAACTCCTTCCATTTATATTAATGAAAATAATTATATGTTTTCATATATGTGATGTCATTATTTCATGTATTTCAATGCCATGTTGATCTATTGAATATATTATTTAGATGATACTATATAGATCACATGGTTTCTTGACTTTCTTTGTTTGACTATGTAGGTTTCAATTTTGGCAATCAGAGCTGGAACTGGAGAATTCAAGGTAAGGAAGGATAAAAGCATGCGATGAATTCCAGGTAGGCTTTATTATGTACTCGATTTACTTTAGGAAATAATTAGGTCCCTTGTATATCTATTGTTCTAAGTTAGCCACCAAACCTAGGGGATATACTTTTGTCTGCAATCGTAAATACCGCATAAAAAATTGGCAAACATATCGGGGATCGGTCTATTCCCTTGGTGGTTTCTTTGTCCATTTTGTTTGATTACCTCCTTGATAGACATTTTTTTTCTTTAACCAAACAAGAACAAACCTAGGAAGTTACTTCATTGAGTATCATTTTCTTGTGTCAGAATCCTCTATCCCTTGACCAACGGTCCGCTAGTTCCTCTTATTGAGCGTTGCAACTCACATGAGCCCACTCTATACTAAAATTTCAAATCACTCGTGCCTCCTCTGCACTAGTGTTTGCCTATATTATTACACAAAATTTACCCTTGTTTCTAAGTGTCCCTTTGATCAGCCTACTTCGGTCTAACCTTCCCCGAGTCAAATTTGATCTGAGCTCTAATGGCTTCAAATTGTCAAAAACCCCTATCTAGCCTCTTTCTGCTCCCAAAAAGGCAAAAAACTCAAGACATTATGGTCTCCAGAAGTTCTCCAACAATTCGTCCTAAAATTTTGACTTGCCTGCAAACCTCCCCACAATTAGGCCCAGAAAGGCGCTAACTGAGTGACTTTTTTGCTAACAACTGGCGCAAATTGTGGGACCATTCATTTTAATGGCCTAATAACCAAATTTCCTATTATAAACCATCAGCCGAATATTTTAATATAAAAAAATGGCAGGGCCAAGCTAAGCCCTGGCCCCTAGTCCCGCACCTTATTTTCGTGGGCATGGTGACTAGGGCTGGGGCTAGCCCCAACCCACCCCTAAACACACCAACACATAAGTTTTAAATAAAAATTGGGAATTTATATACTTAAGTCACAAATTCATAGCGCGTTGGTAAAGCGCCAGTCTTGCCACCTTGAGGTGTCGTGCTCGATTCCGTCGGATTGCTATATACCCATAACCAAAGTTCTGGTGAGTGATACAGTTGGATATCGATGGCCACCCACCTATTCCACTTGTGGCCCTGCCATTCTCTATTTTATTTTTTCAGTTTCATCACAACTTACTATTTTAAGCAGTTTTTCGGGTCGTGAACTTTTGGAGCCGTTTTGAGGCCCATCTGACGTTTTTGGGGAAAATTGAGACAATAATGTGTCCATGGACCAATGTTTCTCACAAAAAAAAATTTATTCCTCGGATATATCTTTCTAACGAGGTATGGTGCACTTCAAATGAAGATCGTATGCCAAAGTTATGTCCCCAGGAAGTTGAAACGCCAATTTACCCAAACGGGGCCCATACTTTTGGCGCTTCATCTCCTAGGGTTAGGTTTTTGGATATTTATGGTTTTCCATTATTTCTAAATAATAAATAGGCCCCCAAGCCTCATTGTAACATATTTTAGAGGCATGTAGCCGCCACATCTCTTCACAGAGATAAGCTACCAGTGCCCTCACTAGTTTATTTCCATTTCGTCTGTAAGAAAATTTCAGTTCTTTCATGTCAATGAAATGAAGTGTTATTTCCATTGAATATTTGTATTTATGGTTATATGTGTATTTTTTTGTGTTATTTCATAAATATGGATCAGTGTTATAAGAGATTTCTGCTCTTTCTCTGTTTTTCTTTGCATGTCCCCAACGTGGTCAGGGTATAAGTAGTTAGGCCTCGATCTGGTTGAAATTTTGCAATATCAGCCTTGCAAACCCCAAATACCACCCATGGAAGACAAAAATAAAGATGAGGGAGCAAGAGATCCTATCAAAATATTGCTCGAGTAGGCCCTCGAAAAACAAAAAACATTGTTTAGGGCCTCAAAATGGCTCCAGAAGTTCAGGACCCGAAAAGCTGCTAAAAATAGTAAGTTGTGCCAAAAATGAAAAAATGAAAGAGACAATGGCGAGGCCCCAAGTGGAATAGGTAAGCAGCCACCAATATCCACCTAGATCATTCGGCCACCAAGGCACCACATTCCGACTTGCGGCTGGCCCACGTGGCGTTCCCTAGTTGGTGGAACCATAAACCAATGAAATTACTCCATCTCAAACTAACCAACACATGACAAGTGGTGCACTGTGATTACACCAAAAAGGTTCAGTCAACCATGCATAGTCACAGTCTAGTCAGAAGTACAGATTACTGACTAGGCAATCCTATACATCCAAAAACCATTTTTTAACAATTTTGGAAAACAAACAAAACATGATTGCAGTAGAATACAGAGTCGATTTTTCACAAAACGAGTTGCACCAAATTCAAAATGATGAGATCTACGCAACTGAACATGTTTCGTTCCAGTCTAATAACTTTGAATTTTTAGCATAAATTGATCCACTGGATCATTCCTCCCCACTAGAAGCTTTTGGACCCCAAAAGATCACTTTCAGTTGACAAACAGGTGATGGCACAATTCCCTCACCCTTCCAATATCAATCCATTTGTCTTTGCTTGGATTTGTTCCCTTGAGCCCCACACGATGATATTCCACATTTCCTCTTTTTGAAGTCCCTTTTTCCTGTCAAGGATAGTGTCTTGCTGCAATTATTCAGGATATCTAGGAGCTAAATCTTTAATTGAAGGCATTTGAACATTATCTCCTTGATTTTCAATCCAAGGAGGGTCATACAATCTTATATTCTCAACATTAAAAACTGTATAAATTTGCATGTATGAAGGAAAATCCAACCTGAAGGCATTATTACCAATATTTTGAATAGTTTTGAATAGACCATATCGAATTGGTTTCATATTTTTACCTTCTCCTTGGAGTCTCTCTTCACTAATGTGAAGTCAAACTTCATCACCAACTTGGAAATTGTGATCTACATTATTCTTATCATACCTTGTCTTGTATTGGACTTGACTCTTCTCCAACTATTCTTGAACTGTTTGATGTCCCAATTGAACTTATTCAATGAATCTTTTAGCTTTTTCTATGTCACTATGACCATCAATATAAACATCTTTCCCAAAGATAAAATCTAAAGGATATTTATTCAAGTATCCCAAACATGCCTCTAATGGAAAGGTTTGATTCAAAGAGTTCTTGGCCCAATGGTAAGAATGCTAAATATAGTGCAAATGTTCATCCCACAACTAAGAATGCTTGTTGCAATAAGCATGAAGAATATGTATGATTTTCATGTTCACCACCTTTGTTTGGTCATCTCTTTGCAGATGAAATGCTTTACTCCTTTTTAATTTGGTGTCCACGAGTCCCCACAATCTTGACCAAAAATTCCGGACAAAGTGAGAATCTTGATCACTAACAATGGATGTGGGTAACCCAAAATGCACCCATACATTATGAAATAATAACTGCTTAGTTTTTTTTAGCTTTAACGTGCTTTTTACAAGGCATAAAAATACACATTTTTTTTAACCTATCCAAAACTACATAAACATAATCATGACCTCTCCTAGACATAGGTATGCCTCTTTCAAATTCCATAGAAACACTCTCCCATGGACGATAAGATACAGAAAGTGGTATATATAATCCCAAATTTTTATTTCTAGGATTACTGATAGCACATAGTGAACATCCTCTTACAAATCGTGACACAATTTCAAGCATATGAGGCCAATAGAAATACCTTTGTAATTGTGCCAATGTATTACCTACATCGAAATGATTAGCAATAAGAAAAGTATGCGCTTCCTTATGATGTTGAAACTCACCCCCTATGGAATACAAAGCTTGCCAAGATGGTAAAACATGTTATCATGCACATGATAATCCAATTCCTCTACTTGGATACCTTGACACAAAGTCGCATATACATATTTGGAATCACTATCTAGAGCATATTGTTCAGCATAGCTCTCATGCATGACAAAAGTATGCTTAAGAATAATGGATGCACTAAACATTGGTCTAGAAATCATATCAGTAACCTTGTTATAGATACCTTTCTTATACCTTATCACCAAGTGGTATTGTTGACGAAAACCCATCCATCGAAAGTGCCTTGTTTGTTGCATATTTTTTTGTGATTGCAAGTATTGCAATGGCTGATGATCCGTGTGAATGATTATTACTTTACCAATCAAGTAGTGCTTCTAATTTTTCACACTCTGCACCAATGCATGCAATTCCTTGTCATATGTAGGATCATTAATCATTTCACCATTAAAAGTTTCTAAATGAAAACAGATGGGATTACCATGTTGCAGTAGGACTTCCCCCATGGCATAGTCGCATGCATCAATTTGTATCTAAAACATCTGTCTTAAGTTTGGAAGTGCAAGTACAAGAGCTAAACTGATTTTTTCCTTCAATGCATCAAATTCCTTTTGTTGCTTACCTCTTGGACTAGAATACCTGCTTCACACCTTTCAGTGCATCTCATGGAGTTGTCATATAAGAAAATTTAGCAATAAACTTCCTCCAATATTGGGATTCTCGCAAAAAACATCTAACCTATGTCACTATTTTTGGCCTTGGCCAATTCAAAATGACATCAACCTTGAAGGGATATATTTTCAACTCACTTCCTCCAACAATATGACCCAAATAGACTAAGGAATTTTTCACAGACTCATATTTCGACAAATTTAAGAAAAAATATTCTTTCTTCAAGACATCTAATACTTTTTTAACATGCATGACATGTTTTTCAGAGGAATTGCTGAAAATTAATATGTCATCTAAGTAGAATATCAATAAATCATCTAGAAAAGGCCTCAACACATCATTCATAACACGCATGAAAGTTGAAGGAGCATTACAAAGCCCAAAGGGCATAACCAACCATTCAAACAGACCTTGCTTTGTTTTTACTATTGTCTTCCATATGTCTCCTTCAACAATTCTGATTTGATGATAGCCACTCCTCAAGTCCAACTTATTAAAATACACAACATCTTTCACTTGATAAATTAAATAATTAATTAAAGGAAGTGGGTAACGGTTCTTTACTGTAATATTGTTCAATGCACGGAAGTCCGCACACATACACCATGTTCCATCTTTCTTTGGCACCAAAATAATAGGTGAAACACATGCAAAAGTACTTGGTTAGATGATTCCATTGTTAAGAAACACTTGGATTTGTTTTTTAATTTCTGCATTTTCCATCACTAACATCTTGTACATGCCAATGTTAGGAAGAGGACAACCCTGTGGCAATTTGATTTCATGTTGGATTCCTCTTTTCAGAGGGAATCCCTTAGGCTCTTGAAACATCTCATAATATTTGTTAACAAACTCTTGTGCTATACAACTACCCCCCATTTATTTTTGTAAATAGGGACCCTTTAGAGATAATTACAAAAAATCCTTTTAAACGTTCCTTATAAAAAACACTTAGGAAATAAATTTATCTCAAAGCACATCTCTTATCACATATCACTTTCAAATAATAATCTATAAATCTTGTGAATTGAAAAATGTGCCCTTTTAAAAGTCTTACTCTATTTTTTGACATCGTACTTGATTTAGTTAAAGATTAGAACAAAACAATAAAAGTCGTGATCGCCGCGGACCCGACAGGGCAAATGAACTTGAATATATAATCTCTTTCGCATCGCGTCCACCTTTTAGCTTTCGCAAATCGCACCGTGCATGGATTATGATTTAAACTTCAATGTATTTCTTAAAAAATTCGATCTGCGATTTGCATAGATCGCATTTCGCAATTGATAAGAAAAAATCATGAAAATTATAAGATATGATTGTGATTTGTGCATTTATTGTTTCCAGTGTGTGAAAAGTGACTTATGTCATTTCGAATTGAATTCTGATCTTAACGGATTTAATCAACGGATAAGTATTGCATGCAAAGCCACACAAAGCCATGCCTAGAATTTAATTTTGAAATCATGGAGTTATGAGGAAATGACTGATCGAATTGATAGTTTTTGTGTAAAACATCTCTTCACAGTTTATTTTATATGATATATTTTTTTTCACTTTCAGGAAAGCAGTTATTGAATTGAAAGAGTCTGAAATGAATAAGAAAGGCAAATAAGTGTCTCTAGCATCGTATATAGAAGATACATAGATTCCTTCTTCTTTTTTTATACTTTTTGTCACAAATATTGTGGCATCACATCATGGGAAGCTATGTATAAAGTATTTGAAGATGAAGGGCCAAAGGTGATAACGAAGATTTCTGCAACAGGCACTTATTCCACTTCCGACACAACTTTGTTTGGCGTTGCATGTTCATTCATTCATAAGATAGCAGGAAGGCCAAAGCTCATGCCTTACACATATATTATCAAATGGGAAATCGAGAATTTGAATATTGAATACAGAGTGTTTAAAAATTCCAGAGGAGAAGTCATGGGCTCTTTTAAAGCTGAAGACTTCACAACTATATATCATTTACCATCTCCACAACAGAGGTATGACAATGTATATGTGTAAATGTTTAAAGCTAAGCACCCAGATCTAATCAAAGTCATTCAAGAATGGAAGGACAACGAAGGAAAACTAAAGCAATACAAGTCTGGTACGTACCCCATTGTACAGATCCCTCAACCGTTTTGCTATGTTGTTGGTATGTTATGTAGGTTATTCGGTAGACCAGAGAGTACTAGGTTTGCTAGAGACTAGGTTCCCTTGATTGACACAATCATCAACTCATCCATTTTGAATTGGGAAGATCTATTATCCAATTACTTAGTTAAACACTTTACTGAGTATATGAATAAGAAAAATGCTTTGTCTCAAGAAAACTCACCCCTTTTTATGTCTGCCTATGTTATGGATGCCATCTATTTTCATTCTACATTTCCAACAATGGGTTGGAAATGGACTTCCAAAGAACATACCCCAATCCATATTTATCACAAAGAAATTTGGGATTCCAAATACCACCTGCATTTTTATAAAGTCTGTTATGGATTTATGATGCCAATGTATCAAATGATTTTTAATGAGAAAATCCCTAGGGTTTCAAAAGAAGTCAGTAGGGATATTGTTCCTACATCTCGATGGTTTGTTGAAGAGAAATTTACATATGTATGAGTATTTGGAAGCTCTAATCCTCGAAATTTTTTTCCATACTACGTTCCAGACAAGTTGTTCGGGAGAGAGATCACTTATCAGCTTGTTAATTGTGTTACTAAACATTTGAAAGATGACAAAAAGGAAATTTGGCCTTCTTTTCCTATACAATGTGCTTCTTTTGCTCTGGCCAACATTGGTCACACATACAAAGAAGTGCCTAATGTGCAAATATTAAATCGTGCATTTATGCTTGGGAGACTGTATGATCCTGATGATGAAATTAAAAATTATATGGAAAGACTTAAGACAAAGCCTTTTTTCAAGGAAGAAGATATGTTTGATGACTTCTTTCAAGGAGTGGAAGTTTTTTCAGATGTTATTAAAAGGGTTTCAAATGAATCAAGTCAAGAAGATATTCAAGCCTTTCAAGAATACAGAAATGAGAGACTGAAAAATGTCCCTTTAAATTTATTTATCATGGAAGATGAAAAGAATACTCCAAGTGTTAGCATTGATGAAGAAATGAAAGATAATTATGAAAATGAATCCGATCAATCTCAAAAGAAATCCGAAAAATCTGAGGATGAGTCCGAAGTCATAAAAATGAATTTGGAAATTGATCAAGTTATTCATGAATTAGAGTTGCATGAAAAGCCAAAGAAAAATGGCACTGAGTTGAATTCAAGAGAATTTCAAAAGGATCAAAGCACAACAGATCAGTCCAAGTCATTTGAAGGAAAAGACCTTTCAAATTAATGGGAAGAATTTTCCCAAGCAATAAACACCCCCAAAGAAAAGACTATCACTGATCAAGAAGCAGATTTCCAAACACCTGAGCCTTCTCGAAAGATAGTTCATACTGTTAATCCTTTGCAAACAGTTCCAGCAACTCAAAACAAAGAAATCATTCTATCTTTTTCAGCAGATCATATAATCTTGCAAATAGAAGACATTCCTTCATTAGATATCTTCTATAGTCCTAGCCATAAAGTTGTAGTGAAAAGAAATAAGAGGAAAAGAGTTTATGAAACTCTTAAATCTACAGATGAATCAGTTGACGTTCTCTGAAAGGATTTGCTTGAAGATCTTACTGAACATTTAACTAAATTATCTCAGTATGCAGGATCTTATGCTACAGCCAATGTAGACAAAGCAACTCAAGTTAAAACTTTGTTAAGGCAAAGGGATTACAAGATACAAGAGTTGGAAAATTTATTGGATGTAGAGAAGGTTAAGACTACAGAAAATATTAGAATGAACTCTGTAGTTCCTTAAAGATATTGAGAGGCTTAAGATAGAACATCATGCATAGCTTGAAGAAAAACAGGTACACATGGAGAAGACTTTAGCAGAATTACAAAAGCAATCACAGTCCGAAAGATTTGTTAAAGGAGAACTTGACATAAATACCATGTTAAAGAAACAACAAAAGGTATTTTTTTATCAAGCAACCATGATTGATACTTACTGTGATTCAAATAAAATAATGATTCAACAAATCGCTATCCAAAAGCTTGAATGTGAAAAACTTCAGAGTCAAATTGAAGAATATATTCAATGGCAAGATTCAGATGCTAGAAAGAAGGCTAATCTACCTCAAGTAGATAAATTTCATAAGGAATTATTGTTTATAGAGTGGAAGACACAAATTTATAGAGCAGAAAAAGAAGCAGCTAAAACATCCAGTAAATCAAATGAAATTATACAACATTTGTGTGATCAATTATTCAAAATAGGACTTTTGGAAGAAAAAACGTCTGACATGTTTTCAATGATCAAAGAAGTAGAGTCAAGATGGATTCAACAAGGAGATCAGCAAGAAAAGATGATCAAGAAAATTAACAAGTTTGATCAAGAAAGTTCTTTGAATTTTCTGATCAAACTATATCATCAACAACAAACGCTTCAGTTAATCACAGAATCAGCCCAAAGGTCACAATCAACAATTTCAAAGGCTATATTCAAGGATCAAATTCGCTCACGAATATCTCAACCACCTCAGCTCAAGACTATGCTATATATTTGCAAGTTATGTGACCAAATTCAGCAGAAGAAGAAGGATCCTTAAAATCAAGATTGCCAGTTTGTTTAATTTCCTAGATTATAGTTCAAGATAGGTTTTATAGAGAGAGGTTGTTTGAAACCTCCTCTATATTTTTGTAAAGTATTTAATTTAGTTAAGTAGTTAATTGTAGTATTTAAACCCTTTTCATGCATTTAGAGAACGGTCCTGAATTTTATTGAGAAGAGTTGCAAAGAAGGCTTAAGTTGTAAGCAGTTGTGTAAGTGTCTTGATGAAAGAATGGAACACGGCCTTATTCAGTTATATAAATCATCTTGTTGATCAATGTTGATTCACTTTGGCTTGGATTTTTTATTGAATAATTGAATATGATCTTTTATCATTGATCTGATAAACATGACGATAAACAATTGGTACTAATATCATGTATGTTATTACGGTTTTGAATATTAATGATCAACACAGCTTTCATGAATCATATGTAGAATTACTTATTTATGTCTGAAGTATCTCTTTCATTAATCATATATTATACAGGTAGAAATTAGTTATTTTATATATGGTCATTACATAAATGCGATATGTCTTTCATATTCTTTTTTATTAATTAATCTTTTCAAAAGGAATTATTCTACACAGTGATAATTCTATTTAATTTGAAATGATTTCAAAACAGATTAGATATTTATCTTCCTAAATTGCATTTGAGATACTTTACCCCAGTTAGATTAAGCTTATTTTAAAGTCTTGCATTTAGAAGTAAATTTTTTTAGTTTGTAGTAATTCATCATTTTAAAAATGTTTTGGTAGAAACCTCACAAATCATCACACAAACACCAAAACTGGGAAACTGGTCCCAACACCTCCAGTCGGAGCCACTACCCAACCAGAAAAGGAGCTGCTTTAAGGTTCGGACCTGGTGGTTATCCCCCTTTGCTGTTGCCATAGATTTATGAGGCCTCAACATTTTTGGCGCTAGAAGGAGGGCATGACTATGAATGGCAGATAAATCTAAAATTCAAAGCCCTCATAAGAGTCTATCTCCTCAAAAGCGTTCTACCATTTCTCGATAATGATCTGAATCACCAATTCAAAAATCGGAAGTAGTAGAAACCTTTCTTTCGTCCCCTGAAATTTCACGTCACCCACCTACTTCAGAATTCATTCCCGAATCCCCCGAAGTATAGTCTTTAATTCAGCAATTGGAAGGAATATCTATTTCTGCTGAAAATCTTGTTAATCAAGAAACATCTGAAGAAAGTGTTACTTTGTTGGAAATGTTTTCATTGATGGCAAAGGAGATGGCCAAGGAGGAGCACTTGAAATAGCAACAAGGCAAAGAGAGCATGAGACATGAAGTAGAGGTAGTTTTAGAAGGGTCAGTTAAGAAGCAGAGGAGCTTCAAGAGCAAGGAGCAGTATCAGTCAAGGAGTAGAGGTATTTGATTTGAGAAAATGGTTCTGAGTTTGGGAACATATTATAGAAGGAACATTCAAGGTTCTGTGGCAAAAATGAAACATGTATTGACAGCTGGAATTGTCTATGAAAGTATGAAAAGAGTGTTGAAAAGTTACCTCTTATGCACAGACCATTAGAAGCCATTAAAAGAGTTATGTTTGTGGATAGTGTAAACTCTATATCTGACTGTATCTGAGACTTTAATTGTGATTCCGTATATGGTTAAAGTAAATTGATGATTGGTCGAAAAGTTTGAATAGCATCCAAACTGGAATTCCTGAGCGTTGATGAATATATGAGATTGATTGATCCTGTTTCGAATTAGGTATTGAATAAGGCACTTTGAATGAACTTATAAACTTTTTTATGTATTATGATGTGTAAATTTCTGGGACTCATGACCCAGGTGGGGTCTTCGTTATTATGGAAAAATTGAATATGGGTTTCAAGAGTCTGAAGGTTCAAAGGAAAAACGACTTTAAGGGCGCAAAGGGAATCTGGTGTGAATTCCTTGTGTTATATATTATGGAGGAATTAGATTAATTCTTGTTGTGTTCCAATGAGGAAGCTTGATTTAGTATGTGATCCCTGTTACGAAGATTGCACATGGAAAAGTAATAATTCGACCCGCTTGAATCGACATCGAACTGGTGTCAAGCCTCAATAAATAAAATGCTAGGTTAATATGTTGATGAAGAGCGCAAGAAATGTCACAGTATATGAGGGATTAGGTATATTTAATTATGCATCAGATATAATGTCTGAATGAATTCCCTACAGTGTTGAATCGATACCAAGAGATGGGTCCACCGCACTAACTTAAAGAAGTCGTCATGAAGAATTATGATACAAAGAAGTCGATTTACAGTGATTGAGCAGGGGAAGTGGAACATTGATAAAAGGAGAGGAACCACGAGCGCAGTGAACAGTAAAGGCGGGTTTCCGATTTTTATTGCACCGCCTTTGCACGGTAAGTGATATTTAAGAATTCAGAGCAATCCCATACACTGGGTGACGCTTGTCCCTAAGCGAATTTGGAAAACTGCTTTCATCGCACGCCATCGCGCATTATGTTTCATGCATCTAAGCCAAGCGATATCTGTCGGATGATATGAAGTCGTGCGACGTCTTGTCCATTTTTGGATAAGAAGGCATGTATGAATCGATTGTGTGTTGATTCCACGTTTTTTGTATGTGTGGGCCCCGTTGCCTCTAATGGCACATGTTTAATGATACAAAGCCCCGAAGTGATAGAAAATATTGAAGGTCTGGGCGGGGTTTTCATAAATCAATTAGAAGGCCTTGTAATGTTGATGCAAGAGCCATGCCATGGTTAGAGTTATACAAAGGAAAATATGTATTGCGCGGGAGTTCATTATTTGGTGTAATCAAGTTGGGGTTGTATATATACAGTGTGTGAATAATACGTGAATGTTCATATGATATTGTTGGATGCATAACAGTCTTGTTGCCAATACATGTATGATTACAAGGTGTGCTAAGGGTTTAGACACGAGGCCGGTTCCTTTGTTCAATGTATAAGGGAGGAGACTTCGATGGTAAATTCAGTGCTTGATAGAAAAAGGCCATGGCTATAATATAGTGTATGTTAAGCATCAAAATTGATAACGAAGGGTGTTAGTAAATGGAGTGGTTGTGCATTGAAGTAAGGCTTAGAGCATCATAATCATAGTTTGTATTGAACAATGAGAAAGTTGAAGTTTAAATTTGTTTAATAGAAAAATTGCAGATTAGATCTGACTGAATACGTAGTGGAGGTTGATAACTCAGATTTACAGAATCTGGAGTTGAAGATAGGGTGTCTTGGAGATTTCAGAGTTGAAGAAATGTGCAGCAAAGGGATTCAACAGTGCAGTGAACAGGTGGAATATGCAAAAGACAGTGAACAACATATGCATGACAGTTGCATGACTGCTATAGAAAGGAAAAAACCAGTAAGCCAAGGGTTGAGCGAAGTTTATGTATTGAAACTGAAAAGATAAATGTTTTAATTTTTTTTATATTATTTGTGATGCAAAGGCAAGTATGCAAAGGAAAAATAAAAATCCCGTTGTAACATTGAAATTTGTACATATTGTTATATTTTTAATGAGTTGGACAAAGAATTGAGAAGGCAGAAGTCAAAAATTCATTGTTGTTCACTCCAAATCCCTTGTGAAATACTAACAGTCATGTGAGGAACTCTATATATAGCATCAACTTGATATGCAAAGTGAGGCTAGAGAGAGTAAGGATAGATAATGAAAAGTATAGAAGATTGAGGCAGAGAAGTTAAGGAAGAGAGGAGCAGAAAGAGATGCTACAGAACAGAGTTGATATCTGAGGTAAATCAGCAAACATTTCTTTTGATAAATTGAGGAAGTTGGAGCTTCCCTATCAAGTTGAAGCTTGATAGCTGTCAGTTGTAGTTGACTGAGGTTGGAGCCTCCTATAGGCTGGTGCCTGCAGAGAATTGAAGGGAGTTGGAGCTTCCTTGCAATTTGTAGCTTGTATAATTGAGGTTGGAGTCTCCTGTAGGTTGGTGCCTGCAGAAAAAAAGTGGTGAGAGGGAGTTTGAGCTTGCCTTTGCATCACAACAATAATAAGATGTGGTTTTCTCCCTTTATGGGTTTCCACTTATATCTGTTGTCTCTATCTGTGTTGCCTGTGTGCTGAAATGATTTATAACATCTTCTTAATGTTTTCTGCTCTCATAATAAGTATGATGTCACATTAATTTAATACTTGCTGCAACATATTAATATTGTTCATATACTAAGGTTGGTTATAAAAGTAAGTTGTAAATAAGCTGATGAAAAATTTAAAAATCTCATGTATGTATTGAACTGATTCACCCCCCCCCCCCCTCTCAGTTCAAATAAGAATTCAACAATTGGTATCAGAGCAGGTTCCTTTTTTACCAGTTTAACCACTGAAAGGAGATCCTAGGCCCCCAGGATGGCTAGTCAAGAAGGAAGTTAAACCAATAAAGCCCCTTTCTTCACTGGTGCTAGTTATGCCTTCTGGAAAATCAAAATGAGAGCATACATAATGTCTCTAGGAATAGAGGTATGGGCTGCTGTAGAATTTGGATATGCCCCAAAGGCAACAGACCCAGAAAGAGAAGAAAAACAAGAATTTGTAGCAAATGCAAAGGCCGTGAATGCAATTTTAAATGGACTCTGTGAGGCTGAATTTATCAAAATAGTGCACAGTAACACTGCGAAAGATATGTGGGACACTCTAGAGAATATCCATGAGGGAGATAAAATGGTAAATACTGCCAAACTTCAAGTATATAGAGCCTAGTTTGAAAATTTAAAAATGAATGATGATGAAGATGTTGGCAGCTTCTTCCTAAAAGTTGCAGAAATTGTAAACAATATGAAAGCTCTCATAGAAACCATACCAGAAAGTATAATTGTGCAAAATATTCTAAGATCCCTTCCATCCAGGTTTAATCCCAAGGTGTCTACAATAGAAGAAACAACTTATTGGGAAACCTTGACCATGAACCAGCTACTTGGAAATCTAACAGCATATGAGATGAGGCTCCCACAGAATAAGCCAAGTACGAGGGAGGCAACCTTTAAAACAGAAAAGAAGAAAGAAGAAGAGGAAGACATATGCACTTGCTTGGATCAAGAAGAGGCAAAATTTGTCAAGCAACTGGATAGAGGCTCAAGTAAATACAAAGGTAAACTTCCTTTCAAATGCTTTAACTGTGGAAGAATTGGACACTATGCTGCTAAGTGTCCTCACAAGAAAGTAAGGAATCAGGCTCAAGAATTAGAGAAAAATACATCAAAGAACTGGCAGAAAGGAAAGAAGTTCAATCCTTCTGTCTCAACAAGATAGCGAGTGCATCTGAACTCGGATAGACCACCAGTGAGAACCTCTAAATTCTTATTGATGGCCATAGAAGAACTTGAAGGACTCCTGCTAGAAGATGAAGAAGAAGACGGTGAAGTCGACCTTGAGGGGGAGCTAAGAAGTGCTCTGGAGGAGATTGATAGACTCAAACTGAAGTGAAAAAAGAAAAAGGACATTCTCCTCAGGTATGTAAGAGAAGAGAAAAATTCAGAACTTCTCATGCAGCTGAAGGTACAACTTGAAGAAGCCAAGAAGATAGAAGACATGTTACTTCAGCAAATCAAGGACAAAAATCGAGAACAAGAGAAGCTGGAAGAATAATTTATATGTTTGAAGAAAAAATTAGAAAATACTCAGAGGAAAGTGTCTACAAATTCCTCTCAAACAACAAGCTCTAGTAAGTTGAACAAAATTCTGGATGCTCAAAGATCTCCTATGATAAAAACTGGAATAGGCTATGAAGGAGAATCAAGCAAAAGCAAAGAAAAGGAAAACAGAAAGATTATTTTTGTAAAAGCAAAAAGGAATGATGAAGAAGCTCAAACAATTCTTACAAAATAAGAAACATGTAATGAGGAAGATAGAGATCAGAAGAAACCTCTAATAACAAAGAATGAAATAAATACTAAGACAACAGAAAAAGGATCATATACCCCTGAGTATGTGAAATTTGGAAGCCATCAAGGGAGATTCTTCCCTTCTATGAAGAATGCCACCTGTTATGTCTACCACAAGTTGGGACACATTATTGCATATTGTCATGCAAGGAGTAATTCAAACCAGCAAAAGATGCTAACAATGAAGAGATTCTCTCAAGCAAACAAATGGAGAAGACAACCTTACATTAGGTATGCAAATAGTTTCTATGGTTACTGTTTTTATTGTAAATAATTTCACCATAAAATCATTGAGTGTAAAAAGTATGGACAAAGATTGATGTTCAACACCTCAAGAAGGTTTATGAATCATAGAAATTTTGTTCATACTCACAATTATGAAAAAATTATGATCAAATGTTTTGTATGCAATCAAGTTGGACATATGCCTTCCAAATTTCCTCTTAGAAGATGTAGTTCATCATCTCACAAAAGATACCAAACAAAAGGATGCTTCCAGTGGATAAAGAAGGTGAACAAATGTGATTTGGCTCTAACTGCTCAAGACCTGAAAAGCCAGTGGTATTTGGACAGTGGCTGCTCAAAACACATGACTGGAGACAGAAGAAAGTTTATAACTCTTGATGAAAAGAAATCTGGCAATGTTACTTTTTGCAATGATAAATCAGGAAAAATAAAAGGAAAAGGCTTAGTTAGTCTAGACAATGGCAGAGGAGAGGCCCAAGATGTACTATTTGTAGATGGGCTGAAAGAAAATTTGCTGAGTGTTAGTCAAATGTGTGATAAAGGCTGTGAAGTTCTTCTTAGAGCACAAGATTGTGAAGTCAGATCAAGCACCACAGGTAAGACTCTGCTCAAACAAGTTCGAACAGAGAGTAATGTTTACATTGTAAAGGAGGAAGATGAAGCATGTCATCTTAGCAAACTTGAGGAGTCATGGTTATGGCATAAAAGGTTGGGACATCTCAGCTTCGATCACATCATCAGACTAAGCAAGAAGAAAGCTGTCAGAGACATGCTAGAAATAAAAATGCCTTCTAATACCATATGCAAATCCTGTCAATTGGGAAAACAGACCCGCACATCATTTAAGGCCAAAGATGAGTTATCAACAAGAAGACCACTCAAGCTTGTGCACATGGACCTGTGTGGACCTCCAAGAATTGAAACACCAAGTGGAGAATCCTACTTCAGGTTGATAATAGATGATTTCTCGAGAATGACATTGGTTGCTTTTCTCAAGAATAAATCGAAAGCTCTGGAAAAATTTAAGACATTCAAAGCATTAGCAGAAAATCAAACAGGATGCAAGCTAAAATGCATCAGATGAGGCAGAGGAGGTGAATTCACTGATTATGACTTTACAGACCTATGAAATGAACATGGCATAAAGCAAAAATTTACTATTGCAGGGACACCTCAGCAAAATGGAGTAGCAGAGAGACAAAACAGATCTGTACAAAAAATTTCCAGAGCCATGATGCAAGAGAGTAATATTCCTCAAACCTTCTGGGCAGAAGTAGTACACACAACGGTGCATATCCTTAATAAAGCTCACTTAAGGCCAAGAAGTGACAAGACTCCCTATGAACTATGGCATGGGAAACCAGCTTCAATCAAACATTTTAGAATCTTTGGAAGCAAGTGTTACATAAATAATAATGATGAAAATCTTGGGAAATTTGATGCAAGAGCAGATGAAGGGATATTTCTAGGATATGCATCCAAAAGTAAATGGTACAGGTGCTACAACAAGACTGTTCAGAAAATAGTAGAAAGCATTGACGTGAGATTTGATGAAGAACTTCAAAACAATAAAAGAGATACAGACTGCAGAAGTCCATCAGATAGTCATGAAGAAGAAAACCAGGATAATAATGGAACCAACAAGACAACAAAATATGCTAAATTGAGCTCGAAAGCCCCCTCAAGATACACTCAGAAGAACCATCCTGAAGATCAGATTATTGGAGACAAAAGAGTAGGGGTCCAGACAAGAAGGCAACTAACTAAACAGAAAGAAGAGGTATACATAGCCATGTTATCACAAATAGAGCCAAAGAAATTTGAGGAAGCCAACAAGGACAAGTCTTGGGTGAATGCTATGAATGAAGAATTGGAACAAATTGAGAAAAACAATACCTGGGAACTAGTTCCTAGACCAATTGAGAAAAATATCATTGGCTCAAAATGGGTATTCAAGAATAAAATGAATGAGCAAGGACAGGTAGTCAGGAATAAAGCCAGACTAGTTTGCAAAGGATATTCACAAATCGAAGGACTTGATTATGATGAGAAATTTGCTCCTGTAGCCAGAATGGAAGCCATCAGAATGTTTCTGGCCTTTGCATGCTACCAAGACTTCAAGGTATATCAAATGGATGTGAAATATGCATTTCTGAATGGAGATATAGAATAAGAAGTCTACATGGAACAACCAGAAGGTTTCTCTTTAACAAACAAAGAAGACTATGTGTGCAGACTAAAGAAGGCTCTATATGGACGGAAACAGGCTCCTCGTGCTTGGTACTCAAGACTGGATAAGTATTTGCAAAAACAAGGTTTTAAGAGAGGTGGAGTAGACAACAATCTATACATAAAAGCCCATGAAAATGAACTCCTGATTGTTGTAGTGTATGTTGATGACATTATGTTTGGAAGAAACAGAGATGAACTAGCAAAAGGGTTTGCTGAGGAGATGAAATCAGAGTTTGAGATGTCCATGATTGGAGAACTTAGTTTCTACTTAGGAATTCAAATTCAGCAAAATAACACAAGTACATTCATCTCACAGGAAAAATACTTAAAAGAAATGTTGAAAAAGTTCAAAATGGAGGACTGCAAACTTGTGTGAACACCCATGATCACGGGATGCAAGCTGTGTGTTGATGATGGGTCTGCTGATATAGATCAAAAACTCTACATATCCATGATAGGAATTCTGTTGTATCTGACAGCATCAAGACCATACATCATACTATCAGTAGGAATAGTGGCTAGATATCAAGCAGCACCTAAAAAAAATCACCTTCTTGCAGTCAAAAGAATATTCAGATATCTACAAGGAACATCACAGTATGGACTTTGGTATCCTAAAGGCAAAAGCTTCACTTTGACAGCATACACAGATGTAGATTGGGCCAGCTGTGTGGATGACAGGAAAAGAACAAGTGGATGTGCATTCTATTTAGGAGAAATCTTGGTGGCATGGTTAAGCAAGAAACAAACATCTATCTCTCTGTACAGCAGAAGCAGAATATATATAGTAGCAGCATGTTGTACACAAGTTATGTGGATGAAGCAAACCCTCCAAGACATGAAGGTAAGCATTGATGAACCTATCTCAATCAGATGTGATAATACAAGTGCTATAAGTATATATAAAAATCATTTGCTTCACTCAAAAACTAAACATATCCCAATCAAGTATCATTTTCTCTGAGAACAAGTGGCTCAGAAGATAGTAAAAATGGAGTATGTACCAAAAAAAGAATAGACAGTAGATATATTTACCAAACCTCTTGCTAGAGAACCATTTGAATATTTGAGAGATAGACTAGGGGTAGTATCTATAGATGCTACTCTCTGATATGAAGAGAAAGCATAGTTTCAGGGGGAGAACAGAAACGAAAATATCATTCCAGGGGGAGATTAGCCAGCAAGGGAAGCATGAAACAAGTCCTCAGGATCAAAGGATTATGGAAAGAATACATCCATCATAAAAGAGTCAATGAAAAAGCTAAAGGGTCGGTATTTTAGATTTAATCCAAATTCTGGAGCAGCAGGGTACAAAGTCAGAAGATCTCAGAGAGAGGAAATGCAAGAAATGCTGAAAAAAATATAAAATCAAAGGATAAAAGGATAGAATCTACACTAAGAAATGTGCAACCCTTTTCCATTGATGTCAAAGGGGGAGGAAAATAAAAAAGGGGCTTCGAAAAGGAAAGCAAAGGAAGTGTATTGCCATCAAAGCCAAAGGGGGAGACTGTTGGAAATGTTGTCATTGATGGCAAAGGAGATGGCTAAAGAGGAGCACCTTAAATAGCAACAAGGCAAAGAGAGAATGAGACATGAAGCAGAGGCAGTTTTAGAAGGGTCAGTCAAGGAGTAGAGGAGCTTCAAGAGCAAGGAGTAGTATCAGTCAAGCAGTAGAGGTATTTGATTTGAGAAATTGGTTCTGAGTGTGGGAACATATTATAGAAGGAACATTCGAGGTTCTGTGGAAAAAAGGAAACATGTATTGACAGCTGGAATTGTCTATGAAAGTATGAAAAGAGAGTTGAAAAGTTACCTCTTATACACAGAACATTAGAGGCCATTAAAATATTTATGTTTGTGGACAATGTAAACTCTATATCTGACTGTATCTGAGACTTTAATTGTGATTCTGTATATGGTTTAAGTAAATTGATGACTGGTCGAAAAGTTTAAATAGCATCCAAACTGGAATTCCTGAGCGTTGATGAATATATGAGATTGATTGATCCTGTTTCGAATTAGGTATTGAATAATGCACTTTGAACGAACTTATAAACTATGTTATGTATTATGATGTGTAAAGTTATGGGACTCAAGACCCAGGTGGGGTCTTTGTTATTATGGCAAAATTGAATATGGGTTTCAAGAGTCTGAAGGTTCGAAGGCGGAAGGAATTTAAGGGCGCAAAGGAAATCTGGTGTGAGTTCCTTGTGTTATATATTATGGAGGAATTAGATTAATTCTTTCTGTGTTCCAATGATGAAGCTTGATTTAGTATGTGATCCCTGTTACGAATACGGCACATGGAAAAGTAATAATTCGACCCACTTGAATCGACATCGAACTGGTGTCAAACCTCAATAAATAAAATGTTGGGTTAATCTGTTGATTAAGAGTGCAATAAATGTCACAGTATATGAGGGATTAGGTATATTTAATTATGCATCAGATATACTGTCTGAATGAAGTCCCTACAATGTTGAATCAATACCAAGAGATCGGTCCACCGCACTAACTTACGGAAGTCGTCATGAAGAATTATGATACAAAGAATTTGATTTACAGTGATTGAGCAGGGGAAGTGGAACCTTGAGCAAAGGAGAGGAACCACGAGTGCAGTGAGCAGTAAAGGCGAGTTTCCGGTTTTGATCGCACCGCCTTTGCACGGTAAGTGGTATTTAAAAATTCAGAGCGATCCCATACATTGGGTTACATGTGTCCATGAGCGAATTTGGAAATATGCTTTCATCGCGCGCCATCGCGCATTATCGTTCGCGCATCTAAGACAAGCAATATCCATCGGATCATCTAAAGTCGTGCGACGTGTTGTTTGTCGTTGGATAAGAACGCAGGTATGAATCAGTTGTGTGTTGATCCCACGTTTTTTGTTTGTGTGGTCCCGGTTGCCGCTAATGGCACATATTTAATGATATAAAGCCCCGGAGTGATAGACAATATTGAAGGTCTGAGTAGGGTTTTCATAAATCAATTGGAAGGCCTTGTAATGTTGATGCAAGAGCCGTGCCATGGTTAGAGTTCTACAATGGAAAATATGTATTGCGCGGGAGTTCATTATTTGGTGTAATCAAGTTGGGGTTGTATATATATAGTGTGTGAATAATACGTGAATGTTCATGTGATATGATTGGATGCATAACAGTGTTTTAGCTGATACATGTATGATTACAAGGTGTGCTAAGGGTTTAGACACGAGGCCGGTTCCTTTGTTCAATGTATAAGGGAGGAGACTTCGATGGTAAATTCAGCGCTTGATAGAAAAGGGCCACAGCTATAATATAGTGTATGTTAAGCATCACAATGGATAACGAAGGGTGTTAGTAAATGGAGCGGTTGTGCATTGAAGTAAGGCTTAGAGCATCATAATCATAGTTTGTATTGAACAGTGAGAAAGTTGAAGTTCAAATCTGTTTAATAGAAAATTTGTAGATTAGATCTGACTAAATACATAGTGGAGGTTGATAACTTAGATTTACATAATCTGGAGTTGAAGATAGAGTGTCTTGGAGATTGTAGAGTTGAAGAAATGTGCAGCAAAGGGATTCAAAAGTGCAGTGAACAGGTGGAATATGCAAAAGACAGTGAACAAAGTATGCAGGACAGTTGCATGACTTCTACAGAAAGGACAAAACCAGCAAGCCAAGGGCTGAGCGAAGTTTATCTATTGAAACTGAAAAGATAAATGTTTAATTTTTTTTATATTATTTGTGATGCAAAGGCAAGTATCCAAAGGAAAAATAAAAATCCCATTGTAACATTGAAATTTGTACATATTGTTATATTTTTAATGAGTTGGACAAAGAATTGAGAAGGCAGAAGTCAAAAAGTCATGGCTGTTCACTCCAAATCCCTTGTGAAATACAAACAGTCATGTGAGGAACTCTATATATAATATCAACTTGATATGCAAAGTGAGGTTAGAGAGAGGAAGGATAGAGAATGAAAAGTATAGAAGATTGAGGCAGAGAAGATAAGGAAGAGAGGAGCAGAAAGAGATGCTACATAAAAGAGTTGATATCTGAGGTAAATAAACAAACATTTATTTTGATAAATTGAGGAAGTTGGAGCTTCCCTATCAAGTTGAAGCTTGATAGCTGCCAGTTTTAGCTGAATGAGGTTGGAGCCTCCTGTAGGTTGGTGCCTGCAGAAAATTGAAGGGAGTTGGAGCTTCCTTGAAAGTTGTAGCTTACAGAATTGAGGTTGGAGCCTCCTATGGGTTGGTGCCTGCAGAAAAACAACGGTTAGAGGGAGTTGGAGCTTACCTTTGCATCACAACAATAATAAGATGTGGTTTTCTCCCTTTATGGGTTTCCACTTATATCTGTTGTCTCTATCTGTGTTGCCTGTGTGCTAAGATGATTTATCAAATCTGCTTAATGTTTGCTGCTCTCATAATAAGTTTGATGTCACATTAATTTAATACTTGCTAAAACATATTAAGACTGTTCATATACTAAGGTTGGTTATAAAAGTAAGTTGTAAATAAGTTGATGAAAATTTTAAAAAGCTCATGTATGTATTGAAATGATTCACCCCCCCCCCCCCCTTTCAGTTCAACTAAGAATTCAACATACTTCTCTATTTAGAGAAAGCATGGAGAATGAGAGAACCACCGAAAATAGTGGCGTGTGTATGGAAACTCAAACAATGACGAGGTCAAGTTCCAAAGATGCAAACCCTATTATTCAAACCACAACATTTTATGTAGTGGTAGAAGAAATAATTACATTGGAATACTTTTGTATGGACTACAGATTATTCAAATGTAATTGGATTGATGTATACAATAAGAGAGGGATCAAAAATGATGATTTGGGTTTTAAAATGGTGAATATGAAGAAATTATTAAGTCAAAATCATTGGCAAGATGATCCATTTATTCTAGTATCACAAGATAGACAAGTATTTCATGTACAAGATGTAGTTGAGACTGACTAGTATGTAGTGTCCTCCAAAAGGATTGAGAAATAATACATCATATGAATCCGAGTATGCAGATTTGTCACATGTTGTGGAATTTCAAGAAACAAAATGTGTAAGTGAAGAAGATATAGTTCATGTCGAGGTCAAAGTTGACATGAATGTGGATTATGTTCGTTCAGATTGTGAAGGAATATGGTTGAACCTTAAGAAATAAAATATATTGATTTTTATATTTTGTTTCGAGAAATCCAAAATTGATATTTTGTTATGAAGAGATATTCCTTTGTTTCTTATCTATAAAAATTTTTAGGCCCATTTAGTAGATATATTTTTATTCCTTGCCTAGGACAGTGACTATTGTTTTCAGATTGCAACATTAATCTTGTCCATACAAAAAATTGAATACGTAAAAATTTTATAAGTGCGAAGTTTCTGCAATTTTTATATTTTTTAAGATTGAAATGAGAATTTTATATATTATTATTGGATCATAGCGCTAGAAATTACTCATTTAAAATAACCTAGAAAATACAAATTTTTTGGGCACATGACATTTTTTAGCCTTCTTATACGACTGTTGGTTGCAAAATGAACTATTCAACTGTGGGTTGAAAAAAAAACTATGGAGATAGAGGAGTGCAATTATTGGGAGGGAAAAAAAAGATCATAAAGAATTTGAGCATATTACTGGATGGTCAATTGAAGAATTCCTTAGCTTAAGCACAATTAAGCTAATCATTTTGAATCTTTCTCTATGCAGGTCAGAAAAAACCAGGATGAACATTTACAAAAACGTAAGTGTCATTCTCACATCTCAGTTTCTTTGCCAACAGTGTTGTAGGATAATATCTACCTTTAATCTTAATATTTCTTGTTTTATTTCCTAAAGGTTCTAGCTTTAAGAGACTATATAAGCTAATAATTCTACATTTTCCTCCTATTCCTTGAGATAATACTGACTGGTATTCCATCTCCATTCTTGGTGTTTACTGGTGCTTTAAAATATTACATTGACATTCTGATATACTAGGGATTTACAATTGTAATTTAGATCTTATTGTGATTCTTTATGTATTGTCCATCCGTGCAGTGATTGTTTTTCTCCAACTGATAAATTTCTTCTTCCAACAGTTAAAAAAATAAAATATGACTATAAACTTGCCATTCAAGAATAATTGTTTATTTCCTTGGAAACTATGTAGGTGCTTGATCAGGATGGTGGCTTTCTTTCAAAAGGTAACCTGGAAAGTGGTGCAAGCTGGTGATTGGAATTGGGTCATAAAACTGTGGGGTGCCCTATCATAGTGGAGAATGTGAGTCAGCCCCAAGAATCTCTTATAGAGGTTAGTTAAAGTGTTAGATTAACAAGGTTTTTATATGCACTCAATAATTCAATTTTGTTATTTTGAGACATGGTTTAAAGTTGTCATGTTATCTTCTGTTTGATTTCACCAATTTTGTAGATGCTTTCTGAGGAGTGGGGGCTCTTCCTTGAAATGGCTGACATCATTCGAGGCTTGGGGTTTATGATTTTAGAGGGAGTCATGGAAGCTCACAGTGACAAGATCTAGGATCACTTTGTTGTTGAGGTAATGCCATGGTTCCAAAGACCTTTCATTCCATGTAAAGCTTCCTCTTTTGTTTGTGTTTGGTTGCTTGAACAGACCATAGACTTCAAGAATTGGAATTGTGATTTATAATGAGAACAAGGTATGCAATTTATTTGAAGGCTACGTGTGTTTCTAGAGACCCAACAAATTGCATGGTTGATGTTTAATAACTATCACTTGGAGATTGTTCTTGATAATTTGATTGTGTAGGGTTGTAGACCATAATATATTCTATCTATAAACCTCTATATTTTACCATATGTGCTCTATGTTCCGGAATATAAAATTCTGAAGGCACCATAGCCTTATTTTTCATGTTCTGAAATTTGGCAGTTTCACAATATTTTTTCACAATAGTGGCTTCCTGGATTGGAAGTGAAACTATAACGATGTAAAAATATCAATAATGTTCTAATATGTTGGAATGAGGTCTCCTAACAAGCTGAAAAATTGGTCCATTTTGATTATGTTTTATTATATTTAATATAGCGCAGGGGTTTTAGGGTGGGTCAAAGCCCCAAACGCATTGTAATGTGTCAAAGGGTAAACTAGGGGTCCGAAAACCATGGGTTGCGGACCATAGGAACGTTGAGTCTAGATTTTTATAAATAGAGATGCATTTTGGATTGTAAGAGATAGGAATTGATGAGTTGTTGATGCGATCTATTGTTTAAGCTATCTTTTTGGGTTTTGGGGGAACAGACTCCTGTTGGCTGTGTGCGCAGAGATTCTAGTCCAGCTGTGTGCGCAGGTTGGGAAGGGAATTGTAAGGAAAGGTTGATGAATGAATGAATATGAAGGATTATTAGAGATTTGAATCCATGAGTACTGTTATATGAACTGCTGATAATTACTGTGTTATGCATTTTCTATCATCTGTTGCAACAATCTGTGTAATGAATGCTTGGATCTAGATCTACTCCGCTCTGTTTATATAAATGATGTGTTGATGTTATGAAAAGCGTATAATTTTAGATATAGTGCACGTGGATGAAAATAGATACATACTTAACCCTAAGAAGAAACAAGGTAATCTAAACAAAACACAACTCTGCTTGCCTTACCCTTCCTTTCTTAGGGTGCAGAAACCTAGTTCCAGCACCCACCCATACTACTTCGGGTGAGACTGTCACCTACGAATGTAGGTCACTATCGAAAGGGCCAGTAGTATATGGGTTTGTTGGCAAACCTTGCACACCGAACCTGGGTCAGGACCCCTCAAGCCAACAAATGGTTCTGTTGCCGGGACCTGAAGGAGTTTGAGAAACGGGATTGGGTAATGGCATGAGTGATATTCTGGGTGGAAGCGCAATGCGAAGCGGTGAGAACTATCGAGAAAATCGAGGAGAGAATCGCTCTAGTCATAGTCCTTTGAGACCTACACATGGTTTTTCAGCTGCCCCAACGTTAGGGCCCCAAGAAGATAAACCAGAGGAGCCCATGGCAGCACACCTAAAGTTACCTACTTTAAAAGGAGCAGCCGATGAGGACATGGATCGATTTTGGTTCGTGATCGATTCAGTGTGGATGGTGCAAGGGGTGGTAAACGATATTGTGAAGAGATCATAGCTATCCTTGGCTTTCGAAGAAAGGGTGCTGGACTGGTATATGCGATATATATCTCGGAACGAGAGCGCAATGCTTCAAAATATCAAGGATGCCCTAAAAAAACAATTCTGGAAGCCAAAATCCTATTCCCAGCTGGTAGCGGAAGTAAAAGACTTCAAGAAAGGGGTGTCTGAGTCGGTATGGGAGGACGATCAACGGTTAAAGAAAGCGATCAGGGAAGGTGATTTCAAGTACGACGACAAACAACACATGAAATGGTTTATCGCTATGCTGCTACCTCACTTATGCATACCAATGGGCCACCAGACCTTCGAATCGCAGGAAAAATCTTTGGAAGCTGCCATGAAACTGGAAACTGTGCCTAAGGACGATAGAAGGGAAGGAGTGCAGCAAATTCAGGAGCAGCTCGGGGCCATGCACCTGGAAATACAGAGCTTATGGACAGAATAGGGAAAAGGAGTCAGCATGGACCTCTGGTGTGAAGACTGCCGGGTAGCGGGACTTCATGATATAGCCCAGTGTCCTCGGGTAAATAAGGGTGAATTGAGGCAAAAATGGTGTAGGTTCTACCGATATATAGGGAAAAAAGAGCATAATTGTCACACATATGATTTACTGGTAGATCGGGGAACCCTTAATAGAATACAGTCCGATCCTGCCCCTCCGAGATCTCCCGCAAGCTTTAGTAGCTCTCCTTCAGAGGGCAGGGGGGACGAGGAGGGAGCACAGGATGAGGATGGGGCCAGCTGATCTGCTACAACTGTGGAGATGTAGGGCATTTCGCCAGGGACTGCCCAAATTCCATGAGGTAGTCATGTAAATATTACAGACAGCTGGAACATGAGATTTAAGACTGTCTGATCTTGTTAACAAAAATGAAGGAAAAATAGTCTACTGCCACCCAAAATGTACAGAGAGTCAAAACAGAGCTAAGGAGTGAATATCCTAGTGTAAAAATCATAATGCGTAGCATGGTCACCCAAGGAGCAAGGGAGGATCTAGCTGCCTAGAAGGAACCAAATCCCAGGAGATAGGAGTCGCTGGAAGCCCCTACGTAGCCGCCAGAGCACCTCTAGGAAGAAGAGGAAGTTGAAACCTTGTTAAGGGCATGCTTGAAGCTACTATGAAACCCATAGTCTAGAGAAAATCTTCAAGTATTGCTATAGAACTACGCAGCCTGACACAGCCCAACGACTGAGGTTAAGGAAGTACACAAATTACACACCTACAAAAGGCACACCATGAGGGAAATGCGACTAATGGCGCAAATTGGTGATTATGAGATGGATCAGGTTATTCTTGATCTTGGATCTGATGTAAACATATTACCAAAACAGACATGGCAACGAATGGGAGAACCTAAATTAGACTAGTCCACTATCTAGCTGCGAATGGTGAATCAACAGAATATCATCCCTCTGGGAAGGTTGCCAAAATTTGTGGTCTATATCATAGGAGTAAGAGTCCTAGTTGACTTTGAGGTCATAGAAATTGTGGAGAATACAGATCCCTATGCTGCACTCCTAGGACTAGACTGGACTATCGATGTAGGGGGTGTCATCAATCTGAAAAAACGTAGCATGGTGTTTGAAAATAACGGTACCCACGTAATAGTACCACTGGATCCCGTTGAGGGTATGCAGTATATGGAACCAACATATGAAGAGGAGGAACTCTATCATATCTACAGGATGACAGCACATGATGAAGACCAGGGTTACCCTACAACAGACGGAGTATTCGATTGGGAGAAAAATGGGGAGTATCGTTTTGACCCGGATGAAGAACTAGAGAGTTGGCAGACTCGACTACACAATGTCTCAACACTACGATGCCCTCGGATTGCAAGGCCCCTCTACTACATTACTTCAGAGGTAAGGGACCTTCCCCACTTTGATGAGTCTAGTACTGTCCAAGAATTCTTAAGAACATTAGAGGCTAGGGTGCCAAAATATCGACGTCTCTAGGCACTCAATCTGGCACTGCGTGGCACACCTGCACACTGGTGGGATACCCACAAGAAAGCATTTCTGTACTGGGAGACGTGTCAGGATAGGATGGTGTTGTGGTTCGCACCTCCTGCTGATGTGCGCACCAAGATATTCCTAGGACCCGGGGACCCCCACGTGCATCTCCATACTTGGACATCCAAATGGGCCGACCGAACCCCAGAAAAATGGATCCATCTATTTATACAAGCCTTGGGCCCTATTCCTGCTACGTGGTACTTAGACGCAAAATTACATCAGCGGACTCGCCACTGGGAAATATTAAAAGAGGACTTTATTGGAACGTTCGGACTTATTGGGGGAATAGAGATGCTTGACGAAGCCCTACAGGACATCGATGCATTCATCTTTAAGAAGTCTCACCCACACACCCCTCCAACCGCTCTGACATGGGAGCCCCAAATGCAAGACATAGTCAACTACTAGAGCTTGGCGATTAACGAAGAAGAGGATAACCCGTGGAATATCTCTATTCCAGAATCAGAAGGGGAACATACCATTATCGGACCATCGCTAGGATGTTGATTTAACGCAACCTCTCCGGCTACGTGAAGTTAATATTGGGATAGAATAACACCATAAGATAGCTAAAATTTGGGATTATTGGGATGAAGGCACTATGGGAAAAATTGCTAAACTACTTACGAAGTACCAGGACTTATTCCCTACCAAATTTTCTGAGCTCAAGGGAATCACTGGGGACCTTAGAATTACGCACATCACTCTAAAGCCTGAAGCGCAGCCCGTCAAGTAGCAGCCCTACCAGTTGAATCCTAATTATAAGCAAAAGGTCAAAGAAGAATTGGACAAAATGCGGACCGCGGGTATCATTGAACCAGTTGAACAGTCAGATTGGGTAAGCCCAATGGTCATTCAGGAGAAAAAAATAAAGGGATAAATACACATCTATGTGGACCTACAGAAGATGAACGATGCCTGCGTTCATGACCGATTCCCTACTCCCTTCTCCAATGAAATCCTTTATAGTGTGGTTGGCCAGGAAGCCTATTCCTTCACTGATGGATGCTTAGCATACCACCATATCAGAATTGCACCTGAGGATTGCAATAAGACCACCTTTTCCACCAAATGGATTTCCTTCCAGTATACAGTCATGCCCTTTGGTCTTAAGAACGCACCTTCTATCTTTTCAAGGGTCGTGGTGGCTGTGTTCAAAGAATTTATTCATAAGTTCCTAGAGGTTTACTTCGATGACTGGACGGTTTTTGGCTTAGTGAAAGAACATTTCTCGAACCTACGATTAATGTTGGATGCGTGCTGGAAGCACCAGATCTCCTTCAATATCAAAAAGTGTATCTTCTGCATACCTTTCGGAATCTTGCTTGGGCACATACTCTGTTGGCAAGGACTAATGGTTGACCCTACGAAGATAGCCGTAATTATCAACCTGGCAGCCCCCACCATGGATAAATAGCTGCACTCCATTCTCGGTCACACAGGATATTACAGAAAATTCATTCAAGGATACACTCTGATCACAGCACCCATGGAACAGCTACTAAAAAAAGATGTCTCTTTTTTCAGGAATGATGAATGTCAGAAGAGCTTCGAACTACTAAAAGAGAAGATGATTTCTACACCCATCCTGATATTCCCTAACTGGTCAAAATAATTTCATGTACATGTCGATGCGTCAGGCATTTCCCTGGGCATAATCCTCACGCAGCCTAACGAAGGAGATATTGATCACCCGGTTGCCTTTTCCAGTCGCAAACTCTCAAGCGCCAAAAGAAATTACTCTGCTGCTGAACGTGAAGGACTGGCTATGATGTACGCACTACAAAAATATCAGCAGTATCTACTAGGTGGACACTTTAAGATGTTCACAGACCATTCAAATTTGAAATACCTAGTCAACAAGCCTGTGTTGGGGGGCAAGATTTGCCGCTAGCTATTGCTATTTTAGGAATATGATTTTGAGATCATCGTTAAGCCCATGCGGTTGAATGCAGGCCCAGATCACCTATATCATATCAATACAGGGGAAGAACCCACTAACCTGGATGAAGGCTTACCCGATGCATAGTTGTTTACCATTAAGATGGTTGATGCTCAGTTTGTTGATATCATTGAATTCCTTACTACAGGTGTGGCCCCTGCTACTTATTCAGTACAACATAAGAAGGAGTTGGTTACCTGAGCTGCAGACTTCACTATCATCATAGGATGGCTATACAAGTTGGGTGCTGATGAAATAATTCGCAAATAGAACACGAACAACCCACCGTCCTCACAGAAGCACATTATGGAGTCACAGGTGGCCACTATGCAGGCAGAGCTACGACACAAAAGATTTTAAGGGCTGGCTTATGGTGGCCTACCCTCCATTAGGATTCTTACGCCTATTGTAGGTCATGCAATACATGATAGGGAACTGGTCGACCCTCATGACAAGATGACATGCCATTACATCCTCAGATGGCCCTACAGGCTTTTGATAAATGGTTTGTTGACTTTATTGGACCCATCAATCCACCAGGAAAGAAAACAGGTGCACGCTACATTATCACGGCCAGTGAATACGTCACACGATGGGCTAAGGCACACGCTGTAAAAGATTGTACTACTGATACTGCTGTGCAATTCATCTTTGAGCAGATTCTGACTAGGTTTGGCTGCCAGAAGATCCTGATGAGTGACATAGGTACACATTTTGTTAACCAAATGATTCAAGCTTTGGATGAGGAATTCTGGATCCACGATGCTAAGAGTACACCATATCATCCCCAGGCTAATGGGGCGGTCGAATATTTTAACAAAATTTTGGAGCAGGCATTAACGAAGGTTTGTAATGCTAATCGTAGTGATTGGGATCTTCGCATCCCGTCGGTTCTGTGGGCATACCACAAAACCTACAAAAAGCTAACCGGCAGGAAACCCTTCCGAATGGTCTATGGTAAGGAGGCCATCATGCCAATAGAGTACGTTGTTCCTAGCCTACGCATCACAACGTTCACGAATATGGCCGACTCCGACATCATAGAATAACGCCTGGCGCAACTGGTGGCTTTGGAGGAAGATAGGTTTATTGCTCAGTTTCACCAGCAGGTTCAAAAGGCTCGAGATAAAGCATGGCATGATCGACACATTCACCAGAAGACATTCATCGAAGGTGATCTCGTCTTTTTGTACGATAGCCAATTTGTGAAACACCCAGGTAAATTACGATAGCACTGGCTTGGTCCCTACACAGTTAAGGAGGTTACGAATGGCGGCACAGTTCAGTTAGCTACCTTGCACGGTGACCTCATTCCTGGCTTTGTCAATGGCAGTCGACTCAAACCATACTAGGTTGCGGACTATGTGGTCACACCAGTGCACTACCTTGGGACGAGTCACAAGATTGTGTTGGGGGACTGTTGGAATGGGGTCTCCTAACAAGCTGCAAAACTGGTCCTTTTTGATTATTTTTTATTATATTTAATATAGCGTAGGGGTTTTGGGGTGGGTCAAATCCCCGAATGCATTGTAATGGGTCAAAGGGTAAACTAGGGGTCTGAAAACCATGGGTTGCGGACCATAGGAATGTTGAGGCTAGATTGTTATAGATAGAGATACATTTTGGATTGTAAGAGATAGGAATTGATGAGCTATTGATGCGATCTGTTGTTTAAGCTATCTGTTTGGGTTTTGGGGGAATAGACTCCTGCCGGCTGTGTGCACGAAGATCCTATTCCAGTTGTGTGCGGACCCTGCTGTTGTGTGCGCAGGTTGGGAAGGGAATTGTAAGGAAAGGCTGATGAATGAATGAATATGAAGGATTATTAAAGATCTGAATTCATGAGTACTGTTATATGAACTGCTGATAATTACTGTGTTATGAATTTTCTGTCGTCTTCTATGAAAGTCTGTGTACTGAATGCTTGGATCTAGATCTATTCCGCTCTATTTATATAAATGTTGTGTTGATGTTATGAGAAGCATATAATTGTAAATCTAGTGCACGTGGATGAAAATAGATACATACTTAAACCTGCGAAGAAACGAGGTAATTTGAACAGAATGCAGCTCTGCGTACCTTACCCTTCCTTTCTCAGGGTGCAGAAACTTGGTTCCAGCACCCACCCATACTACTTCGGGTGAGACTGTGACCTGCGAAAGCAGGTCACTACTGAATGGGCCAGTAGTATAGGGGTTTGTTGGCAAACCCTGCACACCGAACCTGGGTCAGGACCCCTCAAGCCAACATAATAACAACATAGAAATTTGAAAATCACAATTTTAATCTTTAGTGAGCCCTGGACATGCATCCTATTAAAGACTACTTGCACTTAGCAAGAGACAGGTAAATCAATGAAACTGTTTTGTAGACTTAGTACTCTCACTTGAATTTGTACATTATAATTATGGAAGTGTAGGAAGATGCACAGGGAGAAGTACTGTAGCATTGTATTTTATGACTTTTCCATAGGTACATCTGCAAGAGGCTGTGTGCAATCAGGTCAGTCTGTAAGTTGTAACACATATTTTAACCTGAGAAATGAAAATTTTCCACTTGGCATGAAATTTTGACACCTTGGGGTGCATTCTATGTATGGAATATGATGTTCCATGGCATATAAGACATCCCTTTTTCCTTATCATCCATCAGGTTTTCTATTTATGTACATGGCATGCAGTTTTTAATGCAAGTGGATATTTTGGCACTATGGAAATAATAGGTAGAAAGCAAAGTAGTAATAAGGAGACACATGACCTTGGAGATGCATTAGAGCTTAGGACCTTTGGAGGATTATTCAGCCTTGGGGAGTAGTGCTCATGCCATGGAGGGCTTTCTTATTAATCACTGTCACCTTTGATGCTGACACATGTCACGTAGAGTAGAGTACTTCACATGGGTGGACCTACTTGTGTCTTGCAAGTTTTCTTGTAGTGAACTAGGTCCACTAAAGCCCCTTTACCTCTCATATAAAAAGAGGAAGGAGTGAGTTGTTATTATATTCAATCATGCACTTATGCATATTCCTTTCAAGCTTGGGTTAGGGATGTAAGAGAAGTGCTACTCTCTCTCTCTCGGTGACAATATTTCTGAGTTGATGTGTATGTTGGTGACAATATATCTGAGTTGTGCTTTGCTCTATCTTCCTTACAAGGATTCCTTGAAAGATAAACATATTGGTGAACATAAGTAACTAATCTGAACTGTAGCGAAAAAAATGATATGAATATGCTATTAATTAAGGTTCTAATACCAATGATGTGAGCCAACCGAGAATTCTTCTATTATAACTGAAATTTGAAATCCAAAAATTCGAGAACTATATCTGAAATATAAAAAATAAAGCAGATCAAAAAACCAAACAGTTACAAGTCAATCGGTAGTCATGAAACTAATTAAATTCCTCCACTCGAATCTTGTATCTTTATCTGCATATGTTTTAGAGAGAAACCATCACCGTTTTTCTCCAGGGACTTTATTGGCTCAAAAACTTGTCAGTGTTGACAGTCAAGCTCAATGACAGTGAAACAAGCCATTCTCCATGAACATTTTCTGTTGTTTGGGACTAAGTGCTCTTTTATGAAACAAATCTAACAGTGTTTTCAATAACATTGTTAGATTATAGCTACTGAAACTATGTGGCTATAGTCATGTTTCATGATGGTTTCATAATTTATTCAAGCAATAGGCACTTGTTTAGGAAACAACTGGATGGATGACAATTAATGGAATTCTTTCTAGTTGCTCCAATTTGATTGATGACAGGAAAGAGAAATGAAACTTGGAAAGAACTTTAGAAGAGTTCCTTGACTAAATGGAGTTGTTGACCAATGCACATAATGGATCAACACATTGAAGAAGAAAAATATAGAAGATTCACTAAAAATAGTGCGCATAGTGGGTCATCATGTTGGATAAAATATAAATATTATTGAAATAATAATAGCATGAATTTTACATTGATGGACTTGGGCATTAGAGGTGGTTTACCGTTTGCTGCTAGACCTTGTTTGGATGTTTGAAAGACATTCTTCCTCGAAGTTTTGGATTAGTATGGAGCTTGGTGACTTCATGTTGTTGATGCATGAATGGAGTTTGTGTGCTTGGAATAGAGTTGGGTATTTCACCATGAAAAAAACATCCCAAAATTAAAATGAGCACACAAAATCCCTTGACATGTGAACTCTTGGGTTGAGGGAGTGGAATGTAGGTGTGGGAGTCTTTAAGTTGAATCATTAACCTCGATATGCATTGTCCTTAAGGAGACACATGACCTAGGAGATGCATTGGAGCTTAGGACCTTTGGAGAATTGTTGGACCTTGGGGATTAGTGATAATGCCATGGAGGGATTGCTTGTTAATCACTGTCACCTTTGATGCTAACACATGTAACGTAAAGTATAGTGCCTCACATGGGTAGACCTACTTGTGTCTTGCAAGTTTTCTTGTAGTGGACTAGGTCCACTAAAGCCCCTTTACCTCTCATATAAAAGGAGGAAGGAGTGAGTTGTTATTATAGTCGATCATGCACTTGTGCATATTCCCTTCAAGCTTGGGTTAGGGATGTAAGAGTAGTGCTACTCTCTCTCTCTCTCTGTGACAATATATCTGAGTTGATGTATATGCTGGTGACAATATATCTAAGCTGTGCTTTGCTCTATCTTCCTTACAAGGATTCCTTGAAATATAAATAGATTGGTGAACATAAGTAACTAATATGAACTATAGCAAAAAATATGATATCAATACGCTATTAATTGAGGTTATAATACCAATGATGTGAGCCAACCCAGAATTCTGCTATTATAACTGAAATTTGAAATCCAAAAATTATGGAACTAGATTTGAAATATAAAAAATAAAGCAGACCAAAAAACCAAATAGTTACAAGTCGAGCGGTAGTCACGAAACTAATTAAGTCCTCTACTCTAATCTTGTATCTTTATCTTCATATCGTTTAGAGAGAAACCATCACCTTTTTTCTCCAGGGACTTTATTGGCTCAAAAACCTGTCAGTGTTTACAATCAAGCTCAACGATAGTGAAACAAGCCATTCTCCACGAACATTTTTTGTTGTTTGGGACTAGGTGCTCTTTTATGAAACAAATCTAACAGTGTTTTTAATAACATTGTCAGATTATAGCTACTGAAACTATGTGGTTATAGTCATGTTTCATGATGGTTTCGTACTTTCTTTAAGGAATAGGCACTTGTTTAGGAAACAACTGGATGGATGACACTTAATGGAATTCTCTCTAGTTGCTAAAATTTGCTTGATGACAGGAAAGAGAAATGAAACTTGGAAAGAAGTTTAGAAGAGTTCCTTGACTAAATGGAGTTTTTGACCAATGCACATAGTGGATCAACACATTGAAGCAGAAAAATCTAGAAGATTCCCTACAAATAGTGCACATAATGGGTCATCATGTTGGATAAAATATAAATATTCTTGAAATAATAATAGCATGAATTTTACATTAATGGACTTGGACATTGGAGGTGGTTTACCGTTTGCTGCTAGACCTTGTTTGGATGTTTGAAAGACATTCTTCCTCGAAGTTTTGGATTAGTATGGAGCTTGGTGACTTCATGTTGTTGATGCATGAAGGGATTTTGTGTGCTTAGAGTAGAGTTGGGTATTTCACCATGACAAAAACGTCCCAAAATCAACATGAGCACACAAAATCCCTTGACATGTGAACTCTTGGGTTGAGGGAGTGGATATGTAGGTGTGGGATTCCTTAAAGTGACACATTACCTTGGATATGCATTATCCTTAAGGAGACACATGACCTAGGAGATGCATTGGAGCTTAGGACCTTGGGGAGTAGTGCTCATGCCATGGAGGGCTTGCTTGTTAATCATTGTCACCTTTGATTCTGACACACGTCACGTAGAGTAGAGTGCTTCACATGGGTCGACCTAAATGTGTCTTTCAAGTTTGCTTGTAGTGGACTAGGTCCACTTGTTATTGTAAAGCCCCTTTACCTCTCATATAAATAGAGGAAGGAGTGATTTGTTATTATAGTCAATCATACACTTGTGCATATTCCTTTTCATACTTGTGCATATTTGTTGTGTGATACTTGAATTTCATAAATCTAGATTTCTATTTCGTTATCTACATCAATGTATAAGAACAGGTTCATGGATTGTTCATATTTCTCAAACTGTGGAGTTGTTCCTTTCCTGTTGCATGTTCTTTTATATTGTTATGTTGTGATTTAAATTTCCAGTTGTGCTTTCCAGTTATTCCCCTACATAGTACATGCTTTGATAGATTATATGGAAAGTCTTACCAATACGATAACATTCATTGTTGTATGTGGACATTTTTGTTCAGTATGGTCCATTAGAGAATCAATATGACGAGTTGCATCATGCAATCACGCTTTCTCTTTCTGAAGAACTAACCAAACCAGATGGTATATGATGGAAATTTCAGTTTTTTATAGTTACTTTTAGTTTAATTATATCATTTAGCTCTATGCTTTTCATATATTCAACTAAAATTCTGTTGCTTAACAAGACTTTTCATTTCCATGTTTTAGTGAAACTATTTATGGTTTGATACTCTCATACAACTTTTATCAAGTTACATGCACCCTCATTAGAGAAAACAAGAGAATTTTTCTCGCCATGACTATATTTCTTTGTCATTGCTGACTTAAGAAAGTCTTTTAGCTAAGAAACTAGTTTCAAGGCTATGGCATAACTTGTCATATAAATTGAACAGGAGTTATATCCAAAATGTTAAATTGTAAACTACTTAGCTAGTTTTAGGCTTTCCATTTAAAATCTACTTTAGTTTGAACTTTGAATGAGTTGTTGCATAGAATTGAATATTAAGACATTTTGGTGTAAGGATTTAAAATTAGCCCATAGGGCCTCTTATTTATTCATTTATTTTATCTGAATATAACATTTACTATTAAATTAGAACCACTTGGCACAAATACGTCATAGATCAAGATCATACTTTGTAGAGTGTGGTAGAATAAAAATAGGAGCAAGGACACTGAATTATTTCAGTTTTCCTAGTTCTTATTCCTTTGGTGTATCTTTTCACCTTTAGGGGCAATTGCTAGTTTAAATTCTAATTGTTTAAAGGGTGTTAGCTCAATGGAAGAGAACCTGCTTTACAAGCAGGAGGTTAGTGGTTCGATTCCATCGTGCCCTGATATTCATAGGGAATGACGAAGATCAGTTTTTGGTAACGGATTCTCTTTTGACCATCACCAATGAGCTTATGGTGACATTTTTCGACCCTCACCAAAAAATGAAATGGTGCGCCACCATATATACGCATCAATAGTGACGACCATTAAAGGTCCATCACCATAAATCGTTGTTGTTGATAAGAAATGGTGAGGGTCACTGTTTGTCATTATAGTCATTATTCGTGATGGACGTTAATGTCACCAATGAGTTTATGGTGACGGTCAATGAACGTCACCATATATATGCAAAAATAGTGACGGTCATGAAAGGTCCATCACCAAAAATCATTGTTGTTCATATGAAATGGTGATGGTCACTATCCGTAATTATATTAAATATTCGTGATGGACCTCAAATGTCACCACAACACATACTTTCGACGACGCCACCTTTGGTGACGTTCAGTTTTTGGTGACGAAGGCTCTTTTGACCCTCACCAATGAGCTTATGGTGACCATTTTCACCCCTCGCCAATGTGCTTTTTTCTTGTAGTACAGCTTTCATCTTCTTTAGCTAGTAGACATGCTTTAGTTGCTTCATTCAAAACATATATGTTGTTTGGAGCTTGAGTTGTAGTAGCCACAATTTTACCATACCTGCCTTTCCTGATTTCACATTTTATGGAGTTGAATAGCATTGTGTGTCCTTGATCACACATTTTTCCAACACTGAGCAGATTGTGATTAATGTTTTCAACCAATAGAACATTCTTGGTTTGGCTATAACATCTTTTCTTCCGAGAGTGACGGTACTTGATCCTATAACATTTGAAGATCCATCATTTCCAAAGGATATGGTTCCATCCTTCTTCTCTTTCAGGGATACAAATTTCCTTCTATCTCCAGTCATATGCGTTGAGGAACCGCTATCAACATACCACACATCTTTGTTGTTTTGAGCCTTGAGAACGAGAGCACAATTACCAGTCTTCTTCTTCTTCCATGTTCATTCGTTCTGTTGCTTCAAAGATTCTTCTGGCTAATTTTCAAGTCTGCAGTCTCTGCCTATGTGTCCAAGGTTATCACATTTGCAACATTCCATATAATTTCTTAAATATTAAAATCTATTGATGTTTCGTTGAGCCCTGGGTGGTTCATATTTGAAGGATCTCCTGGAATTGTATTGGTTCCTAGGGTATGTGCGAAATTCTACAGCTTTATGACCAAATTTTCCACATGAATAACAATAGCCATGAAACATATGTTGGTGCCTGGATGGAAATATTTGTCGAGGAATCGTCTTCCAATGATGTTCTTGCGAATATTGTCCAATGAAGTTTACATGCATGTCAGATCTCATAGGTTCATTGTATTTTGTTGTAGAAAGTCCTGCTTCTTCTTCTTTGTAACTGAGGCTAGTTCTATCATTGTAAGATCGAATGATGAGCTATCTTATTTAGAGAGAAAGTTCCTTTTGGATCCTTTCTTTTTTCCTTGCTTGTTTAATTTCTTAAAGCCTTTATTTCCTTTTGAGTTTCCATCCCTTCTGTTTGGAAATTTTACTGCGAAATTCCCAACCTCACCACAGCTGAAATATATTAATGGAAGTTTACCTTCAAATTTTCCCATAACAATTTTTAGTTTTCTCTTAAAGTAAGCATATTCTTCATCTGAAAGACCTTTTTCATCGTCTCCCTTTTCTTCACACTTGCAGGTGCATGTCTTTTCAATTTAAGGTTGTTTTTCCTGATTGTTTTTCTTAGATGCAACGAATGCAGTTTCTAGATGAGAAGTACCCTCTTCTTCATCAAGTCTCATTTCATATGATATGAGAACTCCATGTAATTCCTGTTTGCTGAGTTTGTCCAGATTTGCACTGTATTCTAAGACTGATACATTCGGGTTGAATCTCCCTGGTAACGTTCTAAGGATCTTTCGTATAATAGTATTCTCATCAATTGGCTCTCCCAATCCTTCCAGAGTGTTGGTTATTTCATCAATGTATTGGAATTATATAGCGATGTTTCCATCTTCTTTCATTCTAATTTGCTCAATTTTTTCTCTATATATTTGAAGCTTTGCTTCTTCGACATTTGAATCACCTGCATATATATTCTCAAGATTGTCCCATATATTTTTGGAGGTTTGTTGTGTAACCAGCTCCAAAGAGAGAAGAAAAGAGATATGCACGCCTTAGAAATGAGCCACTTCGAGGGGGCAACCTCCAATACATTACATGAATGAACAATTCTTGGATGATACAAATGAACAAAACCTCCTTCTATATATAGGAGTCCATGGGGCCATAATATAATCCTAGTGGGGCCACAATGTAATCCTAGCCGACCTAACAATAATAATGTAAGGGCACAATAATAACAATATGGGGGTTACGGGGGTACAATAATAACAATAAGGGGGGCTACACTAACATAATAAGGGGCTATACTATTAATATAGGGACTTAACATGCCCCTCTCCTTCAAACAAGTGTTGTCCTCAACGCTTGATTATTTCTTGATGCTTCTGTATAAAATTCTCATCCTCCCATGTGAAATATTCTATAGGAAAGTTCTTCCACTTGCTGAGATACTCTAAAATTGATCGTATTTGTTGAGTTCTTGTTTCTATGATTGCTTCATAACTTCTTTCGATATGATGTTGATCTTCCTGTTGTTTGATTAGATTCCGCACCAAAGTTGGGTTATCCTTTGAGAGTTGGAGAACTTGTTGTTGATGCTCGCTGTGATCTTCCACTAATTTATCATCCATATTAGCTATTATTTGATCCTTAAAACCATCCAACTTAGCCTCCATTTCTGCTTTTAAACCATCTATTTCATCTTCGATTGCTCTTCGTAAGATCGAAACTTGTTGCACTTGGTACCGTAATTTTGATATCTCATACTTCAATTCTTCCTCTTCATGCATCATTGTATAGATTTCTGAGGGCTTAATGGGTATGGAATTATTTTTTGGAGGCATTATATAACCCAATGCTAATAAATATTCTTCAATATTCCCTTGGAATCACTTCAAACTGCTTTTTCAAACAAACGTTATGCAATTTTAAAAAACAAATACACACTTTTTTCTAGCTTTTAGGAGCTCGATATTGAAATTGAATTATCTCTGTAGTTGAAAATCTTCGATATCTGAAATTCATCCCTGTAGTCGATATCTGAAGCTTATTTCAAATGCCACAGGTCTTACCTGATTTGGATTCTCCAAGACAAAGTTGTGTCCAATCTCCCACAATGACCTAATTTTGGACTGGTTCAGTAGAGCGAACTTGTACGACTTGCCACGTGTCACTGTTTTGTCCTTTGTCTCTGAAATTGATAGCCCAGAAACTTCAGTCTGTGTACGTGCGACCAATTTTTACGGCACTTCAATCCAATGCCCAGAGAGAGAGTTATTGAAGTTTTCCCACGATCACCTCTTTGAGATGCAATTCAGGAGCCTGAACAAGCACTACCTTCCACAGATCATATCTCCAAAAATATTGCGAACCAAGCTCTGAAATTTTTTGACGAATTTCCTCAGGATTTCAGCGTCGCCCCATATGAATTTCAGACTCTGAACCTTCGTACAAAAAAATATATAGCGAAAATGCCACGATGACCTGTTTATGAGCCTGAAAAAATACCTAACTTCCACAGATGATATCTCCTCAAATATTGCGAACCAAGATCTGAAATTTTTAGAAAACCTTCCTCAAGCTTTCAGCTTCGTACCCTAGACATTTCAGCTTCTGAAGCTTCGTAGAAAAAAATTTATAGCGAAAATTCCACGATGACCTGTTTGGAGCAGCGAAACCCTAGAATCCCAAAGCTCTGATACCAAATGTTGTGTAATGACTCCAGAAAGAAAAGGAATATGCCTTATAAATAAGCCACTTCGAGGGGGAAACCTCCAATACATTACATAAATGAACAATTCTTGGATGATACAAATGAACAAAACCTTCTTCTATATATAGGAGTCCATGGGACCATAATATAATCCTAGTGGGGCCACAATGTAATCCTAGCCGACCTAACAATAATAATGTAAGGGCACAATAATAACAATATGGGGGTTACAGGGGTACAAAAATAACAATAAGTGGGGCTACACTAACATAATAAGGGACTACACTATTAATATGGGGACTTAGCAAGTTTTACAACCCAACACCTTATGATAAGCAAATTCAATAATTCCACTGATAATAATATTCTTTGCTTTTGCATCATTTACCAAAATCTTCTTACCTTGTTCATCTGCGGTTGATGTAAATCCATTTTGAACAGTGTCCCATACTTCGTAACCTTGCGCCAAGAGATAGACCTCCATTCTTCCTTTCCAAAGTGCATAATTATTTTCATTGAATAGAGTTACACCATTCTTGGTATGCTCCATGACCTCCTTCCAGCTGTTAAACTGCTATTGAAGGAACCAAGCTCTGATACCAATTGTTGGAAATAGTGGGGGGGAGGGCGGTGGTGTCAGTATTCCTTTCAGATATTAAGAGAATTATTCATCTCATCTTCAATTAAACATTACAATGATAGCAGCAAACAAGAGGAACACAAATGCACATAATTTTTAAGGTGGAAACCCACTCCGGGACAAAAACCACCTAATGCTTTTCTAATAATTCTTTAATATTCAACTCCAATTGAAAATAAAGCTCCAACTTCCTAGAATCTAGAAAATCATTCTTCTCCAGCTCCCATTGGATGGATGCTCCAATGCCTGAGATTCTTCAGTAGTCAACTGAATGGATGCCCCAACACCCAATGAGCTACAACTCACCCTAACACCACCCTACCACCCTATAGAAGAATAAAAGAAGAATGGACTCCCGTACCAGGGAAAATGGTCCACTTTACAATGATATAGAATGATGCAGAAGAAGAAGATATACTAGACCATAACCCCAACTTTGACACAACCACCCAATGATGATCCTAGACCTCCCAACACTGCCTCTTCAACCCTTGGCAGATAGAAACTAGTACAATTTGTACAATAATGTATTTACAATGACTTAGTATAATGATACATTTACAGTGATTGTATGCAGTGTTGCCCACTTGAAGACTTCATGTGATGAACTACTTGTTGTTGTTATACACCTTGATTTCTTCTCTTGGCATGCTACCCTCTGCTGCACCTTGATTTTCTTGCTTCCCTAGAAATTCTCGTCCTTTGCAGCCCTTGACAACACATGATCTAAATTTTTCTTGCCTTATAGGAGCTCGATATTGAATCTGGTGTATCTCTGTTATTTCAGATCCCCAATATGTGATTTTCAGCCCTATAGTAATTCTCTTAGTCTTCTTTCCAATGCCACAGGTCTGACCTAATTTGGATTCTTCAAGGGTGATTTATGCCCAATATCTCACAATGCCCTAATTATGGACTATTTCGATAGAGAGAAATTGTATGGAATACCACATCTCACTGTTTCTTCATGCAGCTCTGAAATTGATACAATGAAAACTAAATTTGGTGCATATCTACCACTTTTTACAAAATTTCAATCTGATACTCAGAGAGAGAGTTATGACGATTTTCCCAAGGTCACTTCTTTGAGATGAATTTCAGGAGCCTGCAAAAAAAATGATTTCCATAGATCATATTTCCAAAAATATTGTACACCTTGATCTGAAACTTTTACAAGAGCTTCCTAAGGATTTCTGCCTCACCTCATAAAAATTTCAGCTTCTGAACCTTTTTAGAAAAAACGTTAGAGCGACAATTCCACGATGACCTGTTTCAAATAGCGAAATCCCTACATAAGGAGGATATCATGACCACAATTTATATAAATTCTTAGGTTGAGAGGGTCTTCAAGAAGTGAACTTGGGATGGATTTTAGGAGCTTAAAAATTATTAATTATTGACTTTTCAATGACCCACACCACAACCCTATGGGGTTTTAGCCCACTAACTAGGGTTACAAAATTCCAACATGAATATCTCTCAAACCATGAAGAATTACGTGGCGTGCCATATATCAACGGAAAAATCTCGACAAGTAGAAATGATAGAAAGAATTATTGACCCAAAATATACTAATTTTTTAGGTCAAAATTTCGATGCAATATTGGGGTAGCCCCTGGTGCTGCTTGGGTTGACATCAATGACAACCACTGATCAAGAGGCTCCTCATAACTTATACTTGCTTGGCTTCCTTTACCTCGAGTTTTTGGGAGGGATACTGGTGTGATATTGGGCTGATTGAGGGAGTTAAGGAGGTGGAAAACCATCCTACAATATCTCCTTGTTGACTACCTTGAGCCCTTAGGTGGAAAATGTCTCAAAAATGGATTCATTTCCTGCAATTAAATTAGATTAGGCTACATGACATGACAAAATATTTCACCCTTCTTAGTAAGCATAATATGAAAAAAATTTAAATAAATGTGCGAGAGAGATAGCTTGATAAGGTGAAGGATGGAATTGTAACCCCTTAAAATGTACCTATTACTGAGCCTCATCAGGAATGTCAACTTCTTTCATTCATATTTGGTGATAGCCTGAGTGGAGGACTACCTGGTAAATCATTTAGTACCATGCAGTTCATCAAGCAGATAAAAAACTACTGGAATAGGAAATATGTCCTTGATAGTGAGAATGTTAAGGGCCCTAAAGTCAGGATACATGTGCCATTGTCCATATTTCTTTTGAACCATGACCACTGGAGATGAATAAGGGTTGGTGTTGGTATGAATAACACTAGCTTTGAGGAGTTCCTTGATGATTTTTTCAATTTCATTCTTTTCTAAGAAAAGATATCGATATGGGAAGACATTTGGAAGTTTTCCACCCATTACCAAAGGGATTTTATGAGCATGTTCACCCCTACAGGGTGGGATCTCCTTTGGTTTTTCAAAGACCCGCTGGTTGAGATCTATAACTTGTTGCAGATCAGGATGAATATGAGGTGGAGTAGAATCAATGGCATGGATGGCATTAAATTTGGCTACTACCCAATGATGGCCCTTTTTTAAATTCGTCTCCATTCAATGCAAGTTGATGATAGTAGGAGCATCTACCTCAAGTCTGCTTAATCCTCATATATAACTCCTGTAAATCCATTGTGATAGAGCCCAGTGTCTAGAGCCATTCTGCACCAAGGAAAATTTTGAAACCACCCATTCAATAGAAAACATGTGGGTTTTGAGTTTATAATCCCCCATCTAAAGCTTAATATTTTCACAGTGTCCTTAACATTTCATAGTCCCCCAATTAGGGATAAGGACTTGGAAATTAGATACTACGTGTATAAAACAATTAACACCTTCTTCTACTCTCTTATGGACAAATTTATGAGTGATAAAACTATTAATAAACACCATTAATGGATGATATTTAATAAAAATATGGATTTTGAGAGTCTTGGGTGAAGAAATTCTAGCCAAGGCATGTAATGATAAAACTGACTTATCTAGCGTAGCTCTGAGATTATTTCTTGTGTCTATCTCGGGTTCAACTACTTCTTTCTAAGGAACTTTAGTGGATGTAGGTTCATTGGGTGAGATGATTTCAATAACATCAATTTGAAAGAATTTTGGTTCCTTTCATTTATGTCCTGGGGATTACTTGTCATCACAGTAGTAATAGAGTCCTTCTTTCCCTCTTTTGGCCATTTCTTCCAATGAAACAATTTGAACCTTAAGTGTTTCAGTGGGGCCCATAACCCGGGTGAGATGTTCCTTTGTGATGAAATTTGGATGATTGGATTGGGTATGTAAGGTGAATTCTACCTCTAATGCCTTACGACATGTGTCCAATGAAGTACCGAGGTGTTTCGTTCGTACATGGGATTGGATGGCTCCTTTAGGCCACTGATGAAACATTCCAAGTTAAATTCATCTCCTAGTCCTTTAGTTATGATGCCCAGTTATTCAAATGACGCAATGTAGTCCCTTACTATACTTGTTTTCCTGAGCTTAGTGAGACGACCCAAAAAGTGAGATTCCTGATCAAAGCGGTTAGACATGGCTTTTGAGAACATGTTCCAAGTTTGCCTCCCTCGATGAAATTTATGATGCCACTCCCACCGCTACCATATCTCTTGGTCCAAGTAAAGGGCTCCTACATGAGTTTAGTTCTATTGAGGTTTTCCATTACACCAAAACCCATATGCGTTAGTAAAATTCAAAACCATCATCATTACCTTTTTTCGTGGTCCGTGGGTGGATCCCAAAGTGGAATTTACTCCATGTGATCGATTCCCAACAAGATGAGTGTGAAAATCCAACGCCTTACCTCAAATGAAAATCGGGAAATCAAACTTGGGTCAAGGATCTGATATTATATTAATTTTTTCCGTTACACCAAAACTCGCAGGCTTTAGTAAACATCCAAACTGTTATTATTACCTTTTTGAATGGTCCCAGGGTGGATTCGAGAGTGATGATTATTCCACGTGATCGATTCCCAACGAGCTGAGTGTGAAAATCCAACAAGTTCCATACTCCTAGTTATTATTAAGGAGGAAATTAATTTCCATTTATGGCACCCATATTTCCAGGTTATAGGCATCAAATTTGTACATGTCTAGGTTAAGTGTTTGGCAGCTCAAAGATTGGTGATCCCCATGGAATTGAATGTTATGGCTGGATTCTCCTTCTATGTGTGCATAGAAACCATATTCTTCCCTTATGGTTTCACAAGGAATATTTATAGAGGCTAATACTTGTGCGAGCTGGAAGGTAAGGGACTCCTGGAGTTCATTTATTTTTTTCTCAAGGTTGTCGACCTTATCGGAATCCATTTTCGTAATGATAACTTGAGACCTCGTACTAAGCACACACTAACACTAGTCAAATTTTGAGCTTACTTAAGAGTACTACACTTGGAAATAGGGAAATATCAAGAGCATAGTGATGTGGGTCACTTAAGCAGCGTCGGGAAAAATTTTGGGACCTCTTGAAAATTGGGGGCTTACAAGTGAATAGTACCATTGCGCCAGCTCATCCTACTGAATATTATGGGCTAGGTATCCTTCAAGTGTCTCGAGATGGAACTAGAATTTTCCTCTAATCTGATCAATATTGCAGTAGAAAAATTGTAGAAACCTTGATACTACCAAATATCTTGCGAAAATCAGGTCAAGACTGTAGTAACAAAAACCCAAAGATCTTGGTACTCTAGAATTTGCTGCGACAATATGATATGGACTATGGCGGCCAAATCCATCACTACACAAAGAGTCTGATTTGCACTATGAAAACCCCAAATATTGAATCTGATCTATACAACGGCAGAAGAACCCCAACTATTGGATTTAATCTAGACAGTGGTAATGAAACCCCAACAACTAGATCTGATCTGGATGAAAAGGTAGGGGTGATCTTTAGATAGATGACGGAACTAGGGTCTCAAAAAAGTGATAGGTGCTACCAATCACAATATACGCAAGGGCCAAATAATAATACTCGGCCCCAACTAAGGAGGATCAACCATACCCTTAGTCGTACTATCCAAATACCCTGTTGTACATATGCATAATCTCGCCGAGAGATATTCTCATTGTACTATGGTAGCAATACCACTGACAACTTATCTAAGTTTAGGTTTTAGGTTACCCTAGGGGGGCTTCCTATATACCCATGGGTACGTGGAAGTGAATTATATGTGTGGTTCTGTCTAATGTGTCACAACTCGAAGGGGTACCTACAAGGGTTGCAAGGGAGTCCAACAAGCGTGACCACCTCGTGTAGTTTATGTATGCGTGCCTCCTCAAATCCATAGGTTTATGCGCTTAATTACATATCCCATGGTTTAAATACGTCGATAGATGTCTTTAGCATAAAAAGCATTATGTGAAAATTGGAAGTACAAATGGCCCTAGAAAGTGTTGTGATACCATTTGTTACACACTTGAACTACCAGAAAAAGAGAATATAATAAATACGAAACAATATAGCTCAAAACTTAGAAATATAACATGAAATGAGACAAGCTACAATGATATTTTAATATTCATAAATAGAATACAATTTTCACTTGCCTCTTTGAGGGGGAAACCTCCAACAAAGCAGAGGTCAATTACCATAATACTTTATGATTCTTCCCTTAATATATAAGACTATTTATAGCTTAATGACATCCAAAAGGCTAAACACTAGTGGTCCCTTGCATAACACAGGTTAACCACTTTATTTATTAACTATGGCCTGTTTATAACTAATTACGGTTCCTTTTCTATAATGTGGGTCAACCACTTACAATTATTATTAATGCGGATAACCACTCATGAAATTATTGACTTAACTAACTAACTATGACTCAGACTAGGCCTCTTAGGATTATTACATAAATAAAGGTGTTGGGGTTGAACCCTAACACAGAGGAATACCACAAGAAAAATTTTCATAACTTGGAGGGTTGAAATTACAAAGATACAACAGTTTCAATATTGAGCTCCTAAAAGAAAGAAAAAGTATGTATTTAAAATATATATATATATATATATATATATATATATATATATATATATATATATATATCTATCTATATATATATATATATATATATATATATATATATATCTATATATATATATATATATATATATTGAAGTGATTCAAAGAAGATAGTGAAGCATAGAAATCATTATTTGGTCCCAATATTCCTTGTAAAAAGAAAATAGATAGACCTAGTAAGGAAATATAAAGATATAGTGTAACACATGCAGAAGAGGAAGAAATGAAACATGATATATCAAAATTATGAGACCAAGTGCATCAAATTTCTCTCTCATGAAGAGTAACCAAAAATGAACTAGAAACTAAGATGGTTTGTTTGAAGAATATTTTAAAATATTACATGGAATCAATGATGGATATCAATATAGAGGGTTTCAAGGATGGTTTAAAAACATAAATAAAAAGGGACCTCAAAGATTTGACAAAACTAGTACAAGAAATGCTTCATAGTGGTGACAAGTTACTCCATGAAAATTAAGATGAGGACAAAAGGAATATGAATTATTATTTTAGAGTCTTCATTAGTGGGTTCAAGAATATCCACAATCTAAATATCTATATGAGGAAGCTTGATAGCAAGGATCTGGTAACATGGATACTACATATGGAACAATTATTTTATATACATGATGTGCCACACACACAAAATGTATACATTAAATATTTATATTAGAATGAAATAAATTTGCATGGTATCAATGGCTTTGTTATCGTAAATCAATTGTCACTTGGACAATTTTTATGGAATAATTGGTAGCACATTAAGAGGATACAAAGCGCAATACCCGCTTTAGTCGATTGATAAATCTCAAATTAGAGGGTTCAATGGTGGAGCACATTGAGGACTTCCAAAGATTGAATATCAAGGTAAATGATTATATTACAGAGGATCATAGGATTGATGTCTTCATAGCGACTTTAAAGGATAACATCCAACATGAGGTTCATCTTTGGGAGCCTAAATAATTGGATAATGAATTCAAGGTGGAAAGAAAAGTTGAAAGAAAAATTATGGCCACAAGGAATTATACCACTCACAACTATAAATATTAAAGTGTTGTTTCTCCTATCCTTCCACAACCTACAAGGTTAACACCACAATAAATATAGGAAAAAAGATAAAAAGGGATTTGTTACATTGTGATATAAAATACACTAAGGGTCATAAGTGTGTCGAGAAGAAATTATTTTACATGGATTGTGAAGAGGAAGAAAAGGAACAAGAAGCATTACAATAAGAGGATATAAACCAAGAACCAACCCTAGAGAAATAAAAATGAATCTAATAATATCTTGTAATACATTGGTAGACATTACTACTTCTCAAACTCTTAGGATAAAAGGAAATATCAAGCATAAAAAGGTAATAATGTTGATCGATGCTTGTAATACCCATATTTTATTCATTGTAAGATAGCCAAGGAATTGAATTGCTTTCTATTAAGAACTAGAGTGTTAAGTGATGGTTGAAAATGGAGGAGATATAAATTGTTCAAGGAAGTGCAATAATATCAATCTAAACATGGGGAATTATATAATAATAGTCTAATGCTTTCCATTCCAATGGGTTGTGTTAATGTTTTATTAGGAGTCCGAATGTTACAATCTTTGAGGATGATAGATTTTAATTTTCAAGAACTTTTCTTGAAATTTTCCTGGGATGTAAAGGAAATTGAATTAAGGGGCACCATAGGGAAACTAGGTAAGATAATAAGCTCTAATGGAATGAAAAATATTTTTATGAAAGAACAAGAAGGCGTAATTTCACAATTATGCTCACTAAATGTTCAAACATCAAAATCACTTGTTTCTCCAAATATCTAAAGAATGTTCAGCAATAATTCCGAGGTATTTGAGACTCCTAAAGGGCTACCACCTATTCATGATCATGATCATGCTATTGATTTTATTCCAAGAATAATTCTTCCAAACATTAGACCTTACAGATATCCCTATGCCCAAAAGAGTGAAATTGAATTTATGGTTGCAAAAATCTTAGAGGAAGGTATAATTCAACCTAACCAAAGTTCTTTCTCTACTCCAATAATATTTGTAGACAAGAAGGATGCATCATGCCATATGTGTCTGGATTATAAGTAGCTCAACAATATTCCTATTAAACATAAAGTTCCCATTATTTTCATTAATGAATTGTTGGATGAATTACATGGAGAAATTTACTTCATGAATATGGATATTCATTTAGGTACGTGGAAGTGAAGTATGTGCGTGGTTCTGTCTAATGTGTTACTACTCGAAGGGGTACCCACAAGGATTGTAAGGGATACCAACAAGCGTGACCACCTCTTTTAGTTATGTGTGCATGCCTCCCAAAATCCATAGGTTTATGTGCTTAACGACATATCCAGTGGTTTAAAGACACCAGAACATGTATTTATCCTAAAAGAAATTATATGAAAACTGGAAGTAGAACTATCCCTAGAAAGTGCTCAGATACCATTTGTTATGCACTTGACCTGCGAGAAAACTAGAATACCATAAATATAAAACAATATAGCTCAAAACTCATAAATATAAAATGAAATGAGACAAGTTGCAATGATATTTTATTATTCATAAATAGAATACAATGTTCACTTGCCTCTTCGAGGGGGAAACCTCCAAAAAATCAGAGCTCAATTACAATAAGGCATGATGATTCTTCCCTTACTATCTAAGACTATTTATAGCTTAATGACATCAAAAACCCTAAATACTAGTGGTCTCTTTCATAACACAGGTTAACCACTTTATTTATTAACTATGGCCTATTTATAACTAATTGTGGTCCCTTTTTATAATGCAGGTCAACCATTGACTTAACTAACTAACTATGACTCAGACCATGACCCTTAGGTTTATTACATAAATAAAAGTGTTAGGTTTGGGCCCTATCATAGAGGACTACGAGAAGATAAATTTTCATAACTTGGAGAGTTGAAATTACAAAGATACAACAATTTCAATATTGAGCTCCTAAAAGAAAGAAAAAAGTGTGTATTTAAAAAAAATATATTGTTTGAAGTGATTCAAAGAGCATAATGAAGCATAGATATAATTATTTGGTCCCAATATTCCTTGTAAAAAGAAAATAAATTAGCCTAGTAAGGTAATAGAAAGCTCTAGTGTGACGCATGAAGAAGAGGATGAAATGAAACATGATATATCAAAAGGATGAGACCATGTGCAATAAATTTCGCTCTCACGAAGAGTAACCAAAAATGAACTAGAAACTAAGATGGATTGTTTAAAGAATGGTTTAAAATCATACATGGAAACAATGATGGATATCAAGATATAATTTTTAAAGGATGGTTTAAAAACGTATATAAAAAGGGACCTGGAAGGTTTGAAGGAAGGTTTGACAAAGTGTCTACAGGAAATGCTTCCTAGTGGTGATGAGGTACTCCATGAAAATTACGATGAGGAAAAAGTGAATATGAACTATTATTTTAGAGACTCCATTAGTTGGTTGAATACTAACCACATTCCAAAGATCTATATGAGGAAGTTTGATGGAAAGGATTCGGTAACATGGATACTACATATGGAGGAATTATCTAATCTACATGGTGTGCCACACACACTAAATGTATGTATTACATCTTTATCTTTAGAAGAAAATCAATTTTTGTTTTATTAATGGCTTTGTGATCGTAAATCAATTCTCACTCGGAAATTTTTTTACAGAATAATTGGTAGCACATTATGAGGATGCAACGCGCAATACCTGCTTTAGCTAATTGATAAATCTCAAATGAAAGGGTTCAATGGTGGAGCACATTGAGGACTTCCAAATATTGAATATCAAGGTAAATGATATTCCAGAGGAGAATAGGATTGATGTTTTCATAGCTACTTTATAGGATAACATGCAACATGAGGTTCGCATTTCAGAACCTAAATCATTGGAGAATGCATTCAAGGTGGAAAGAAAAGTTGACAAATAGGTTTTAATTTTCAAGAATGTTTCTTGAAATTTCGTGGGAAGTAAATGGAATTGAATTAAGGGGAATCGCAGGGAAACCATGGAAGATAATAATCTCTAATGGAATGAAAATTATTTTGAAGCAATAACAAGAAGGCATAATTACAAAATTATGCTCACTAAATGTTCAAACATTGAAATCATTTGTTTCTCCAAATATTTAAACAATATTCGACAGTAATTCCAAGGTATTTGAGACTCCCAAAGGGCTCCCACCTATTCATGTTCATGATCATGCTATTGAAATGATTCCAAGAAGCATTCCTCCAAATATCATACCTTCCAGATATCCATATGCCCAAAAGAGTGAAATTTAATTTATGGTTGCAAAAATGTTAGAGGAAGGTATAATTCAACATAACCAAAGTTCTTTCTCTACTCAAGTAGTATTGGTACACAAGAATAATGGATCAAGGCCTATGTGTATGGATTATAAGGAGCTCAACAAGATTAATTTTAAAGATAAATTTCCCATTCCTATCATTGATGAGTTGTTGGATGAATTACATGGAGAAATTTACTTCACTAAGGTGGATATTAATCTAGGTACGTGGAAGTGAATTATGTGTGTGGTTCTATCTAATGCGCTACTACTCGAAGGGGTACCCACAAGGGTTGTAGGGGAGTCAAAAAGGTGTGATTGCCTCTTGTATTTTATGTGTGCATGCCTCCCCAATTCCGCAGGTTTATGCGCTTAACGACAAATCCTATTGTTTAAATAAGTGAGAACATGTCTTTAGCCTAAAAGAAATTATGTGAAAATTGGAAGTACAACTAGCCCTAGAAAGTGCTATGATACCTTTTTTTATGCACTTGACCTGCGAGTAAACTATAATACCATAAATATGAAACAGTATAGCTCGAAACTCAAAAATATAACATGAACTGAGACAAGCTGCAATGATATTCTATTATTCATAAAGAGAATACATTTTTCACTTGCCTCTTCAAGGGGGAAACCTCCAAAAAATTAGATCTCAATTACAATAAGACTTGATGATTCTTCCCTTACTATCTAATACTATTTATAGCTTAATGACCTCCAAAACCCTAAATACTAGTGGTCCTTTTCATAACATAGGTTAAATACTTTATTTATTAAAGACTTGTTTATAACTAATTGTGGTGCCTTTTCTATAATGTAGGTCAACCACTTACAAATTTTATTAATGCAGATAATGGCTTATGGTATTTATTGACTTTACTAGATAACTATGACTCAGACTAGGCCTCTTACGCTTATTACATAAATAAAGGGGTTAGGTTTGGACCCTAACACAAATGTTTACCACAAGATAAATTTTCATAACTTAGAGAGCCAAAATTACAAAGATACAACAGTTTCAATATTGAGCTCCTAAAATAAAGAGAAAAGTGTCTATTTAATAAAATATTCTTTGAATTTATTCAAAGAGCATAGTGAAGCATAAAAATCATTATTTGGTACCAATATGCCTTGTAAAAAGAAAATAGATATACCTAGTAAGGCAGTAGAAATATCTAGTGTGGCACATGAAGAAGAGGATGAAATGAAACATGATATATCAAAATTATGAGACCAACTGCAAAAAATTTCACTCTCACAAAGAGTAACCAAAAATAAACTAGAAGCTAAGATGGATTGTTTGAAGAATGGATGTATATCAAGATATAAGGTTTTAAAGATGGTTTAAAAACATAAATAAGAAGGGAACTAGAAGGTTTGACAAATTTGCTATGAGAAATGCTTCCTAGTGGTGACAAGGTACTCCATGAAAACTATGATGAGGACAAAAGGAATATGAATTATTATTTTAGAGACTCCATTAGTGGCTTCAATACTAACCAAATTCCAAAGATCTATATGAGGAAGTTTGATCGAAAGGATTCAGTAATATGGATACTACATATGGAGCAATTATTTGATATACATGATATGCCACACATACAAAGTGTACACATTACATCTTATATTTATAAAAAAATAAATTTGTCTTGTATCGATGGAATTGTTATCGTAAATCATTTGTCACTTGGACAATTTTTATGAAATAATTGGTAGCACATTATGAGGATACAAAGTGCAATACTTGCTTTAGCCAATTGTTAAATCTCAAATGAAAGGGTTCAATGGTGGAGCATATTGAGGACTTCCAAAGATTTAATATCAAGGTAAATGATATTCTGGAGGAGCATAGGATTGATGCCTTCATAGCGAATTTAAAGGATAACATACAACATGAGGTTCGCCTTTGGGAGCCTAAATAAATGGAGAATGCACTCAAGGTGGAAAGAAAAGTGGAAATAAAAATTATGGCCACAAGTCTACCACACACAAATATAAATATTGAAGTGTTGTTGTTGCTATCCTTGGACAACCTACAATGTTAACACCATAATAACTATAGGAAAAAAGAGAAAAATGGATTTTTTACAGTTGTTATAGGAAATGTACTAAGGTTCATATGTGTGTCAAGAAGAATTGATTTTACAGAGATTGTGAAGAGGAATAAAAGGAACAAGAAACATTAAAAGAAGAGGATATACACCATGAACCAACCCTAGATAAAGAAAAATGAATCTAATCATATATTGTAATACTTGAGTTTGTGGTGGGTGACCATGCATATGTAAGAATTAAACCAACGAAGAGTAATTTGAGGTTGAATACTTGTGCCAAATTGGCTCCTAGGTATTTCGGACGATTCCAAATTCTGGAACGAATAGGGTTGGTGGCTCATCAACTAGCTCTGCCAACTCATATATTGGTACATAATGTGTTCCATGTATCTCTGCTGAAGCGATACATACATGATCCTAAACATGTGATACATTGGCAGAGTATACATGTAAGTTATGATTACATTGTTATTTAAAAATGAGAAAGGTTCTTGAGTTGACTAAATATACAAAATTTCATCTCCAGGTATAACCAAATGACGAGTTTCTGGTACAACCTCAACGTATTCTTGATCAGAGAGAAATAATGCTCCAGAGGCATGTCATCTCCCAAGTTAAAGTGAAATGGATGCACTTTAGCCTAGAGGGGGCTACTTGGGAAGAATAAGATTTTATTTGAGAAGCATATCCTTGAATGTTCTCAATGATAAAGTAACACTGAGGAAGGTGTTTACCTTAGAGGGGGAAGATGTAACACCCTGTTTTATGTTAATTATGATTGACAAACGTTTTATGATACATTTGAATTATTAGAAGAATAAGGAATTAAAAAATATGGTTATTCGTTAGTGAGACTTGAGTTTATCCAAAAAAAAATTGATAAATTATCTTGAGTAAATTGGATTAACTGAATGGTAAAATGATTGGAAGATTCCAGAGTAAAATTTAGAGATATTTTCTGATATTTACTTCCCAAAAATGATAAAATTGAGCAAGGGAAGGGGTTTTGTTAAGAAAATATGTTAAGGGTAGCTACAATATGTTGCTAAGAGTTGTCTAGAGCTGGTAGAAAACCAGTGGAGCTCTCAAAACCTAGAGAAGTATACGATAGATTGAAATCCTGAGGCCTTTCTTCTAAATAAGATTGTCTACTACCTAAGGCTATGGAGAGGAGCACAGGGGGAGAAGAGGATGTGATATCCTCTCTCAAGGTTGGGAGGAACCATCAGTTATCTAGAAAGAAAAGTATAGAGATAAGTACTGTTAAGAAATCATCTCCAAAAATAGAAGAAAAGAGAGATCAATGCCTTAGAAATCTGCCACTTCGAGGGGGAAACCTCCAATACATTACATAAATGAACAATTCTTGGATGATTCAAATGACCAAAACCTTATTTATATATATATAGGAGTCCATGGGGCCACAATTTAATCATAGCCGACCTAACAATAATAATGTAAGGGCACAATAATAACAATATGGGGGTTAGAGGGGTACAAAAATAACAATAAGGGGTCTACAATAACAACAACAAGGGGCTACACTAGTAATATAGGGACCTAACATGCCCATCTCCTTCAAAAAAATGTTGTCCTCAACACTTGAGTATCTTCGGGTGCTTCCGTAGAAAATTCTCATCTTCCCATGTATAATCTTCAGTGGGTAAGTTCTTCCATTTGATGAGATACTCTGAAATTGATTGATTTCATAGTTGTCGCGTTCTTGTTTCCGTGACTGCTTCAGGTTCCAATGTGGTTTTTCCTTCCTCATCAAGTTCTATAAATATTGTTTGAACTGGAAGTTTGTCCCCTATAACCTTCTTTAAGCATGAAACATGGAAAACTAAATGCACTCACGAAGAAGCAGGAACCTCCAATTTATATGCCATAGTACCAATCTTTTGCAACGCTTTGTAAGGACCATAGTACTTTGGTGATAATTTATTATCCTTCTTAGCTTGATTGAGGGACATTTGTTTGTATGGTTATAGCCATAAAATTACCCAGTCTCCTACATCAAAACTTCTCTCGCTGTGATTTTGATATGAATGTTGTTTCATTCGATTTTGTGCCAAATTTAGGTTATCCTTTAAGAGTTGGAGAACTTCTTGTTGATGCTCGATGTGGTCTTCCACTGCTTGAACCCTAGAATTTTCCCTTAAATAATATGTGATGGATGGTGAATGATAGCCATAAAGTGCCATAAATGGGGTCATTTTTGCTACAGTATGGAAGGAAGTGTTATACCACCATTCAACGAGAGGTAACCACTTGACCCATTGTGCTTTCTTATCAGATACAAAAAACAAAGATATCCTTCCAAACATTTATTCACTATCTCAGTTTGACCATCGGATTCAGGATGGTAAGATGAGCTATGAGCTAGTTGAGTACCCAAACAAGAAAATAATTCCGTCCAAAAATTTCCTGTAAAAATGGGATCTCTGTCACTTACAATAATCTTCGGGTTTTCATGTAGCTTTTGACTTGTTTCCATAAATGTAGTAGCAACTATACTTTCTTTAAATGGATGAGATGATGCACAAAAGTGTGCATACTTGGTAATTCTATCAACTACCACCATGATGACACTCTTTCCTTCGGACTTAGGTAAACCTGTGATAAAATCCATTGAAATCTCCTCCAAACATTGACTTGGAATGGATAAAGGTTGTAGAAGACCTGGGGTCTTAATTGTCTCAACTTTATTTTGCTGGCAAACCAAAAATTCTGCCACAAACTTTTGAATATCCAATTTAAGGCCATCCAAAAAAAAATTATTTCTTCACCCTGTGGTAAGTTTTTAAAAATCCTGAGTGTCTTCCTAAAGGAGAAGTGTGCAATTCCAAAACAATATTTTGTTTTAGTTGGGAATTCTTGCAAATATATAAGCAATATTTGTACCATAAGGAATAATTTTTCCAACTAAATGTATCAGATGTACTAGGATCTTGCTGCAAATTTTAAATGAGTGTCCACACTTCTTTGTCTTTCTTCCATTCATCCCTTGCTTCGGTTATCCAATATGACTAGATAATAGAAATGGCACAAAGCAATGCTTCCACCTCTTCATCCTTTCTTGAGATTTCATATGCAACAAAATTTAGCTTCCCTTTTTTGTAGATGATTTCAAAGTCATAACCCAACATCTTTGTGACCCATTTTTGCTACTCTTCTGAAGATAGTCTTTGTTCCAAAAAGTGTTTAAGACTATCATGATCAATTTTTACCTTGAAGTGTCTTCCCATTTGTTAAGGTCACCATTTCTTTCGTGCATGTATTATTGCCAACATTTCCTTCTCATAAATATCCTTTTGTAAATACTTTCCTTTATTGGAAAATTTTCAAAAGAAATGGGTCTTCCTTCTTATATTAAAACAACACCAATTCCATTTCCTAAGGCATCACATTCCACAATAAAGGTTTTTGTGAAGTCTGGCGTAGCTAACACTGGTGCTAGGCACATTGCCTCTTTAAGATGTTCAAAGGCCTTAGTTTCTTTAGGAGTCCATGAAAATGCATATTTCTTCAATAATGTTATTAGAGGTGTTGCTATTCTCCCATAATTTGGAACAAACTTGTGATAATACCCTATTAACGCAAGAAATCTGCGCAACTTCTTTATGGTTGTGCGGACTTTCCATTCCTTAATGGATTTAATTTTGTTAGGGTCTACTTTAACAGCCTCGTGAGATACAATATGACCCAGATATTCCACCTCTTGCACTCCAAAGAAATATTTGGATTTTTTTGGATATAATTGTTTCTCCTCCAATAGTTTGAGCACACTATCAACATGTTGAACATGATCCTTCCAATACCTGCTGTAGATTAGTATACCATCAAAAAATACTAGCACAAATTTTCTAAGGAAGGGTTTGAAAATGGAATTCATAAACCCTTGAAATGTAGAAGGTGCATTGGTAAGGCCAAAAGGCATGACCAAAAATTCATAATGATCCTCATGAGTTCGAAATGCTATTTTTGGAATATCTTAAGTCTTTATTCTAATTTGATGATATCCTGAACAAAGATCCAACTTAGTAAGATAAATTGCTCCATGTAATTCATCCAATAATTTGTCAATCACATGAATGGGAAATTTATCTTTAATAGTGAGGTTATTGATCTCCCTATAATCTGGACACATGCGCCATGATCCATCCTTCTTGTGCACCAAAACTACTGGAGTAGAGAAATAAGTTTGACTAGGTTGAATTATACGAGCCTCTAGCATTTTTGGAATCATACATTCAATTTCTCTCTATTGGACATAACGATATCTGTAAGGCCTGATGTTTGGAGGAAAAATTCCTAGAATCAAATGAATAACATGATCATGATCACGAATAGGTGGGAGTCCTTTGGGATTTTCAAAAATCTTGGAATTATTGTCCAAGACTTTTTGGAAATCTGGCGAAATAGATGATTTTGATGCTAGAACTTCTAGTGAGCATAATTGTGAAATTACGCCTTGTTGTTCTTTCTTTAGAATATTTTTCATGAAATTAGATCTTATTATCTTTCCTGGATTCCCTGTGATACCTCGTAATTCGATTTCATTTCCTTCTAAAAAAAAATTCAAGAAAATTTCTTGAAAATTAAAAGCTATTGTCCCCAAAGATTGTAACCATTGTACTCCTAGTACCACACCAGCACCTCCCATTGGAATGGAAAGCATTGGACTATTCAATATATATTCCCGCATGGCTAGCTTTATATTATGGCCTTTTCCAGAGCAATTTATAGTTCCTCCATTTGCGACCATCACTTGACATTCTGGTGCTGGGTATAGGAAACAATTCAATTCCTTGGTTACCTTACAATGAATAAAATTATGGGTACTACCTGAATCAATCAACACTATTACCTTTTTCTTCTTGATATGTCCTTTTATCTTGAGAGTTTGAGGAGTGGTAATTCTTTCCAATGCATTACACGATATGGTTAGACCTGTAATACAAATATTTGGATTACGATATGGTCCCACCAATATTTGGATTCTTCAAGACAAAGTTATGCCCAATATCCCACGATGACCTAATTATGGACTTTTTCAGTAGAGCGGACTTATACGACTTTCCATGTGTCACTGTTTCTTCCTTTAGCTCTAAAATTGATATACCAAAAACTACAATCCATGTACTTAGGGTCATATATCTTCTGAAAAGTTTTATACGAAAATCTATATCGAAAATTCCATGATGACATGTTTTAGTTGAAATCCAGGAGCCTGAAAAAACCGTAACCTCTATAGATCATATCTCCAAAACTATTATGAACCAAGATCTGAAAGTTTTCTAGGAGGTTCCTCAGGATTTCGGCTTTGGGTTGTAAAACTTTTAGCTTCTGAACCTTCGTAGAAAAAAATTTATTGTGAAAATTCCACTATGATATTTTTGGAGCAACGAAACCCTAGAATCCAAAGCTCTGGTACCAAATGTTAAGAAAACAGCTCCAAAATAAAATAAAAGAGAGATCAACGCCTTAGAAATCAGCCACTTCGAGGGGGAAACCTCCAATACATTACATAAATGAACAATTATTGGATGATTGAAATGACCAAAACCTCCTTTCTATATATAGGAGTCCATGGGGCCACAATGTAATCCTAGCCGACCTAAAAATAATAATGTAAGGGCACAATAACAACAATATGGGGGTTACAGGGGTACAAAAATAACAATAAGGGGTCTACAATAACAACAACAAGGGGCTACACTAGTCATATAGGGACCTAAAAAGTACCTATTTGTTTGTTTATCTTAGTGTGCAAGTGACAATCAAAGAAGGAAGCGTGTATGACTTGATTTTACTATTATGTTAATGTTGAATAGTACAAAGAACTTCCTTTTATTTAATTTAGAAGACGAAAATTGGAAGTGAAAATCTAGAAATATAATATATTATTTCTTACACCTAAGGAAAAAAAATATAGGTTACTACAAGCTTAGGTTTTGTACAAGACACCATATTCAACATAACATATATAGATAATACAATAATTAGTACAAATTATGTTTACTTTAATCAAATAGAGATATGTTATTTACTCTTTCTGAGACCCATTAAATTCTGGAAAGAATTTATGAAGTTGGAATAATATAAGAAAAAATTCTACAGTAAACCTTAAAACTATTAAGGCACAAAGGTTTAGTGTCGAGCCCCGTGGTGACAAGACAAGGGTTATGGTCCTCTGGCCGATTTAACCTCAGACTTGTTGTAGCTCACATTTCAATAAATAGAGAAGAAGGAACTTTTGGGTATTTATCTTTAATAGTTAACAAAAGACAAAGTAAATCCACTGCAAAATAATTTAAAGACTCAAAACTATGCATTACAATGAGAAGATTAAATAAAATAGAAAAACATTATTTCATATAGATGAGTTAGTCATAAAAATAAGAAACCCAAATTTCATGTTGAAACTGTAAACCCTCAGGTGGAGGAAGAAATACCGACATGTGTCTAAAAATTACATATATTGAACAAAACAGAATAAAACTTAGGCTCAAAAAGAAGTAATGTAATATCTCTTCCATGAGGATTCATACCAAAATTAAAAAAAATCGTATTCCAAGTTCAAATAATAACAACCAAATGGCCTATACTTTCAACTTAAAATAAAGTTCCAGGCACGGAGGCCTTACGTCCCGAAGGAAACAATTCATGCAATTACTAAAATCAATAGACAGAGCCATCTCGAGCTAAGTTCAAGCAAATAAAAAAATATTCAATCTTTCATCGAACTTCATCAACCTGGAACAAAAAATCTTGTATGTAGGCGTAGCCCCGGGCCCATATGGCGCCCTGCACACAAGGAGGATTTTACCCTCAAAAAAATAAAAATATTGAATTAAGAATGAAGCGATTTAGGAAACTGTGGCTTAGCTATGATTTTAGAGCGTTGTTGTAATGCCGAACCCAAATCTCCTTCTGTGGCTCTGGTATGAACCACTTCTTCGTAAGGCACTTCAGTGGATGGAGGTTCATTAGCTGAGTTATTTTCAAAAGCATCAATTTGAAAGAATTTTGGTTCCTTTAATTTATGTCCTGGGGATTAATTTTCATCACAGTAGTAGAAGAGTCCTTGTTTCCTTATTTTAGCCATTTCTTCCAGTGAAAACTTTTAAACCTTAAATGTTTCGTTGGGGCCCATAACCTAGCTGGGATGTTCCCTTGTGATGAAATTTGAACAACTGAATTGGGCATGCAAGGTGAATTATACCTCTAAGGCCTTACGACATGCATCCAACCAAGTACCTAGGTGGTTCATTCATACATGGGCTTGGTTGGATTCCTTTATGCCACTGATGAAACATTTCAAGTTAAAGTCATCTCCTAGTCCTTCAGTTTTGATGCTCAATTATTCAAACGACGCAATGTAGTCCCTTAATGTACTTGTTTTCTTGAGTTTAGTGAGATGACCCAAAAAGTGATATTCCTGATCAAAGCGATCACACATGGCTTTTGAGAACATGTTCTAAGTTTTCCTCCCTCGATAAAATTTATGATGCCACTGCCACCGCTGCCATCTCTCTTGGTCCAAGTAAAGGGCTCCTACATGAGTTTAGTTCTATTGAGGTTTTCCATTACACCAAAACCCATATGCTTTAGTAAAATTCAAAAACATTATCATTACCTTTTTGAGTGGTCCCAGGGTGGATCCCAGAGTGGTAGTTAGTCCACGTGATTGATTCCCAATGAGGTGAGTATGAAAATCCAACAACCTACATTAAATGAAAATCGAGGAATCAAACTTGGGTCAAGGATATGATACTATATAAAGGTTTTCCATTACACAAAAACTCGCAGGCTTTAGTAAAGATCCAAACCATTATCATTACCTTTTTGAGTGGTCCTAGGGTGGATCCCAAAGTGCTGGTTAGTCCACCTGATCGATTCCCAATGAGATGGGTGTGAAAATCCAACTAGTTCGATCCTCCTAGTTATTATTAAGGATTAAATTAATTTCCATTTATGGCACCCATATTTCCAAGTTATAGGCATCAAATTTGTACATGTCTAAATTGAGTGTCTGGTAGCTCAAATATTGGTGATCTCCATGGAAATGAATGTTATGGTTGGATTCTCCTTCTATGTGTGCATCAAAACTATGTTCTTCCCATATGGGTTCACAAGGAATCTTTATAGAGGCCAATACTTGTGCGAGCTGGGAGGTAAGGGACTGTTGGTGTTCATTGATTTTTTTCTTGAGGTTGTCGACCTTATCGGAAGCCATTTTCGCAGACATAACTTGAGACCTCATACTAATCATACACTAACACTGGTCAAATTTTGAGCTTACTTAAGAGTATTACACTTGGAAATAGGGAAATATCAAGAGGCTAGTGATGTGGGTCACTTGAAGCGGCGTTGGGAAAAAATTTGGGACAGCTATAAAATTGGGGGCTTACAAGTGAATAGTACGACTGCGACTAGCTCATTCTCCTTAATATTATGGGTGAGGCCTATTTAAAGCGTCTCAATATGGACCTACACTTTTCCTCCAATATGATCAATATTGCAGTGGAAAATTTTTAGAAATATTGATACTATAAAATATCTTGCGAAAATTGGGTCGGGACTGTAGTAACAAAAACACAAAGATATTGGTACTTTAGAATGTGCTATGACAATATGATATGGACTATGGCAGCCAAATACATCACTACAAAAAGATTCTAATCTACATTGTGAAAACCCCAACTATTGAATCTGATCTGTATAACAGCAGAAGAACCCCAATTATTGGATTTAATCTAGACAGTGGAAATCAAACCCCAAAAACTAGATCTGATTTGGTTGAAATGGTAGGGGCGATATTTATATATCTGAGGGAACTATGGTCTCAAAAAAGTGACAGGTGCTACCAATCGCAATATACGCAAGGCTTGAACAATAGTACTCGAACCTAATTAAGGAGGATCGATCATACCCTTAGCCGTACTACCCAAATACCCTATTGTACATGTGTGTAATCTCCTTGAGAGTTATTCTCAGTGTACTATAGTAGAAATACCACTGACAACTTATCTAAGTTTAGGTTTCAAGTTACCCTAGGGGGGCTTTCGATATACCTAGGGGGTACGTGGAAGTGAATTATGTACGTGGTTCTGTCTAATGTGTTACTACTCGAAGGGGTACCTACAAGGGTTGCAAGGGAGTCCAACAAGCATGACCACCTCTTGCATTTTATGTGTGCATGCCTCCTCAAATCCATAGTTTTATGCACTTAATGAAATATCTTGTGGTTTAAATACATCGGAACATGTCTTTAGCCTAAAAAAAATTATGCGAAAATTGGAAGTACAACTAGCCCTAGAAAGTGCTCTGATACCATTTGTTATACACTTGACTTGCAAGAAAACCAAAATACCATAAATACGAAACAATATAGCTTGAAACTCAGAAATATAGTCTTCGAGGGGGCAACCTCCAACAAATCAGAGCTCAATTACAATAAGACTTGATGATTCTTCCCTTACTATCTAAGACTATTTATAGCTTAATGATATCCCAAATGCTAAAAACTAGTGGTCCATTGCATAACATGGGTTAACAAATTTATTTATTAACTATGGCATGTTTATAACTAATTGCAGTCCCTTTTCTATAATGTGGGTCAGTCACTTACAATTATTAATAATGTGGATAACCACTCATGGTATTTATTTACTTAACTAGCTAACTATGACTCAGACTAGGCCCCTTAGGCTTATTACATAAATAAATGGGTTAGGGTTGGACCCTAACACAAAGGACTACCACAAGACAAATTTTCATAACTTGGAGAGCTGAAATCACAAAGATACAAAAGTTTCAATATTGAGCTCCTAAAAGAAAGAAAAAATTGTGTATTTAAGAAAAAAAATTATCTTGAAGTAATTCAAAGAGCATAGTGAAGCATAAAAACCATTATTTGGTCCCAATGTGCCTTGTAAAAATAAAATATATAGACCTAGTAAGGCAAGAAAAATCTCTAGTTTCACACATGCTGAAGAGGAAGAAATGAAACATGATATATCAAAATTATGAGACCAAGTGCAACAAATTTCCCTCTCACGAAGAGTAACGAAAAACGAACTTGAAACTAAGATGGATTGTTTGAAGAATAGTTTAAAATATTAAATGGAAGAAATTATGGATATCATGATAGAGGGTTTGAACAATGGTTTAAAAACGTATATAAAAAGGGACCTAGAAGGTTTGAAGTAAGGTTTGACAAAGTTGCTACAAGAAATGCTTCCTAGTGGTGACAAGGTACTCCATGAAAATTACGATTAGGACAAAAGGAATATGAATTATTATTTTAGAAACTCCATTAGTGGGTTCAATTCTACCCACATTCCAAAGATCTATATGAGGAATTTTGATGGAAAGAATCTTGTAACGTGGATAATACATATGGAGAAATTATCTGATCTACATGATGTGTCACACACACAAAATGTATGTATTACATCTTTATATTGAGATGAAAATCAATTTGTTTTGTATCGATGGCTTTGTTATTATAAATCAATTGTCACTTGGACAATTTTTATGGAATAATAGGTAGCACGTTATGAGGATACAAAGTGCAATACCTACTTTAGCCAATTGATAAATCTCAAATGAAAGAGTTCAATGGTGGAGCACATTGAGGACTTCCAAAGATTGAATATCAAGGTAAATGATATTCCAGAGGAGCATAGGGTTGATCTTCATAGCGAATTTAAAGGATGACATCCAACATGGGATTCGCATTTGGGAGCCTAAATCATTGGAGAATGCATTCAAGGTGGAAATAAAAGCTGACACATAGGTTTTAATTTTCAAGAACGTTTCTTGAAATTTTCCTACGAAGGAAAGGAAATTGAATTAACGGGCATCACAGGGAAACCAAGGAGGATAATAAGCTCTAATGGAATGAAAAGTATTTTGAAGAAATATTAAGAAGGAATAATTACACAATTATGCTCACTAAATGTTCAAACATCGGAATCATTTGGTTCTCCAAATATTTAAAGTATATTCGAAAATAATTGCAAGGTATTTGAGACTACCAAATGGCTCCCGCCTATTCATTATTATGATCATGCTATTGAATTGATTCCAAGAAGAATTCCTCAAAACATCAGACCTTACATATATCTCTGTTCCCAAAACAGTGAAATTGAATTTATGGTTGAAAAAATGTTAGAGGAAGGTATAATTCAACCTGACCAAAGTTCTTTCTCTACTCTAGTAGTATTGGTACATGAGAAGAATGAATCGAGGCCTATGTGTATGGATTATAACGAGCTCAACAAGGTTACCATTAAAGATAAATTTCACATTCCTGTCATTGATGAATTATTGGGTGAATTACATGGAGAAATTTACTTCACTAAGCTAGATATTAATTTAGTTACGTGGAAGTGAAGTATGTGCGTGGTTATGTCTAATGTGATACTAATCGAAGGGGTACCCACAAGGGTTGTAATGTAGTCCAACAAGTGTGACTGCCTCTTCTAGTTTATGCGTGTGTGCCTCCCCAATCCATAAGTTTATGCACTTAACGATATATCCTATTGTTTAAATATGTCGGAACATGTCTTTAGCTTAAAATAAATTATGCAAAAATTGGAAGTACAAATAGACCGAGAATGTGCTTTGATACCATTTTTAATGCACTTTACCTATGAGAAAACCAGAATACCATAAACACTATGCTGGATGTCATGCATAGTACACTGAATACATACTGTCTATAGGTGTGTTGAATGTGTGTGTAGTGTGTCTTTTTAGAGTTTCCCATGGTTTTTGTTGATCTCATTTACGATTGGTTTACAGATGTCGATATCTCTCAAACTGTACATTGGTTATGTTGTTGGTGCTAGTCGTAATACTCAGAATCTATCTTCCACGGCATGGGCTAAATTTTCTCTAAATGGAGAGCTAGTGAGTATGAAAGGGATTTGCATTCATCACTCTACTAAAAACATCACTTAGTATAGTGTAGTGCTTGAGCTACTATCTGATGCTAATTCACATGGTATATCTTGTTTAGTCATCATTATTGACTCACAACTCATAGTAGTACAACTTGATAAAGTATGTTCAGTTAGAAATCCCACCATCCTTCACATGGTTTTGAGAGTATTTATTCTGGAAAGACATTTCGATTTCGTACGATATGAACATATTTCTAGAAATATAAACACATTGGCAGATTCCCTAGCTAATTACGTTTTATATATACATTTTCAATTAATGTAAACAATTTTTAATTCAAGTCACATCATATTTAAATCATAATAGGAACTAGGAAACACTGCAAATATGTATATATATTAAGTTTGGTTTTACAAAAAATTGTGGACCAAAGACACATATGGTTACATCTCTCATATGAAAAACTAAATGAAAATATCTATGCAGACAAATCAATGGTGTTCATGATAAAATTACATTGCACGATATATCTTGCACAATGATCAACCAACACAGTTAGGCACTCCGATAGTGTATCACTGAAGTCACATCAGAATTTGGTCAACCACAGTCTCATAAATCCCATGTGTTAGCCCCTCCATGTGGTGCTCTACCTCTAATAGGACCTCAGCTACCTCAAGATCCCGTAGTGCATCCCATCCTAAAATAGCAACTTATACCGGTTACACTGCCTCCTCATTTGGTTGTCCCTTTGCACGATGACGATATGAAGAACCTACTGGTCAAAATTGTCCAATACCTGCATGAAAACATCAATAGTCTAGTCTCGGAAACATTAAGAAAAAAAATAAAAATTGTAAAACTTTCAAAATCTTAAATGGTTGAAATATTTTACCTGAAGAATCAAATTTCTCACCCTCAGGAAGCACAAGCTCGAGATCATCACAAAAATCCATTCCTGTGTAAGGATAATCATTGATCATAATGAATTGTCTACACAACCATCCAAAGAGGGATGGTGAGATGTTTATCGCCGATGAACATGCATATTGGGAAATATGATCTATCCAAATCCTCATCCGTGTGGTCCTCACATCAATAGGCTCCAGTATAATCTTCTATGGTTGAAGTAGTGGCACCTGCTCTAGAGAAAAAGGGACCAGGATTGAACCATCGCTGAAGTTTTTTAACTTCCTCTCTCTTTCTTTAGTTACTTATTCCTTCATATTGACCAAAACTCCCTCACTCCAATTGAATAATGTTGGCTCTAGACACTCCACCCCATATTGCATGTACGATCTACTTGCCACATGAAGTGTTCATCTAACTTCCAATCTCATGATAATTAACAAGATCATTCTAAAAGTTAATTTGGTTACATCTTTTATAGTGATATTTCCATCCCTAGTCAGTTGGGATCGAGGTGTCCAATAGGTAGTGATATAATCTTTCACTATCTCCCACCACTTCTCCTACTTAGGAGAGAGATGGGGTCACCCCTCCTTAATAAAACTAGCAAAAATTAGATATATTATACCTTTATCTTGAGAATATGTTCCCCAAACCTGAATGCTTGTGCATGAACATCCCATGAACGAATAATATATTTCAACAATTCCATTTGTTGCCTCATACTAGGAAGCCAAAATAATTTTAGCAATCCACATTTTTTCAGTGCCTCGATGGTAGCAGGATCATTTGTTGCATTTAAATATTTTTCTTCATGTTCTCTTTCTCACCAAATGGATGGCATTTTGTGCTAATGAACACCTGAAAAATCAACAAGAGATTCATTAGGCTCCTTTTCATGCAAGAAACTTAACAAAAATTGAGGGATAACTGATAAACAACTTCTGATTTTTCTCCCAATGCACCCCACTACTGCATGACAAAGAATTTTACCTCTCTCAACAGTGATAGACTTCCTAGATGCAACACATATTTCAATTTTGTGGGGGTGTGCTTAACGTAGGCCTTATTTTTGGAACCCAAGGGCCCTCAAAACCTCAAAAGAATTGCATGAAATCGAAAAAAAAAACCATGGAAAGAAAGAGAATGGTTTCAACTCCTACCTGAAAGTGATGGTACTTGAAATGGTCCATCGAATTGCCAAAAATTAGCTCTAGAAGATCAGAGGAAAAAGAGCTCATAATTCTCACTCCTTAAGGTAAATGTGAAATGTTGAAAATGAATAGTAATTTTGAGAATTTATGGTCATTTCTTGAATTATTTTATTCATATTTAAATTTTTGACCTAGGTATGCTTCATTTTTACTATGAAACAGGTATGTTTAATCATTTTTGTGACGTTTTGAGCCGGTCAAAAACTCTTAACAAATTTTTATCATGCTTTTAATAAGCTATTTTAACTAAGGTGTATACTTTTATCTCTTTTTCGAGATTTGTAAAACTATGAAAAAGGAACCACTTGGAGTCCTCTTTCAACTCTTTTTAGACTCCCAAGATATGAAAATATCACCGAGCACTTGTCTTTTCGAACTCATTAAAGTAAATTCAAAGGCATCTACTTAGTGTAAGTTTAACCCTTTTCCGGACTGAGATAGACTATTTACAAAAAATTAATACCGTAGTCGAACATGGCTAAGAGGTTCTCTTGACTATTTTTTTCTGCCTTTTCATAGTTGAGAGACTATCTATGAAAAGGGACATCTATATTTTTCTTTTTTGCTTCTTTTTCAAACTCTCTAACATGAAAAAATGTTTATTTTTACCTTCGATAGACTCATTAAAACATCAATAAACGATGTAATTTTCGAACATAACAAGGCCCAACCACTCCTTATGGTTAGTTAAATATACTCATAGGGATTCATCTGAAGGGTGAACTTATAGTTCAAGCATATGCTATCCTCCTCAAGATTGGTAAAAAATAAAGAGGTACTGACAAATATGGTTGGGGAAGTTGGGAAAATAGGGTATTGTGTTTTCTAATGGTAGTGAGTTGCTCTTGAACACGACACTCTTCCATTTAATATCCATGATTGTTGGGTTGGGTAATCTAATTTTCATTTGGTTCATCATACCTTTTCAGAGCCTCCATTTCGGTTTTGGGTCAATGCTGCCAAGTCCATTTAGTGTCGTTGTTGTGTTCAAGAGAAGTCATTTAGTTGATATCCATTCCAACACTCTCAGGCCTTCATTCCATGTTTTCCTTTTCCTAATCTAGTTCCTTATCATCATCATTATTTCTCTATCATGATACCCGTTTCCTGTCATTGATGGGGGATACATCAAGACCCTCCAGCGATGGGTGGCTTCCTGTTGACATCTACAAGTTATCTAAGAATTTGACTTAGAAATAATCCTTTGGTACCTTGGTGCTTTCATACATCACTGGCAATTTTTCTTCTCTCTCGGCGATAGATTTACATCATTGGCCTTCGACTGAAAGACTATGTGTGGTGTTCGACATCAACTCACATATTCACACCATATGGATTTTATTTTATTACCTTGAGATCCATTAACATCATCGGTGGTTTCTCTCGCATTTGTTAACGACTTACATCATCATCCAATAATCATATGGTGTCTACCATGTTATACCTAACCTTATTGATTCACATGGTTAGAATCGTACATTGGTTGGTCGTGTGAACTAGATAGAATACCCCAGATCTAGTTTCATCTATCTAGGTTGCAATTTCAGGAGTTATACAAATATCACAATGTATGATGGCCATGATCATGTAGAGATTCATCCAATCGTGGGTCCACTAGTTGTCATCTAAGGACGTGTCTTTTGATCATTGTACATGTAATGTTAGATTATTTTCTAAGTATGGTTATGTCTCCCTCACCAAAAAGATGTAATGATTTAAATTTATTGTAACAGATGAATCTCATTGGTTTTTATTGATCCTGAATTGTCACAAGGTAAATCACTTCAGACATCATTCATCAATTTTTACTTTGAGCTTTAGGGGGGAATATTTTATAGGCCATTTTGTCACATCCAGTCAATAGGCCTCTTAATGGGATCAATCAACATCATTTCCCATTTTTCATCATCATTTCACAAAGCCCTAAGCATGCCTCTTTCATTCCCCAGAGTTCCTACCTAAAACTGCATCATCTGAGCCAGTTTTAGGACCAATTCCCCCTAGCCTCTTTTTGGAAAACATTCACCTACATGTTTCTCAATTGTGTCTTGCATTGATCACCTACAGGGTTGCTCCCCTTTACACCTGTGTGGGTTCTAGAACTTCAGGAAAAAGAGAGAAATTATGGAAGTTTCCTCTTCCAAAAGCTTCTAGTATTTGTTACAACCATTCAACCCAGATAAAACATTTGGATCCTATCCTATCCTTCTTTGGATTTTCCATCCCTTATCCTTTGGTCCCATCCTCCCATCAAAGGTGGATCTAAAACCTTATATTGGCAATTGGATAAGAACACCCAACTTACCCCACTCGTCTATATATTTACAACCTTCCATATGAAATTTATTGGATTTTGGATAATGACTCTCCCATTATATTGTTGTTGTGAGAGGTTGCATTTCATGCATTGACGGTGATTGGAGGTGCACATTGTGACAAAGAATGGACAAGTTAGCCTGGAGAAGATCTTCTACAAGATCAACACCTATATATGATTGTTAACTGCTTCCATTTATATTAATTCAAATAATTATATGTTTTCTTATATGTGATGTCATTATTTAATGTATTTCAATACCATGTTGATCTATTGAATAAATTATTTAGATGATACTGCATAGATCATGCACTTTCTTGGCTTCTATTGTGTGACTATGCATGTTCTAATTTTTGAATTCGAATCTTGAATTGGAACATTAAAGCTAAATAAAGAGCGAAGGATGCAATGAATTCTAGGTAGTCTTCATTTCGTCACATATTTACTTTAAGGAAAGCATTGGGTTCCTTATCAACTAGGTGATATAATTTTCTCTATAATCGTAAATCTCGCATAAGATGAGGACCTCATGTTTCATGTGTTATACCCCTATTTTGCACTCCATTATAGTGAGATAAACCCAAGTTCAACTTGTCTTAGTTGTTGGATAAAATGCATCCTCTGTCTAGATTTTATTTTACTTATGTGAGATTTATCCCATGTTAAAAGGGTGAAATTACATAATTGAGAAAATTCTCATGATTATTTTGCAAAAATATTATAATTATCAGATAATAATTATTTCATAATTGAGATAATTGAGAAAAAACTAATAATTATGAAAAATGTTTCTAGAGTTTGTCATTCCCAAGGATATAAACTTAACCCACTTGTGTATGAGTTGTCTAGGGGTCCATTATTGTCGAAGTTTCCTAAATTTTCAAGCCCCTAGGTGCCTAGATACATTCTCACAAAGGATAGAATAAAACTATATAATCTCACCAAGATGAAAGGGAGAGAGGAGAGTGAGAATTATATCGAGATGTTGCTAGCTTGATTTAGAGATTGAGAGACATACTTTGAATTGAGGTCCTATTGGTCAGAGAGGGGGAGACTCTGTCGAATTTCCGAGAGGATATCTTATAATTGAAGGTATAATTAAACCATTTGATTCATGGTTAATAGAAATTTATGTTCCTTCCTTGTATTTACATGTTTTCATCAGTTACATATATCGATTCTATGATGTTTTGAGCTGACGATATTCTGAGGAAGATCACTTGTCATCCTTGAGTATTTGTGGCTATGTGTTGGTGTTGAGAGCAAGTGAAAATGAATAGAACCACTTGAGTGTAGCACGAGGATTCTTACACGAATTCAAAATCCTTCACCGACCTACGAGGAGGCCAGTTGCATGCTCTTTTCATTATTACATCTAGAGCCATTTTCTTGATGCATAATTGAGCATTGGGTTGGGATTTTATTGTCTATCTATTGGCCATTTTTTCTCTTTCTTTCTGACAATCTAATCAGACACTAGATCATGGAGCAACAACTCCTTGAAATTTTCTGATGCAACAAAACTGGTGCTTTCAATGAGAGCATATTTGATTTCTTTCTACTTTGCCTCCAATTTTTATCGATTTATCTCTTTCTTTCTCTAAAATTGAGTTATTTGTAGTTTTTTGGATTTAATTTGATCTCCATTGATTTTATTTTCTTCATATCTGAGTTGATCTTAGATCTGGAGTTTTGTTTTTTGTTTTTTATACGAGATAATAATAGATCATGCATTTAAAATCAAATTTTGGAATTTTTTATATAGAAATTGATTTACCTAATCATATATCTAGATTCCACTCATAATTTTGTCCAAAAAGAAAAAAATCACTGAAAACGGACTCCATCCGAGGGAGATATGGCCAATTAAAATTGGCTAGTTTGTTTTTTTGCGCCCTCGCGCACGACTTAGTTTTTGGCTTGTTTTTGTTATTTTCTATAAAAATATGAGTAAAAATAATTAAAGATTTGTATTCCTCTTTAAATTTTACCTAAAATAAAAAAATTTCCTTAAAGAGAGTATGTATAAGGAAAATATGATTGATTGAAAATTCAACCTATTTTCTATTTTTTTTTCCCAATTTTCGGGTTTTCTCGAGCTTATTTGCTTAATTTTTCAGGTTTCGTTTCTTGAGAACTTGCTAATCTATTAGAGATATATTGGATCTATTACTTTTGTTGATATTAGATGTCAATATTTGTCATATTTGAGCCATTTCTTATTTATTGGTTGGGATCTCCCATTGCTTATGTTCTCCAATATTCCCTTGAAGGATTCTTTGTGTGCTTTGGTTGAGGACTAGTATTCTCATCTCTATATATCAGTTTCAGATTTATTTTTCTTCTTTTGGTGACTGCTTGGATCTGTTTCATATGTCACTTTCAGATCTTTGTGTTCTTTGTGCACTTTTTTCACGTGTTTTTAGTGATCTCTTTCTTCTCTTGGTTATTTTTGTCATAATCGGTGATGTTGTGACTGGTTACAAAGAAAGGACTAATTTTTTTTCTGAGGGTACAACATTTTTTCTTGCATAAGGGACATGGAAAAAGCTAAGTGTGGGGGAGATGTTGAGTCCCATTTTTTCTCAATTTTGATAGCCTTCTAAGAACTTGATTCCCCCTTTTTGAACTGTCTTTGACCCCTAATTACTCTTATTTTTTTATATTACCTAAGTTTTGGCCAAAAGGGTGCTATGTGCTTAAGGTATGAAAATTATCTTAAAAGGTGTCATTTTATCTTGTTCTTAAGTATTCCTTGAACCTAATTATTTCCTAATCAAATTATCAAGTTTACTGATCTAAGTCTTGTGAATATTAGTCGTGAGTTGAAGTAGCTTCGTGTTTTACTATAGATAGCTTGTGGTCACAAATTTCCTGTAGATGTGGATTTCCTGTAAGCACCCAGATTTAATGCAGCATAATCTATAGTTGGGTATGTTCCACTTAGTCTCAAGATGAACATGAACATGGGTTTTCTGAGGAAATCCACCTACATGGACGTTGTCCTATTGGTTGCTTCAAATTCATCATGGAAACCACCCATATCTTCAATATTCGTCTCGATGGTCGCATTAAGAAAAGCTCCGGAAATGTAATGAAATTAGTCTAATCCATGCTTTCAATCATGGATCAGACTCAGTAGAGCTATTTTTGTCATTTTGTTCTAGTATTGATAGTAAATAGTTATGAGAGAGTATTTTTCCTAATTCAGGTAGAGCATATGCCTTTGAACCTGTGTAAATTTCATCATGTTTCATTTTTTAGGGGATTGGCTGATCATAGATATCATATTTGTATATGACCGTAACACTTTTCAGATTAATGTAAAATTATATGTTCTCTCCCTTTTAATGAGTAAACCCTTTTAACATTGAAGGGGTTGTGAGTAATGGAGGGCCCTCTTTATCACGACTCCATTAGTTACAGTGGTGTGTTATTTCTGTTAACATTATTGGCACAACTAGTGTTATCTTTTATATGTTTTAGCAGCATATGTGAGTGATTGGATGATGATTTTTTTTTGACAAATGTGTTTGGAGTCATGTAATCAGGTTTTAGATTTTAAATGGTGAATTGATTTTCTTATAGTTGTGTGCTTAGTCTTTTATCTTTTCTAATCAACATCATCAATATAGAGAGCTATAGAGGGATGATTGAATCCACTCCATAGCCTTTGCTACCAATTTTTAATGTAGAAAAGATATATTAGTATTGTGTATATGTGTTTGATTTAATTAGGAATCACTTAAGGTATTAGCCTTCATATACTTTGCACAACATCTCACAAGCTTACCTATCCTTGGTTGATATTTTATGTTGTCAAATTATAATCCTATAATTTAACTCAACACGCCGCCCTTTGTTTGATCACTGTCAGGGGTATTCGGTGGGGGACGACGAAGATTTTATGAGCCCCACCCCTGGAAAGAGTTTAGTGGCAGTGCCCCTGAACCTAAAAATATATCTAAAATTTAATTGTAAAATATTGTAATTTCGTAGTCAATCTGGGTCGTTCATTAGGCGGATTATGTTTAATCTAGGGTTTTTTTCCCTAGAAGGAAACCCCACAATTCACATGAGGTAATTTTATTGCGGTTTTGTGTGTAATGTGTATTATGAGCGAGAAAGAGAAAGGGGGACTATATGAGAGAGTATAGGATATTACAATGGATCTGTTGTAGGTTGTGTCTCTTCATTTTGGTTGATAATATAAAGGAAGGACTATTTGTTTCTCTATGGATGTAGCCCAAGTTGGGTGAACCACATATATCTATGTCACTCTTTTTTTATATGCTTTTTTTGTTTGTATTTCCAAATATTTTTATGTGTTCCATTTCTCTGTAATATATAATTTTCTAACAGATTGTCTCAATATGGAAATCAATTATGGTGAACCATTTTGAACATCACATTGTGATAAGGGTTGTCCAAATTTTAAAATCAACCATAGATAACCATGGTCAACCATGTCTATTTTACTATTCATAATATTTATCATAGGGTTTGTATACCTTTCTTTATCGTAATAATCTTATGATATATCATAGGATTTTCTTAATATGAAAATCAATAATGATCAACCATGGTCAATCGTGGTCAAACATGGTCAACCATGATCTAGTGTCGAATTGTGACAAAGATTTTCTCAATGAAAAAATTACCCATGGTCAACCGTGGTCAATATTCATGGTCACATTGTGTGAAATATTGTCTTGGTCCAATGTCACATTATGAAAACGATTGTCACTCATGGTCAACCATGGTCCAATGTCTCATTGTGGAAAATATTGTCTTAATATTGAAATCAACCATGGTCAATCATAGTCCAAAATTCCATTGTGAGAAATATTGTCTCAATATGAAAATTAATCATGTTCAACCATGATCCAACATCATATTGTGAAAAATATTGTGTCAAAATGAAAATGAGTCATTGTCAACCATGGTCAACAATGCTTATTTTAGAGTTTATATACCCTAGGTTTATAATATTAATCCTTTTGGTCTTTAATATTAATCTCATGATTTATTGAAACATCCCTGGTTAAAATCCCTTGTAAAAATATAAGACCATGGCTGATGGGACACGTATTCCAAGCTAAATGGTGGGAAAAACATCCTAGTGGGAGTTCATTTCGGTTTATTAAGGATAAAGAAATGAAAAAAGAAATGGAAAAGGCATTGGAAAGGAATGAGGCATTAATTGGCATTTTATTCATGAAAGTAATGGAAATTAGGAGAAAATAAAGGTGAAAGGTCACGAGTTGCATTTGATGAGGAAAATGAAGGAAGTAATGGAAAAGTAAGAAAATAGAGGCCTCATTAATAAAAATTCTTTTGAGGATTAGTCAGCAAGAATTTTTCTCACACTTATGGGGCTCTCTCATTATTCTCTCTCTCTCTCTCTCGCACTCTTGGACACATAGAGTTTCTTGGAAAATTTTGGCATTGGACCAAGAAAGGAAAGAAACCAACAAGAAGGAAGAAGAAAGCAAGGAGGAGCAGGAATCAAGTAGCTCCAACAGTATTCTTCGTAGATTTTGATTTTCATGTTTGCTTTCCTCACTAGATCTGGCATGCATGGTACTGCATGTGGTTCTTTTATGTCTTGGTATGGTATTTTCGAGGTGTGACAGTGCTTTCAGCCTAGCCTTGTCATTTTTGGATAGCCATGATGTTGTGGAGTTCTCATGTTTTGGTTTATCTAGATTAACGAATGGATTCGAAGCTGAGTGGGGTGGACCTCCGAATTCATATAACACATGACATAAGAACCCTTGAACTAGAATGTGGGATGTGGTAAATCCAGATAGTGTAATGCCTTGGTGGGCCTAGGAATCTTTGCCTATGAATGATGGGATATAAGGTAAAGCCTTGAGGTGGTTTGCCTCATTTTTAAGGTTTATTGGATTGTAGTATATCCTAAGAGGTGAGTTCTCTTTGTTGCGCCTAGTAGTCCTAGGATGGGATGTATGATAAATCATGGAGAGTATGTCCTGGTTTAGGGCCTAATGACCCCTGATTCAGACTATGGATTGCGGTAAAGCCTAAGATACTAGGAGACAGGAAAATTCCTCACGATTTAGGCGGAGAGAATCCAGTGATATCCATGCTTGTGTTAGCCTATTAATCCAGTGTAGATCATGTTAAATTTGGTTATGCCATGTTTATCATGTTGACCTAGTGATCGAGTATGGATAACGCTAAATACCGATTTCTATTGATAAGGGTGAGGTGGTTTATCCTCTGAATGGCCCGGTTGGTTCTTTCTATTTGAGTTCCACATTGATGCTTGGAATATGGCACAGGGGTGATTGGTTGAAGAGATATTTGGCTCAACCAATCTGCGGTCAGTGACAATGTGGAAGTCCCATCTCCAATTGGTTTCTATATCCATAAATGAGAAGCGAATTCATTTTTTATTTGGTATGAAAATGTACTAGTTTATGTATGTATTTTATTGTTTTTGTATCGATTGTATTTTTGTGGTTATTTTGTTGGTTATAAGCATGTATTTTATCAATGATGATGTATGACTCTATCCATGTTTTTACTTGTAAACGAATGCAAAATATATCTATGGTAAAATAAATTGTATTGCAACTAATGATGTAAGGTAGGAATTATTCTTAGCGATTCTCAGGTAAGTATGAGATCCCGATGCTTAAATATGTTGTTTACACATGTAGATTCAATGTTTGTGACATATTTAAAAAAATCCCTGTCATGGATAGGAGGGGTCTAGATTATTTCCTGCGGATGTGATTTCTTCTGTATCATTTTCCTATTGTTTTTTATCATCCATTATGTTTTGATGAAGTTCTGGGTAGTGACCTGGGCTCTGGGCCTAAAAATGTGGCTCAAATTAGAGAGTCGCAGGAATAAAATTGAGGTTGTGGGGCCCTAGCTGTAGGCATGCATTGTTATGCCTTTGGATATAGCCTCTTGGGCACATGAATGAAGTGTTATGTCTGCAAATATGGCTCAATGAGTACAAAATGTCAGTTTGACCCAGGGGTAAGAGGCCTAAAAGGTTGGGTTCACTCTTGGGGGTGTCATTGATGATGTACAAGGTTTGTATGTTGTGTTTCAATCAGTTCCACTTCCTTAAGGTCTCCTGGGAGGTTGAATCCCATATAGTAGCCTCTCCTCACATGTTTACCTTGGTTAGTCGGTTGCTTGGTTAGATGTGGGAAGATGGTATTATTTTTATTATTCCCTTCACTTTATAATATAAATTCCTTGGGTTTATTAATCTAAGGGTTCATATTCCTAGGGTATAATATTAATCATAGGGTTTATAATATTAATCTTAGGGTTTAATATAAATACCTTGGGTTTATAATCATGGTCAACCATGGTCCAATGTCACATTGTGACAAAAATTGTCTCAATATGAAAATAAACCATGTTCAACCATGGCCAGTCATGATCAACCATGGTGCAACGTTATATTATGACAAATATTTTATCAGTATGGACATCAACCATGGTCACACATGTTTATTTTAGGGTGTATAATACTTTTCGTAGGGTTTATATACCTTGGGTTAAAAATATTAATCCCTTGGGTTTAATATTATTCCTTTGGGTTTATAATTCCCTCAGCTTTTAGTATTAAGCTCTTTGGTTTTTTTCTTGGGTTTATAATATCAATCCCTTGGGTTTATTAATCTAAGGGTTCATAGACATAGGGTATAATAGTATTAATACGATTTATAATACCCATCTTAAAATCAAAATCAACCATTTCCAACCATTTTTATTTTAGGGTTTATAATATTTATATTAGGGTTTACCTACCTTTGGTTTATGATATTATTCCCTTGGGTTTATTATTCACTTGAGTTTATAATATCCATTTCTACAGTGTATTAATATAAGGGTTCATCTTCCTAGGGTATAATATTAATTATATGATTTATAATATTAATCCTAGAGTTGAATATAAATCGCCTAGGTTTATAATCATGGTCAACCATGGTAAACTGTGGTCCAATGTCACATTGTGAAAAATATTTTCTCAATATGAAAATAAACCTTGTTCATCCATCCTCAACCATGGTCAATCATGGTCAACCATGGTGCAACATCACATTATGACGAAGATTTTCTCCACATGAAAATAAATCATGGAAAACCGTGTTTATTTTAGGGTTTATAATATTTATCTTAGGGTTTATATACCTTGGTTTTATAATGTTAATCCATTGGATTGAATATTACTCCCTTGGGTTTATAATTCCTTGAGTTTTTAGTATTAATCCCTTGCATTTATTATTCCCTTGGGTTTATAATCCTTTGAGTTTTTAGTATTAATCCCTTCGGTTTATTAATATAAGGGTTCATATTCTTAGGGTATAATATTAATCACACGGTTTATAATATTCATCCTAGGGTTTAATATAAATCCCTTTGGTTTGTAATCATAGTCAACTATAGTTCAATGTCACATTGTGAGAAATATTGTCTCAATATGAAAATCAACCATGTTCAAACATCGTGAACCATGGTCAATCATGGTCAACCATGGTGCAACATCACATTGTGACAAATATTGTCTCAATATGAAAACCACTCATGGTAAACCATGTTCAATGATGTTTATTTTACACACTATAATATTTATATTATAGTTTATATACCTTGAGTTTATAATTTAAATCCTTTATGTTTAATAATAATCCGTTGGGTTTATAATTCCTTGGTATTTTAGTATTAATTCCTTGGGTTTATAATATCAATCCCTTGGGTTTTTTAATCTAAGGGTTTATATTCCCAGGGTATAATATATTCATAGGGTTTATAATATTAATTGTTCGGTTAAAAATGTAAATACCCTAGATTTCTAATCGTGTTCAACCATTGTCCAATGTCACATTGTGACAAATATTAACTCAATATGAAAATCAACCATGGTCCAATATCACATTATGACAAAGATTGTCTCAATATGAAAATGAACTATGGTCAGCCATGGAAAACCATGGCAAACAATGATTATTTTTAGGTTAATAATATTGATCTTAGGGTTTACGTACCTTGCGTTTACAATATTGATATATTGAGTTTAATATTATTTCCTTGGGTTTATAATATCTTGGAGTCTTAGAATTGATCCCTTGGGTTTATCATTCCCTCGGGTTTATTAATCTAAGGGTTCATATTCCTAGGATATAATATTATGCATAGGGTTTATAATAATAATCCTTGGGTTTAAAATAAATCCCTAGGGTTTATAATCATGGTCAACTATGATCTAACGTCACATTGTGACAAATATTTTCTCCATAAGAAAATCAACAATGGTCCAATGTCGCATTGTGATAAAAATTGTCTCATATGAAAATGAATCATGGTAAACCATGGTTTAATTTTGCATTGTGACAATGATTGTCTCAATATGAAAATCAAACATGAAAAACCATGGTCAACCATTTTTATTTTAGAGATTATGATATTTATCTTAGGGTTTATATACCTTCAATTTATAATATTAATCCCTTGGGTTTAATATTATTCCTCTCAGTTTATAATCTTGGTCACGCATGGTCCAATGCCACATTGTGACAAATATTTTCTCAATATGAAAATCAACGGTGGTCCTATTATCCTCCACAGTGTTCCAAGGTTGAAAATGGAAATCGACGAAGGTAACCTCAAACCACTTGGGATTTGGTAGTTAGCCCTACCAAATTAGAGAGGGATCTCTTTGTGATATTGTAGCCAAAATATGACTAAAGAAGGTTAAAAGATATTAGGCTAGGTCTAAGCTCTAGGGGTTTGAAAATTTAGGGTTTCTCCTGGATCAGGAGGAGAGGTCAAGGAAACTAGGTTAGAGTTAAAATATTGTTGTTGCAGGGATACAAAGGCGCATGGCAGGTATTTTCAATGGCACTTTAAGGTTGTTAATTATAATGTAGGGTGGAAAATAAAATAATCAAAATGAGCATGAAAAGCATGAGTTCATTTATCAAAATATTAATAACATAAACATGAAATTCTTACCAAAACAAAGCATAAGCATACATAATTTTGTTTGAAATCTTCTAAGAATATAATAAAAAAGATAGATATGGAAAGAAGATGAATCAATCATTCATAAAAGTGAATTACAGTAGAAAAAATTTGCTACATAATCATACCACATGAATCCCTATATAATAGCTTCAACTGAACTTTTATTTCTCCAAATGTCAACTGTAAACAAGACTCCAAGCCTTCTACTCATTGATGTCCAACCTTGATTCTGAATGAAAGCTAGATACAAATAGAAAAAAACCATCTTGCCCTCTCTCAGAGGTCTAATTCCTCAAGATAGGATCAATTAACAAAAATTTCTCCAATAAAACATAAGATTAGGGAGGTTAAAACAAACTCTCATTTTAGCCTTTGACTGACCCGCACATCATTAATGATCTTCAAAATTACATCAAAATGTCATTAATAATCCTATTTAAATTCGTATGCCTCAGGTCAACTCAAAATAAGATGAATTACATCATGAAAAGCCAAATATTACTGAATAAACTCAAAAAAATGACCAACAGAGAAAAACGCAGTGCCAATAGGGAAAAGTGTAATGTCACCAGGGAAAAGAAGTGTGCCATATTGCAAGGCACTTTTCACTTCCTTTCTGAGCTCTAAATTCAGATATGAAGGTACCATTGTGAAGCTTAGGATGTCTAATTTCCAATATACTCCTCAAGAAAGAAAAATGGCCTCTCCCAAGTTGACAAAAATTCATTCTCCTGCGGTCAGTTGCAACACGTGGCGCCTCGGTCAAAAAGGTGGAAGAAAGTGAGTTTTAGGCATTTTTTTGAAATTTTCTCCCAACCTGTTTGCTAACGTGGCACAAAACATGGATAATTCTGATGTGTAGGTTATTATCTATCCATTGTTGTAGAGTTTTTCTAATTTTTACCTCTGAGAAAAAAGCACAAGGCCAAGGTTTTTGTGCTTTTGGCTGAACTAGTTTTCTTCTTTAGGCTAAAAAACTAAAAAAATTCAAAATTTTGCAAAATTTCCTCAAAATTTGTCCAAACATGCCCCATGAAGCTAGGAGATGATTTTTAAAGTGATGAGGTAGGCCTCATCCAACAAATCAAGTTTCTCCTCCTTTTGTATCACTAGGGTTTGCTTCAATTTCTCCTTCAATTTCTTGGTTATGATTTGAGAGATGTTATTCCTTGTGAAATAATGTCTGGCCATGTGCCTCTAAAGCTTATTGTTCATTTTAGCCATCTTAAGAAGCTTCCAAGTGGAAATTGACCTTTTCAAGCCAAAATGCCTCATCTTGTGCAATTTTAGTTGTTATTATGTCATCAAATTCCTCTTGACCTAATGGTGGAGATGGTTTAGTTTGTTTCTCTAGTGCCCTCTTAAGACCTCTTGTTATTGGCCTCCTTGTTTTGACCTACTCTTCTTGATCCTCTAACTCATCAACGTAAACAACTTCCTTACCTTTCCCATCATCCTTCTCCAAATCCACTTCGGGATTGCTAATAAATAGTTGTTTGACTTGGAGTTTTTTATTCTCTTGCTGAAGGAATGTGATCATGAAGTTTCCTTTGACAAATTTTCCTTTAGCTCTTGAATCTCAGATTCTTTCCCCTTGATAACCTACTTTCATGATTTATCCTCTTCATTCATATCTACGGCTGCCTTATGAGTGTCCACATGTATCTTTTCTTCTTCTTGAAATGATGCTTCTTTTTTATGTACTGAAGTCTCTTCAACTGCTATAGTAGGTTGAGCCCTTTCCACACTACTAGGAGAAAACATTAGCCTCTTCCCTCAAGTGTAGTTTTTAGTCACCTCAACCCTAGGTATCGTTGCTATAGATTTTCTTGCAAAACCTACTTCTTGTTACCTTGGTGAAGTCAATGGTGTAGGATTACTGTTTGACTGAACTGGGGGAGGAAAAAATGAAGCTGAATGCATGAAACCATCCTAAGACAATTTTACCTGTGCAAGATGATGGCAAGCAAGTATTTTCACCAAGGCATGATGGAACAGGTAAGCATGATGATATCATCCTATGATATGCACCTTCTCTGCCATTTCGATCATGCTTTTATAGAGATGGTGGGGTAGATTGAGAGATTTTACACCAGTGAAATGCATGGTAAATCTCACATGGTACTGATATAAACTTGAGAATCTACCCTCACATGTGAGATATTTCATTATCATTTTCATAAGAGGGGCATACTTTTCAAGCAAATGTCTAAATGGAAAAATGTTCTTTGGAGCAGCTTTGTATGGAGGCTTCAAAAACATCTTTTAGTTTTCAATGTCTAGGTCTCTTCTTTTGAACCAAAGCTCTCCATTATTTTGGATCCCTGTACCTATGGAAATATCCTATGCTGAAAGAGTGAACACAACCCTCGAAATGATCACCTTAACTCTCCTTAGATGATCAGATTTGGATGAGGACCTAAGTGATAGCTCAAATTTCAAATTGTTTAAAATAGTGTCAAACCCAAGTGACCGAATATATCTCATCTTCCTAATTCCAACATTGCAAATAGTTCGAAAAATTGACACCGTATGAAGAAGTTATCGTGATTTGAAAATTCCAGTAAACTGCAATTTCTGACATTTGACCAGGGTTGACTAGCCATTTGTACAGTCAGCAAAAAATGAATATTCTATGGAATATTCTTAGAATATTCATGGAATATTCCTCAAAATATTCCTTTTGGGCCAATATGATCATGACAAGTGTTAGCTTATTAGTTTTGGTATGGTATGGAGGAACCAATCAGAGGCTGCCACATGGCTAGCCTTGAGGCTGCTACATGGCTCCAATTTGCCATTGTAAAATTCTGGGAGGCCGTAGGTATCGAGTGTGGGATGTCTGGTAAGAGAAGCTGTAATATTCCAAAATTAGCTTGCAGCTAAATGGAATATTAAATTTTGCCTTTATCACCTATGAGTTGAATAAATGGGTAAGGAGGCCCATGCATAATACAAACATGAATAAAACCCATCGTAATGTGAAATGGAATCATCGTAGTAGTTGGATTTTAAACTTGAGTGTGTGAACAGGGGCAAATGGATGAGGACAAATTCAAGTTTGATTAAGTCAACATGCATGCATAAAGAAGAGGAGATCAACAATGTAACTACATCAGTGTGAACAAGGATCAGCATAGACAAACATTTGAGAGCTGGATTGAAGGCACTTGAGTGTGAAAAGGGATGAAGCAGATTTAAGAGGTCAACCTTGACCAAATCAAACATCGCATTATGGAGGAGTGGCCTTGATGAAGGTACAACGTAATTTTCGAGGGAGATTTCTCATGTGGAGTTGGAAACCCTAATGGGTGGGACCCCTGAGGTGAGGAGGCTCACAAAGTTTATAAGGAAGAGGATGGAAGCCATTTGGGGCTAGCTTGGATATTATTCATTTTGGTATTTTTAGACTGTTTGGCATCCTCTTGCTGTTTAGCAGAGCTGCAGTGATGTTTAGCACAAGGATCTCCTGTTTAGGAATCCTTCTCCTTTCTTGAGAGGCCTCTTCAAGGAGTATTGTAATTTAGTTTCCCACATTCAGGCTTGAGGCCAAGCATCCTCCTTTAGCCACATCATTATTTTTGTAGAGAATAGTGTTGTGTTGCAGTGGAAAGTCCCCAACACCACTTTCTGAGCTTATCTTTCAGAGGAGGGAGCTTTCGTTTCTTTGCAAGATCTATAAAGAAGGTTTCTGAACATCTTGTACATATTGGCATGTGGAAAAAGCATTCTCCACCTTCTACAGTGCAATAATTGACAAAAAATACGTCATTTTACTCAGTGTTGTAGTAGCAGGGGTTAAGCCCTTGTTTGTGAGCTTATTCCTTCGAGGAAGGGCCAACCCTTTTCCTAGAAGGCTTTGTAAAGCATTCTTCTTCTCTTTCTTGTACATTTTCAGCTACATATATATAGAGCTGAAGTATACTCCGTTTTTCCAGATCTAGATCTGCATATCTTCTATTATGTACTTGTGCTCTCATGAAACCCTTACCGGGTTATCTCTTTGATGTATAAAACGAGCTAGATCTCCATTTTCCTCCATGCTTTGATATATTAAACTCTATATCTGATGTTGCATCATATTACATCTGAAACCCTTAGAAAATCATGCTGTATATGCTTCAGTAGCTTTCTGTTGATTTAAGTCATGGGATTTGGGCCTTTTTGAGCCATTCCGGGACTGGGAGGTCTGTTTAACTTAGAAAAGTATATTTGTTTCTGATTATTTTCTCGACGTGGGTCCCATATAGAATAATGTAAAGTATACCACCGTTATTTTCCTCTATTATTACGCAAATAGCTGGGAATAACGTTTTTGGGGCCTATTTTGCTGCTTTTCCCCAACTTTTGGAACATAAAATGAAGTATAAGTTGTTGTTGTAGCTTTAATTGATGGTTATGTGTTTTTAAAACATCATATGAACTATATCCAACTTTGGAACATCTTAAGGTGTTCTTATTGTTGTAGAAATTCCCTATTTTGGGATATTACAGTGGTATCAGAGCATGATCCTTGGCTCAACTTGTGAGTTCTAGCTATAAGAAGGAGCAAGATCAGAATGATGGAGAGGATGAGTTTACTCTTATCACTTTTCAAATCCAGAGAGAACCTCTCCCAGGAGGTTCGGCTGATGAAGGAGAAGAGATGTCAACAAATTCCTAGAGGGTTTCAAGAAGAGGAAGGACCATGCACTTCCTATTCCCATGAAGAAGAAGAGAAGAAGCAGGAAGATACCTGGAACATCAGATTCTAAGTACATACCTTTTTTAGTACAAGACTCAACCTAGAGCCTTCAAGGAGGCTCTAGCCTTCCCACAGTTCATTCAACTGGAGGAAGAAAGGAGACCTTGCAGCACAAGAAGAATGAAGGGAAATAGATTTCTATTTTCTACTTTTGATGGATCATCTTCAGCAAGGACTTGGACAAGGAGACTTGCAGAATTCTTCCTACTAAATCCAATGGTAGAAAGAGAAGAAGTAGAGATTGTAGTGTTGTACATGAAGGGCAAAGAAATCACTTGGTGGTTCAGTCACCTAAGTCATGCAACAGTATCTACTCTTGTAGATTTCACTCAGAGTGTGATCAAGAAATTTGGTGAAGAACAATCAGAGAGGGACGAGCCCTCACCACCTCTTGAGGAGACTTATATCAGCGTTGTCACAACCTTGGAGGAGCAGTCTTCAACATCAATAGTTGAGGGAGCCAACACAGTGGAAGAAAGAACTCTTGAAGCCATGCAAGGTGTTCCCAAAGCCCAGCAAGGTATGATTGTATTTCCACTTTCTCTTATTGCAGCAAATCTTTCAGAAGATTGTGGAAATCTATTGTTGTATGACCCAAGATCATCACTTACTGCTAACCTAGAGCAACAAGGTTGCACTGCGTTGTCCAAAAGTAGCAGTGAAGAAATAAGGACTCATTCCTCATGGGAACATTCAGATGCCAGCTTCATTCAGGAAGCCATGGAGGAAGAGATGTCAAAGGGTAGAAATATTGAGATGAGAAACGTTTTCTCCTCTCTAGATGACACTCTCTCAATGAGCATGCCACAGCTCAAAGAGAGACTTCTTCTTGCAGTAGATCCAAGACCTCATTGGTTTTGGAAGGCCATGCATGGGGAAGAGGTCTCATCAAGAGATCCTATTGGAGGTGCACTTCAAACATTTCATGAGGTGCAAATTTCTTCAAAGTTTGAGGAGGTTGGTGTCCTACCAAGGGAGGATACCAAGTTTTGGCAGAATGGGATCCATCACCCACATTGGGATGAGTGGATGGCAGTATGGAGCAAGAGGTTTCCAAACCCCTTGCAGATCTATGATATAGGCCAACAAGAAGCATGGTTGCGCTGGTTTCTTTTGGATGAGTATGGCCACTCCCCAAAGGTTCATATTTCCTTATCTCATGCCTTATGTCTCAATGATAGGATGCATAAAAAGAAGGAATTATTGTTGTGGCTATTAAGAAGAGAGTTTGGACATCATATGTCAAATCTTATGTCCATGAATTTACCTTTGTTTGAGATATGTCTCATATATTCACATGTATTTATGTTTGAGATGTATTTCATGTATGTACATTGTTTTGGGAGGAAGGACAACTTCCACATGATGTATAAGGGAGTTGGTTTGTACCATGTTGATGAGACATCTCACATGTCGTTCATTGTATTTTTGCTCCATGATTTTCATTTTGATAATGCAAGGAGGCAGCAAGAGTCCTTGTTGTTGTGGTTACTATTGGAAGAGGATTTTGAGGAGTTGCCATGTTGGGAGGTAACTCATTCTGTATGGATGATTTCTTGGGGATGGAGGATCCTCTAGACATCACATAGTTGTCTCCTTGAGTACTTCACTTTCCATGATGATGGCCATTTGGGATGTCTCACCAAATGCTAACTTGTATCCTTGGGAAAGGCACTGTGGAATTCCATTGATGAGAAGGCATCATGTTCCTTGGAGGAGTTCATCATATGATGATGCTACATGAGGAGGGAAGGAGACTCTCCAGTTCTATCCTTGCAGTTGCTTGAGTACAAGCAACATTTGGGAGGGGAGGACTGTAATATTCCAAAATTATCTTGCAGCTAATTGGAATATTAAAATTTTTCCTTATCACCTATGAGTTGAATAAATGGGTAAGGAGGCCCATGCATAATAAAAACATGAATAAAACCCATCATAATGTGAAAGGGGATCATCACAGTAGCTGGATTTTACACTTTTGTGTGTGAATAGGGGCAAATGGATGAGGACAAAGTCAAGTTTGACTAAGTCAACACGCATGCATAAAGAAGAGGAGATCAACAATGTAACTAGATTAGTGTGAAAAAGGATCAGCATAGACAAACATTTGAGAGCTGGTTCGAAGGCACTTGAGTGTGAAAAGGGATTAAGCAGATTGAAGAGGTAAACCTTGACCAAATCAAATAGCGCAGTATGGAGGAGTGGCGTTGATGAAGGTACAACGTAATTTTGGAGGGAGATTGCTCATGTGGAGTTGGAAACCCTAATTGGTGGGACCCAAGGTGAGGAGGCTCACAAATTTTATAAGGAGGAGGATGGCAGCCATTGGGGTTAGCTTGGATATTATTCATTTTGGTTTGTTTAGACTGTTTGGCATCCTCTTATTGTTTAGCAGAGCTGCAGTGCTGTTTAGCACAAGGACCTCCTGTTTAGAAATCCTTCTCCTTTCTTGAGAGGCATCTTTAAGGAGTATTGTACTTTATTTTTCCACATTCAGGCTTGAGGACAAGCATCTTCCTTCAGCCATAGCATTATCTCTTCAGATAATAGTGCTGTGTTGCAGGGTGTTGCAGTGGAAAGTCCCCAACACCACTTTCTGATCTTATCTTTCAGACGAGGGAGCTTCCCTTTCTTTGCAAGAGTTGTAAAGAAGGTTTCTAAGCATCTTGTACATCTTGGCATGTGGCAAAAGCATTCTCCACCTTTTACATTGCACTCATTGATAGAGACTGCGTCATTTTACTCAGTGTTGTAGTAGTAGGGGTTAAGCCCTTGTTTGTGAGCTTGTTCCTTGGAGGGAGGGCCAACCCTTTTCTTGGAAGGCTTTGTAAAGCATTCTTCTTATATTTCTTGTACATTTTTAGCTACATATATATAGAGCTATAGTATACTACGTTTTCTAGATCTAGATCTGCAAATCTGCTATTATGTACTTGTGCTCTCATGAAACCCTTGCCGGGTTATCTCTTTGATGTATAAAAGGAGCTAGAACTCTATTTTCCTCCATGTTTTGATATAATAAACTTGAGATATAATTTTGCATCATATTACATCTGAAACCCTCAAAAAATCATGTTGTATATGATTCAGTAGCTTTCTGTTGTGTTAAGTTATGGGATTTGGGCCTTTTTGAGCCATTCCATGACCGGGAGGTCTGTTTAATTTAGCAAAATAGATTTTTTTCTGAGTTTAGAAAAAAATCCAAAATAGACTGACTAGACTGACCATATAGTCTATTTTGGATGTCTGATATATGTTGGAGACAGTAGAAAATATTTCAAGGACAAAAAAGGATTTCTTAAGGATTTGGTGCCACAGAGAAGCTTAGGTAAGCTTAAGGGCACCAACAGAAGAGGTTAAGTCAAAGGGAGCCTAGCTCCATCTGCAGAGAGATAGAAGCCATTCCAGGGGTATGATGATACTCTAAACCCATTGTTTTAGTTCAAATAACCATTGGATTTGAGTAGGAGACTTGTAAAAGAAAATTTCCATCATAATCACAAAGAGCTAAGTCAATTGACAAAGGCTCAAAGAGACGTTTCCCATGATATTCGAGTGAACTCCTTTATAAAAATTTTTGTTATGTGTTGATGCTTATTTTTTGCACTTTGTGATTGTTGTACATGCTTAATATCAACAAAAACAAATGTGTAATTCCTCACACTTAAAGCATTAAAACAATTTAAAACACATATACTTGTATCAAGTAGTCAATTATGCATTATCAAGTATAAGAAAGATCTTAATGTGTTTAACTAAGTGGGAGGTGCTTGCATAGCATAAAAATTCAGCCACCCATTTCAGATCATTAGACTAGTTCCAAAGGTACTTGTAATTTTATTACTGAAACCAAGTTCTTCAATCTTTCAGTAAAAGGCTAGGAAATCTGCATCTTCAAATGATTTCTTGAGAAATTATGTAGCCATGATATCCTATGTTGTAGTGTGTTCACACTTTATGATCTGACCTCCATTATGCCTCCTTTTCTCAATAGTCTTTGAATCCATAATAAGCCCTAGCTCACTAGGAGGGGAAACTAGGGTTTAGTGTAGGAAAAACAAGGGATTTTGGGAATTTTTAGGAAAGGAGGAGGATGAAGGGGTAAGAGGGTCTCTAAATTCTTCGGAAAATTTAGGGGGTAGGGATAGATTTTAGGGAGTGTAGGGAGGTGGAATTTTAGGAAATGAGTGAGGGGAAATGGTGCAAAAGGGAAAAAAAACAATCCTAGTAGGAAAGTGTAGTGTAGGCTAGGGTTTGTGGGAAATGTTAAAAATTAGTGAAAGGAATGAAGGGAAGTATCAAATATGATATATGAAAGGTGGGAGAGGGGAAGTATCAAATATGATATATGAAAAGTGGGGGAGGGTAAGTGAGCATGAATTTGAGGGTAAGTTAAGGAAGGCCTTAGAAATCGAAAAAAGACTCGTTAATCTCAATAGAGATGACGACTGCAATATTAGTAGGTGTTGGATCCATGCCCTATATTCTTAAGTGGTTTTAGTTTCTGCCCTTTCCTTCCTACAATTATATACTTATTATTATTAATATATTTATTTAGTTTTAATAATAATAAAAAATATATCTATTATTTTTTAATTTTTGACATCGTCTTCTTAAGACCCCTTTTTAAAGTTTAGTAACACAATCCAAAATAAATAAATTAATTAAAAATTAAAAAATAAATTAATTAATTAATTAATAAAAATAAAAATGAATAAATAAATGAATTATTTTTATCAGAATTTAATATAAAAACTCACAAAAATAAATAAATAAATAATAATAATATTTAAATATGAATAATAAATTAAAATGAATAAATAAGTTAATAAGATTATTTATAAAATTATGATTTAAATAAAATTAATCCTCTTTTTTCCCTTAGTAGTCAGTCATCTCTACATTTATTTCAACTCAATGTCTTGATGTGACCTCTCAAACGTGTTGGGAATGTTCTTTCACATGTGATTATTACCAAAGAAAATTCGAAATATTTACAATGGATCACAGAAGCCTAAATTCTGAAATTATTTATTAATATTAGGTCACTAAGTCAAATCTCCTAGAAGCCCTTGGGGTTAGGTCTTGCTAGTTTGACCCGTGGGTAGAGCCCTTCAAGTTGATGTACCTAAATTTTCATGTAGATGTAGCTAGTGTCCGTGAACCACCTTGAAAAAAAATAATATTAAATTTATTTATTAATTATAAATAATTAATATTATTTACTAAAATAAATTTATTATCATTATCATTAATTTATTATTTTAATTAATAATGTTATTAAATTTAATTAACAATAAAAATAATAATATTTATTAAAAATAAAAGTAATATTAATTAATAATAGTAGTAATTAATGTATAATAACAATTATTAATCTAAAATGATAATAATAATAATAATTAATTAAGAATAACTGCCCACCAGTAGCATGTCTAATGCAATATTAATATTATCGTTAATATTACATTTATACATTAACATTAATAAAAAATTTCCAATCACATTTTCTCATGTGATTGTGCATGTAATTCATGTATATCTATTTGCATATATCAAGTACCACGCTATTAATGTAGTTTTTCTATTTAATAACATTAAATTAAATTAATAATATTAAAAAATGAACTTCACTTATATCCATAAAATTTACTAACTATTCACACATTTACAAACATAAATAACCAAAGAATAAAGAACTATACAAAAGTAATACAAAGGATGGGTACCCCGGAGGTTTTACCAATTTGATATAAACATCTGATGATGGGATTTAGGATGAATTGTGCCTACCAGTTAGAGAGATATATGCTATTCTTCGTTGAAAGGCCCATTTTATCCTCATAAACGTATGATTTTTTTTTGTAATTTTCTAAATAAAAAATAATGTCAACTATAATAAAAACACAAATGAATATTCATATTTTATATTTAATTAATTTTTTTATAAAATATTAATAATCTTACTTATTGTGCTAAGTCTATTCATTTTTAATATTAAAATTGAACATGAAAGAATAATTTTTAATATTACAATCTAAGATGAAGGAATAAGGTTCACTGAATTTTGTATTAAGCAAATTCACCCAAAAGGAAGGCTCACTTCTTGCAAACTAGATCACTTAAAGTGACTGTGAAAGTATCACCAACATAACTATGAAAATATCCACAAATAATAACTCCACTAACTAAACTAACCCTCAAAACTACATTAATAAACAATTACATCAACTCTTTTCCAACTCTTTTCCAGTATTTATTCTCAAAGAAAAACCACTTATATAGTGATACGTTTTCTCATACAAACCTCATAGACGTTTATGGTGAGGTCTCAGTGTCACTGTCACTGTCAATCTTTCAACAACTTACCCGTATGCCGATAGATATAGGGACGTTAGTGATGGTTGTAAAGAGATTACTATAAACTAAGTTGTATATCGTTTCCTACAGTGAACCTCAATATATGCATTGCGTGCATTCAAAAAACCAAAACCATTATTGAAAAAAAATAAAAAATCATATTTTATGGCTGAGAGCATTAAGTTGACTAAGCTGACTCTTTTGTCGCACGTTTACTTCATGAAATTGGACACTCATCCTCGTTAAAACAATTGAACACTCTATGGTAGTGTTTGAAATATTCTAAAATATTATCCGTATCATTCCAAAATATTTTGAAATTTATACTCAGCATAGGTTTGCGTCCAACAAAGGTAATATAGATATACAAAATGAATTCAACCGCCTGAAATCAGTTAATCTGATAAGAAGAACAAAGGGAAAATTGAGTGAGCGGGAAAAGATGAAGAGGTTTTCAGTTATATCAAAATTTGTAGGTTTTTGGTAAACTTCTAAACTTATAACTAGGATTAACTAGGATTTTTAAAGTGAGAATTACAGATTTTATAATGGTGTAGTGATTACTCCAACATTTTTATTAAAAGTAGTTGGAAAATCAACACCCTTTCAAAGCAGTTCAGGGGAATTGAATCTGGCTTCAGATTTTGATACCATAAAGATTGGTTCCAGATTCTGATACCATAAAAGAGTTGATCGTTACAAGTTTTTGGTAAATTTCCAAACTGATAAGTAAGATCCCCAAAATGAGAATTACTGATTTCATGGAAATGAAATAATTACTTCAGCCAAAAAAAACCTGGGAAGAAAAATATCTTGAACAAAATGTTGTCAAAAATTATTTCTTAGAAGAGTCCAGCAAGATGGGTCCTTAAAAGAACTATATAGGGGACAACAAGCTGCAAGTTCTACTGATGTCTTATCCACTGTCTATTTCTTTTCGGAGTCTAGCAAAATGGATTTCTTATGGGAGCTGGAGTACAGCAGGCCGCATGGTCTAGGAATGTCTTATCCTGCAATTATTTCTCTTCGGAGTCTATCAAGATGGGGTCCTTAACAGATGTGGAGCACAGCAAACCACATGCGCAGGGGTATAGCAATCATTACTGTAACTTGCCAAGCCTTGTTATATCTTTTGTTTTCTGAAGGGGGTGATCAAGTAGTTAAGGTTGCTTTTTCTTTTAATAATTTCACATTTTACCGGAGATTGATTTTTGGTTATTTCAGATGAGGTTAAAGGAATAGGTTTCCCTATTATCAAAGTAAATTATAAATTACTAAAATATGTAGCTTATAGAGTGTCAAATATACTATAATTGATCTCAAACCTTATTCAAATTACTCTAGTCAAGAAAAATCATAAAAATAAAAATAAAAATAATATATCTTATTTTCCATATATGTTTTATAAGCTAATGCAAGAAAGATCATAAAAATAAAAATAATATATCTTGTTTTCCCTATGTTTTTTTATAAGCATAGAAACATATTTATTGATGCATCTCATCGTGCGACTGTCATTTAAATTTCGCAACTTGCCATAGGCCAGGAATTTGATGGTCCGCATATTATTTTTTTCTGTTTTGACTTTTTCCTCGCCTCTCGTTTAGATGCCAGGAAGAAGAAAAATACATGTAAATAAAAAATAGCTAAAATTGAAAATTTGATTGGCAGACATTTAAGTAAGTTAATTCTTATAAATTTTACAAATAAATAAACTGTTATAAATTTATAAATTTGAATAACATATATAATGTAAGTTTAATCTGGTTGATTTCACAAAAGGCAATACTCTCTTGTGGAACACAAAGTATTATTTCTCGTTATGACAAAGGGTCCTCCCTTGAGAATGGCCTGTTATATTTTAGCATCTTATATGATTAGGATTTGCTTATAAATTGCTACCAAATAAATCCTAAAGAAATCTCATAAATATGAATAACAATGCAATCTCAATTTCTCATTGCAGACCTTGACCTACATTTTATTGCTTTCTTATGCTTCATGCACTCTCAAGGCTGCAACTTTGGAAATTTTTAAAATCAAAAGCTTGGTGAATTCCGAAAAAATAACTTTTTGATTAATCACAATTATGCTATTATAAAGGTTTCCTCATAAATTACCAAAAAAAAAAAAACTCTCAACAAATCCCATAGATATTAATAACAAAGCTTTTTAAATTTATCACTGGCAGATCTTGACCTATATTTCATTGGTTTCATATGCTTGATTCCAAGGCAGTCTCTCAATGTTATTGTAGTGCTGGAATTTTCTTATTTGGATTCCATTGAACTGTCACGACTTCAGCGAGCACTTTTTTTTTTTTCTCTGTTGTGGCTGTGCTGATTGGGAAAGAGTTTCACCATATCGGGGTGTGCGGAATCGAAATCAAGATGAAAAAAGTGAGTGTGATGTTTAGAGGATTCGAACTCGGGCCAAATAAAGACGGATGACTACAGAATTTTTACTCTACACCAGTCATCGCAAGTGAACGAATGCATGGGACTTTTTTAATTATAAAATAGGTTCATATAATTTGGTGAGTCTATCACTTTTTTATTTCATTAGAAAATGATTTCTTTTTAAATATTATTTCTAATTGGTCCGTTTAGGGTGGACGGTGGTTTTGGATTTTACATTTATGACAACCCTTCTTGTAGGATTTACAACCGTCATAAAATTTCGTCTCTATATTTAAAATTTTGGGTCGGTGTGGAATGAATTACATTTCTAGAGTGAAACAAGCTATTCCAAAAGGAAAAAGAGATAATGGAAATATAGATAGAAGAATGTTGCTTCATGGACACCCTAGTGCCTTTCAAATTGAAGAGATGCTCAATGGAAAAGAGCAAAATATTATTAATACAACTAAAGTGTTAAGCAAGTATGTGGGAGGAACGATAAAATGTTAAGACCTTTTGGTTGATGCAAAGAATATAAAGGTAATTATAAGTTATTTCTTGTGATGTTTTGATAGCATTGGGATGTGAAGAGAGCAAAATATTATTAATACAACTAAAGTGATAAGTAAGTATGTGGGAGGAACGATAAAATGTTAAGGCCTTTTAGTTGTTGCAAAGAATATAAAGGTAATTATAGGTTATTTCTTGTGATCACTTTGAAAGATGTTTTGATAGCATTGGGATGAGAAGAAAGGTATCATTTCTGCGATAGAATTTTCAATTACATTGAAAGAAGTCTTACACCGAATAAGTGATTATCTACGGTGGTAAGGAATGCTTTAGAACTATGCTAGTGTTTAAAATCCATATTGAATGATGTCTACAACATTCACACCTGCATCTAAATCCTCAATCGCATATTTTGTCACCTAGTGGTAGATCTAAAAATTTATAACCCTAGATGTTTGATCATTGTGCCATTGTACATGAAATTACTTTTTTTCATAAGGACAATGTAATCGAGGAGCCTTAGGAATACCACTTTGATGTTGTTTGCAGTATGGTCATTACAAGCTAGCTGAGGGATATTAAAGAAATTCCACTAAAGTGTAAAACATATTATACTAGATCTGCATTGTTGATGTGGACCTGCATGAAGGGATACAGACAGTGGTACTACATATTTGTTTTCATCTTCTTTGTGTGAGCTTTTATGATGAAAAAAGATCATGTCTATTTCTATTTTGAATATATCATCACTTCGGACCTCATAAATGCATATCCAGTAGGTCACACTCTTTCAAATACTACCATCAATTGCTTAAACAACAATAGTCCTACAAGGGAACATTATTACTTAATGAAATGATGCTAAAAACATAGGTAATTATGATGGATGAGTTCCTTAATCGTACTAGAAAATGTTTCCCACAATTGGAAAGATACGTCTGGTTCCTTTAGTGATCAATATCTATGTGTTAAAATTGCAAACAAAGCTTTGTTTTGGAAACAAAAAAATTAATACGTTGTTGACTTGACACAATTAATATGGCCTTGTGTTTCAATGTTATTTCTTCCAACATATTGTAGATACTTTTGGCTAAATATTGTCAGTTTCCCCTAGCATTGTAAGTTATGGCATAGCATATTGGTTCGATGTTTGATTTCATTGTTTGATTCCATGGAAGTGGTGCACAATGATGGATGGCCTATTTATGAAATGGATGGGTAGGTTATTATAGGTAGCTCCATATGGTTTCCCACATGTGCAAACCTATACTATGTTATTAGTTGTGAATTGGAAGCTATTATTATATAGGAAGAAGATTGAATAAATAATTTTAATCATGGGTCTCAAAGTTTAGAATTAGCATTCGTAACAAAAGGAAAATAACTAATTATTTCCCTTCCATCCACAAAAGCTTAGTATAAAGAAGTATGTAGTGACATATGTGAGTCAATATGGCTTATATAAATTCTTGAAGATGTTGGAGAAAAACAACATGTATCTACATACATTGAATGTGATAACCAAAGTTCCATCAAATTAGCAAACAACCGATTGTATCATGCCAACTTAAAACATATTGAGACACAATACCATTTTGTAAGAAAAAATATAGAGTCAAAAGAAATTGAAATGATATATTATACTATACATAAAAATGTGGCCAACATATTTAATAAGCATATTGGAAAATTTAAATTCGAAAATTTTAGAAACAAGTTAGACATTATAGAAAAATAATTTTTCCACTAAAGCGCAGTTTTAGGAATAATTAATAAATTAATAATTTAATATGTTGGTTATATCACAAATTCATTGACTACCCCACACACTATCTAGCATATTTAGGGCGAGATGTATGGAGCAACATATCCATGTTTCATGAATACTTCCTAACACAAAAAAATTGGTGACTCCACTCACAAGTCTATCCTTGGTGCTTTTATTCATGTTGCCTTGTCTTGGATCTTAGGTTTTTCTTTGTTGTTAATATCTTTTGTATTTTTCAAATTTTTCTATGTTTGTTGTAGGTTGAGCTTGCTTGCATTAAATTAGATTTTTTTTTTTTTACGAAAATATATATATATATATATATATATATATATATATATATATCTTTGTGTGTGCATATGTATATCAAGTCGTGGGTTTTAGATAACATTTTGAACCTTTTTGTATGGAATTTGAGTGAAAAAAATATAGATATGAGTTCTTCTTAAACTTTTACACCCAAAAATAATTGCTTGAAATGGAGGTCAAATGAAGAAGATATGGTTGATTGGAAATCAACTTATCTTATGATTTTTTTAATGGTCACGCAAATTTATTTTTCCCATAATTTTTCATAGGACCTCTATATTAAATTAGACCAAAACCATTAGTTTTCTTGTTTGAATTGCTTCTTGTAGTGATTGGTACTAAAATATGGATATGAGGAATTTGACTTCATATTTTTTTTTATCTATTTTCCTATTTTCATCATTTAGAATCTTTGCTTCCAAATTCTTTTTTTTCTTAGTTTTTTGCTTTATTTATTTTGTAGATAATCGTGGCTACATGATTTTTTTTTGTCTACACTGAAATACAAATATGAAACTTACTTTGCACTTATATTTGTCGTTTTTATGTTTGTGATAAAATTCCTTTTGTTATTCTCTTTTGCAAAGCCAAGTTCCAAGCTTTGTTTTTCAATGCTTAATGATCTTGATTTAGTTATTGTTTGAATTCTTCTTTTTTGGTTTTCTTATTGGTTGTTTTCTATATCATAATTTTTTATGAATCTAATGAATTTCAGAAAAGAATATTGAGAGCGAATGTGAGGTTATTTATAATTTGGAAAGGGAAAAATATTATATATCCTTAATAAGTTTGTTTTCATTAAAATAGAAAGAGAAAATTTTCATTACATGTAGCCTTTGTTTCAGATTGGTCTTGGTTCAAAACATATAATCTTAATCACACTCCATTTCCCTTCAATAAAATAAGAACCACTAAAATCAATGATTAGTAAAATTAATTTGATATTTTTTACTTTCTCTAGTAGCACACTAATATTACCGTAGAGCTTCAAATCCATAGAGCAGGTGGTGAAGTTAAATCTCCAAGAATATGAAAACAAACACTAAAATCTTGAGGTAGGGAGTATAAATCCATTTGCAGTTGCATATTTCCTTCGAAGCCCTGCACATGAGTAAACCATGAGGTCACATTGGGGTCAGTGAAGTGATTTACCTTCCTTCACTTGGTGTTGATAGCATGGTTCACACATACTCATGGAATATATTATATCCATATTTGCCACTCCACTATAGTGAAAGAGACCCAAGTTCATCATATCCCATTTTCTTGAAAAATTTCATCCCCTTTCACCCTTGATTTTACTTATATGTGTCTTACAAGGGAGTTATTAGATGTTATATAGTTTAAATGACATAATTGAATAATTTCTGATGATTATTTTATCGTAATATTATAATTATGAAATAATAATTATTTCATAATTGTGGAAAATCTCATAATTGAGAAAAAGGTTTTAGATTTTGTGATTACCAAGGAGATCAACTTGACTTGCTTGTGGATGAATTGGATAGGGGTTCATTATTTTAAAATTTTACTAATTTCTCAAACCCATATGTGTCTAGATACATTCTCTCGGAGGAAGGAATGGGCATATATAACCTAAACCTATCAAGAGATCCAAAGTTAGAACAATAGAGAGCATAGTCTTGTTGATATGTTGTACCCAAGGTTCCATTGCTTGTGAGGTGTGCTCAATCTTGCAGTAATTCAAGGGAGGATCCATACAAAGGATCTAGGAGGGAAGTGGCTCTATGATAAGGTATATTTTGTATCTACCATTTATTAATACGTGCATTTCTGAATTTCCCTTCATATGTTTCACACATTTTTCTGATAAATGTTGATTTGATTATGGTTTTTACATGCAAATATGCTCTTTGTGGAGACAAAAACATTGTTTTATTTTGGAGGTTGTATGCAGGCCTACAAGGGCTTTAATTGAAGTAACTAGGTACATGATATTCAATTAGATGAGAAGTTTCTAATATGATCTTCAAATTCCACATTCTTCGCATGCTTGTGAGGGACTAGGTATTCATTTTATGACTTATTAGATATAATTTATGTGTATATGCTTACCCCATATCATGAAAATCCGTACATTATGTCACACACTATCTGATGAAAGATCCGTGAAGCAAAAAATTCTTGTCTAATAAACATTTGTAGGAACAACAAGATTTTCTAGGTAAGTCTAAGAGATTTGTTATCTTCATTTTTGTTCTTCTTCAAAAAATTTCGCTCATCATTTGTTAGAGCCATTTCTACTACATGGTTAACAAATACCCATTAGTGACAAATCCCATAAGGTCATTAGAATGAAATAATATTCCCATTCTAATAAACCAAGGATGATATCTTTTCTGAGTTATAATAGGAATCTAATGGTATTTAACACAGTTTCATTTCATCTTCTAAACTTCTGAAATCTTCAAATGTAGGGAAAGGGTGCTTTCTAGCTTTGATACCAATTTGAAAGAGTGAGGGCATAGCAGAATACATTGTTACAACTTTGTTGAGGCCTCAGAAATCTTTGGCAACAACAAGGGGGATGACCACTCGGTCTGGACCTTAAAGGAGTTCCTTTTCCGTTTGGGATAGTGGCTCCGACTGGATGTAATGGGACAAGTTTCCCATATTTGAGTTTTTGTATGATTGTTGGGATTTTCTCAAAAGATTTGCATAAAGAATTACTAAAAACTAAAACGAATTTATTCTAAAATGTAAAACTTTGAATTAAGTTTAATCTAATCTAACCCGGGATAATGCAAATTTTATGCAATCTAGATTGATATCTATTCATTCTGTGATGATTTAGGTCAATCAGAGACTTAAATTGAATTAATAATTTGCAAGATGATTCTTTTGAGAAATATTTAATCGAAAAAAGATGTAAATATATCGCATATATTATGATGATCATATATAAAACAAATCAGTTTTTATTTTTATATCATACAATAGTGCAACTTATATTTCAAATAGAAACAATTGATTTCATATATAATTCATCAAATCTAGACTTATCACTAATTATTAAAATAGAGCTAGCATACATGATAATAGTACCAGATGTGTACTGTCCTGTTCATTTTATTAGCAATAATAGGCCACAATCAATCCTTCTATCAATAAGTCTTTCATAGAATACAGAAGTGCATCAACGGTGATCAACAAAATGATATATAACAAAAAAGGCTTTGTTCCATTATTTTATCAAGGCATCCACAAACTTACAATAAAGCCTTCTTTGTAAATGTTCTCAATAAAATTTTGTACCCTTCTCTAAATGCATGAGAAGGGTTTAAATACTACATTAACTACTTACAAAAATAGATTATACAAAATATCTTATGATGTGGTTTCAAACAACCTTCCTCATTCCTAGTATCTAGTTGCTAAATTTGAAATTATAAAAACAAACTAACTAATGATCATGGCCGATGATAGATTACTACCAACTCTGCTTTTCTACTCACAAATATCGAACATTGGCTGAACTTGTGGAGGCTTCCCGAACTGCCTCTTCATCTGCCCAGTAAATATTGCATCAAGTAACAGTGGCTACATTTTCTGTATGGAATTCATATAACAATTCAGTGTCATTATTTGACTGTGCGGCTTAACCAGTAACTGCAAGTATGATACCCAAATAGTATTCTTTAGCTGTGCAAGAGTTTCTTCTCTGATTTGACCTGTGTTCTTCCAACTTTGCTCTAAATGTCTGAGATCAGGAATAGCTTTGTGATTTCCAACTTTAATCAAACCAGAAGTATGCAACATGTGGTTAATCATCTTGAAGAAACTCTTTGATATACCTGCTGCTCTGGCTATGGCCAATTCTTTTTTTTTTACCTGTGCATCCCAGTTAGTAAAGAGGATATCTTTATAAGTTTCTTTGATCTTTGGGAGATTAGACTCTCTCCCTTCCTTCGAATCCTGCCATTCAATATAATCAGAAATTTTGGTATTGAGTTCATTAAACTCAATTCTCTGGTCAATGGCTATATTAGTCAATTTTTCATTGGTTTCCAAGTGTGGAACTATGTTTGACATTTGTATAATGAAGTAGTTTTGTTGTTTTGAGAGTAAGGCATTTCATGCAAATGCTTATTTTATGAATTCCTCTATAGTAGGAATGCCTTCAGATTTTGTAAGATCTTCTCTCAATTCTTTAATTATTGTATTTTTGATAGATAAGTCATTTTCATGACTTATCTTAAGCACTTCTATATCTTACTGAAATTTGAGGAGTTGTAGTTCTACCTTTTGATTTAAATTGCTCCTTTCTTCATCTAGCTGCTATTGTAACTACATGATTTTATCATCTTTTTCTTGAACTAAAATAGATACTTTTTTTTTCCCTTATCCATCGTTGCAGTGGTATATGCACCAACGAATTGAGACAGTCGAGTTAGGTTTTCAATTGGATTTGATGGAATATCTTTCCATACCACTTCCATAACTTCATTTCCTTGGGGGGGGGAGTGGGGGGTTCAATCCTTCTTCTTTTCCTCTATTTCCTTACTACAACTTTATGAAGAGGGCTATATAATACATCTAGTGGAGGGATATTGGTCAGTTTCAGAACAATCTCATCAGTAGGAAAAACAGGAATGACTTTTGTATCTTGAGAGGTTATCTCAGGAGTTTCAATGATTTCTTTTGTTGAAACTATTTTTCCCTATGGAGTCTGAACTTCTGTAGTTTTATGTGAAGATGATGCCTCTAGGGTATTTGTCAATGTGTTGTTGAATGAAGTCTAGATTTTATCTAATTCACTTTGATTTTGTGAATCTGATTGTTCTGTTCTGATTTCTTTGCTTGCTTCAGTCGTATATCTAGTAACCAAAACATTCTGAGGGATACGTCTGAGTATTTTTTCTCTAAACTAATTGAATCTCTAAAATTCTTCTAGATTAAGTTCAATTTGAAAAAAATTTGAACTTCGTCAAAAGTCCCACCAGATTGTAAAATGTATTCAAATCTAACATCGGTGTGTATGATAGGTTTGATTTTAACTGTCTGAGTAAATTTGTTAGCAATATTTTCTGTGTCAAACTGCCTTGAAGGTAAAACAGGGAGCTTCAAAAGCTGAGTATTCTAACATTATTTCAATGCATGATTTAAATTTTTGATGGTGAATGTACCACATTGAATTGGAAAACTTGGCCATAAGGATTTCTTACTATCCTTCAAAGATTTAGAGAGACCATTACCAACAGTTTGGTAAGCGACTTATCTTGCCATTAATTTATCAGAAACATAAAAAGGTAGAATATGTGAGGGATCGGAGCTTCGAAATATTCTAATATATGAAAATGATTCTTCAATAAAACATCTCCCTATCATTTGAAGGTCTGCAATGGCTTTCTTGGTGAACCTAGTGCTCATTCTGTGAAACATTAATTGATGTAATGGTAAAACAACTCCATAACATAGTCTGTGGAAATGTGGTGCATAATTATGTTCCCATATTTCTTTATGACTCAAATGAATAGGGGTAGGATCCTCGGGAGTCCATTTCAAACCCATGACTCGAAAACTGGTAGAAAAACAGAGAGCATCAAAAATATATGTACTCATGAAAAATTGGGGGACGAGCTCAGAGGAAGAAGCTCTTGTCTGGCAATATTCATTAATCACTTTAGCTAGATTTTTAGAAATAATAGTTGCCCAATTCAGGATGTGGGAATTAACATAGGAATCTATGAGGGGAAGCCAATTTATGGAAAACTTGATATTATCAGGGAGACCATATAATCTTCATAGCATCATGGCTACATAGTTGTATGGATTTGCAAGTGAGGCAATAGGATACATACATGTTCATGTTTGAACTTGTTATCTAGTTTCCTCCATCCTTGAATTGTCTTGAAAGGATCTTCATTATTCTTTTCAAATTTCTTAACAAATCTATTATCATAGATATCTTGTTGGTCCAGTATCTTGTACATGACTTTCAAATCTTGAGCTCTGAAATAACCTAAGATCACATTCTTAGCAGTTCTTAATTGCTTATCTTTGATTGTTGAATTTTCAAGCACCCACCTAATCATGTCAGTATATGGTAAAAGAGTGGCCCTTGCCGCTATGCTATGAAGGAAGGAGCATGCAACATCTTTAAATTGTAAATTTGAAGGTGTTGCATCATCAACAGTCACCTTGACTTCTACTATTTCAGGCTCTTTGTCTTTGAGAATAGTATAGATAGCTTTCTACTTAGTATCCCCTCCATCGGCAATGCAGACAGTATCTGAGACTATAGGCGACATTTCTGTATGTTCCAATTGTGCAACAATTTGTTTGTTGTGCTTTTACATTACCTTGCAGATGGACATATCTTGAAGGAAAATCCGTATTAAAGAAAGAGTAATGATCAAATGATGGAAGATATATCGAAATGACCCATTTTGAAAGAAAAGATCTGGGAAGCAGCTATACCATTAATTAATCACAACGAATCAATAACTGCTTTGCATTGGGATGTCAAAATATGTTTAATAGTTTCTAACATGTTTTATTTTCACGTAAAAACCTTCATTTAAACCTGTCAAATCGACCACATCACGCCCTTTGAAACTATCCTTATGAAGCGCATTTATTTTTTATTTATGCGATATGTCATTTCACGATATCGCAAAATCACAAAATCACAGTACCGGAATATCGCAAAATCGCAGTGTCGCAAGTCTGTTTTAAAATTTCAAACATGTTTTGTGATGTGTGATTTATACTGTCTCTTGTGAAACTCCGATCACTGATCACAAAATCAGGATTTTGTTGTTTTTGTTACTTATCTTTTAATGAGAAAAGATTATGAAATTTTGTGATTTGCGATAGGACAAGGATGTTTTATTAATTTCTTTTTGTTTTTTATGTTTTTATTTAATAAAAGTAATAATGTTTTTGGATTTTCTATATAAAAATAAAAATACATTTTTAAGAAGGTTCGCTATTTCTATTTATCAAACATTTAGTTTATTTTGAAAATAAAATTTAGGGGAGTTGTTGCATAGCACAACAATTGGCGATTCACTTGGGAGAACTAGATATCTCTGATTGGTTTATTTTGATATTTCTTTAAACTTTAAAAACAAGAAAAATATATAAGAATAACAATAGTATGATTCATGAATTAAACAATGTTTTTTGAGAATATAATTTATTTACCTATCCCATTTCTTCTTAATTGATCCCTTCAGTGATAATCCATAGGTATCCGTATCAGTCAGTACTCAGATTTAGAAAGATAAAGTAGGTATTCTCTAAAATTGATTTCATAGATTTTTTACTCATTTATCACAGATAGAGCCACTGTTTCCATCTGGCGTTTATAGCCTCGAGAGGGTTATATTTTAACAAATAATGATTCATGGTCCCATATGAATTTGATTTCTTATTTCAAAATATAATTTGACATGTAATTGATTTTTTTTTGGGCACATTTTCAAAATCATTGTCCAGGTTTGGTAGCCTAATAGTGACATTGTCATTCACTGATAGTAATTTAGACTGAACAAGCTGGCTCATAATGAGACCCCTTGTCTATTGATTTTTTATAATCATTTAGCTATTACCCTATTCTAGTATGCAGTATTGGTAATATCAGTCTAGATTATTTTTCTATGATCATGATATACAAGCTCGTGATGAGACTTATTATCTTTTGAATTTGTACATCATATATTTCTTTTTCTTTCTGAATTAATCTTTCAGAGAATAAATTTTATCAGATGGGATGAATCATTAGCTCATTTAAGAGTTATGGATGATAATTATAGAGTTGGTAGATACCTTTTTATAGAGAATCCTTGCTAAGTTAAAAATTTCCTTTTTGATTGATGCATAACAACTATATTTTATGGTATCAAGAGTCTTTCGGAAAGAAAATGCCTTTAGCAAATTTCAAATTATTTCAAAAAAAATGAAGTTTATTCATTTCTCATAGTTATAATCATCTTTTTACTTTACTTATTTATAGAAGCAAAAGATCAGCATAATTAATCAGAAATTTTTAAACCAAACAAGAAATAAGTAAAGTAGGGACCCATTAATTATACTAATAAATTATCAGAAATTTTCAAATTATTCCCTTAGTAGAAGTGAAAGATCAAAATAATTTATCAGAAATTTTAAAATATTTGAATCAACCAAAAGTGATGTTATTTTCAACTTTTATTTTCCTAAAGAAAAAAATAAAATTTAGAGCTTGATTTCTAAGAAAAATATTTTTTAAGAATTTGACCATTCATAGGCAAGGAATCTTTCTTACCTGATAACTCTTGCAGCAAAAAGGTGGATAAACCTATTTTCTCAATGATTTGAAATGGACCAAGCCATAATATTTGGAATTTGGTATGCTAACCTTTCTCTTAACGTGCCTTATCCCATTTCAAAACAAGGTCTCCTATTTCAAAAGCTTTTGAACTGGTGGATGCTGTGTCAAACGAGGCTTTCACTACTTGTTGATGATGAGCATGTATAGCTTTGGATTTTTCTCTTTGTTCTTCCATTTCAAGAATTTGATCTTGTCTAGGTTGAAGGGAAGACGAAGGATTTTCATCAATAAACTGCACTAAATAAAATGATGGAATTGTTATATTTGTGGGTAGAACTCATTCTTTCACATAAACTAACACAAATGGAGAAGTACCTATTGAGGCTTTCTGGGTGATTCTATCTGCTCAAAGAGCAAATAATAGTGCTTTGTGCCAATTTCTATGATTTTGTTCTATAGTTCGTTTGATGATTCTGACAAGGTTTTTATTTGTAGATTCAGCTACTCCATTACCTTGTGGGTAATAGTTAGCTAAGTATTTTAATTTGAAACCACTTTTCAAAGTAAATTATATCATATCATTTCTAGAAAAGTAAGATGCATTATCAAATATTAAATATTATGGGAGGCCAAACCTGGTGATTATGAACTAATCAATAAAATCTGTAACTATTTTTGCATTAACCACCTTTAATGGGATAGATTCTACCCATTTTGTGAAATAATATATTGAAGCTAGAATATACTTATGTTGTTTAGAAGAGTTTGGAGTTATTTCACCTATGATATCTAACCCCCATTGTTAAAATGGTTGTTGGATATTTACTGGTTGTAGTGGAAATGATTCTTCCCTTTCTCTCCTTGCTGCAGTTTGGCATACTTTGCATTTTCTTTCATATTCATGTGCATATTTAAATAGAGTTGGAAAATAGTAACGAACATGCATTATTTTATGAGTTGTGGTGTTTCCTCTGAAATGACCTCCAGTTGGTCCATCATGTAGTTCCTGCATTACATTTTCAGCTTCAGTTTTCTCTAAACATCTCAGTAATACATAATCATAATTCTTCCTAAATAACACATCATCTATGAGTTGATATTGATTTTCTTTAAGCCTCAGAGCACGCTTTGCTATATAATTGAGATATAATGGTGCATATCCATTTTTCAAAAAAATAAATCAGATCAGCATATTGTGACTGAGAATCGTTTAGGCTTACCTCGGATAGTTGTATTTCATTTGATTGATCTTCTTCTGTCAGTAAATGAGAGGATCCAGTTAACATCCTGCAAAGACCTTGACCTTTTTTAATTTTAGCAGGATGTATCTCTACATCATATTCTTGAAGTGTAGTGACCCAATTTTTTCTTTTCTCTCCTACTTCATGTTGGATCAATAATTTCCTTACTGCTGAGTAAGGTACTATTATTTTAGTATGTGTTTTTATGAGAAAAGGTCTAAAATGTTTCAAAGCTTTAAATACAACATAAGATTGTTTTTCCATAGCTGAATAATTTAACTTGGCACCTTGAAGGTTAGAACTAAAAAACGAAATCGGTGCTTAAATTTTTTGATCATTTAGCTGTGTCAAAATTGCTGCGTATGATGTATCAGAAGAAAATGTATATAATACAAATGGCTTAAGAAAATCAGGAGTTGTTAAAGAAGGAGCTTCAATGATGGCTTTCTTAATCAACTCAAAGGAATTTTTCTCTTCTTTTCCCCATTTAAAAATATTTTCTTAATCATTGATTGTAGGGGTAAGATAATTTGGGAAAAATCAGGAACAAATCTTTTTACAAAATTGATTTGTCCTAAAAATGGTTACATCATTTTTTTATTGTGTGGTAGAGGGATATTTTCAATTTCCTGAATCCTATCAGGGTCAATATGAATTCCTTTTTTAGAGACAATGAACCCTGATAATTTACCTTTTGATAAGGCAAAATAACTTTTTTTTTGGATTTAAGGAAATGCCAAATTTTCGACATTGTTCAAAAATGTCTTTTAGGTGACTAACATGATTGTTTCTATGCTTAGAGTAAACAGTAATTTCATCTAATTATATGACAACTGAGATTTTGATTAGTCCTCTGAAAGATATATCCATAGCACACTGAAATGTAGCACGAGCATTAATCAGCCCAAATGGAATTTTTTGGTATGTGTATGTTCCCCACTTTGTCCTGAATGTTGTCTTTAATATATCATCCGGATGTACCATAATATGATTATATGCTGGAAATCCATCAAGAAGAGATATCAATTCAGATCCTGCAACTGACTGTAATATCTGTTCCATGGTAGGCAAGGGAAAACTATCATTTTGGCAAGATTTATTTAAATTCCTAAAGTCTATGCAAATCCTAATGTCTCCATTCTTCTTTCTAACTAGGACCATGTTTGACACCCATTTCGAATGTCTAACAGGAAAAATAACTTTGGCTTTGAACATTTTATTTAATTCAGATTTAATTTGAATTTCTAAATTTGGATGAATCTTTCTAAGTTTCTATTGAACAAGATTATCATCTGATATCATAGGTATGGTATGCTGAATTGTGGAAGTATCATATGTCTTCAGATTTGAATAATCCTATGCAAAGATATCTTTATATGTTTTCAGCAACTTAATGAACGACGTCCTTTCTTCAGGTTTTAAACCAAGACCTAGGTTAATGTTTTGAGGTTTTTCTAGTGTACCAAGATTAATCAATTCAAATTTTAAAGTATAACTTTGGGTTTTTGAATTGGTCATCTTCTTAAACCTATCTTTCAAATAATAGAGATATTTCATTTTGACTACAGATTTGGGAATTGGATTAGTATTTTGTTTATCTTTAATCTGTAAGTCATGTTCATGTTCATCTATGATTTGACCTTCATAAGCTCTATCTAATGTAAGAAAGTCTAATATATCTGCATCATTGTTAAATACTCTCCAATTTGTTACGTTTTCAAGAATGGAAGGACTAAAAATTAACTCAATTGAAAATATGTCTGGGCTAAATTCTTGAGATGATATAAGCTTAGATGCTTCATTAGCAAGTAAATTAGCACTTGCATTTTGTAATCTGGGAACTGTGGAAATATTAAATGCAGAAAAATGGTATGTAAGGCTCTGAGCTAAAGCTTGATAGTGTTTCAAATGTCCAGAAATACAATGAATTGTATTTCTGACTTGTCTAACAATTATTTTGGAATCTCCATATACCTGTAAATTTTTAACATTTAAACTAATAGCTTTGTACAGACCTTGTATCAATGCTTCATATGCAACGTTATTATTTGTGCATTGCAATTCAAGTTTGCAAGCTAACATTGTTTTCTCACCTTGTGGATTGATTAAAACGCAGTCTGCTCCTGCACCATCTTCTGATTTTGAACCATCAAAATAGAAAATCGAAAATAAAGACTGTTTTGGAATTTTATTGCTAGGACTAACACATCTAGAAGTGTCTGTTTGAGAAAATTTTTCAATTTGAGAAATAACAATGTTTATTGAAAAAGGTGAAATTTGTGCATTGAACGATCCAAGAAATGATTCAGCTGAATAATTTCGAATAATATTATTGGTGAAAGTTACAAGTTCATTTTTTTCTTCTAATTCAGTGACTGTATGTTTCATAATTTTTTCACAATTAACTCTGATTTTATTTGGTTTACCATTATATGGTAAGCATATATGTGACCGATCGGTAGAAAAATGTCCATGTAACTTTTCAAACCAATCTGTGCTTAAAATAAGACCATAAAATTCAAGGATGTCTGTGACCAAAATATCGATTACTTGCAGTACCTTTGGATTGGATGATAATCTAATGAATACTGACAAAATTTATCCAATAACCTCGACTCTTGTTCTATCTAATTGAACTATATGTACAATAGATTTTTGAGGAGTGATATTCAATTTCGTACACACCATTCTTGGCATGATATTTGAAGAAGCTCCTGAATCAATAAGACAGTTGTGAAAATTTTTGTTAAAAATCTCATAAGTCAAAAGTAAAGGAGGAGTGTGAGAAATGGATCTATCACCAATCAAAACAAGATCATTGGGATTTTCTTTGTTTGGAGATGACGAAGGTTTTCCCATATCTTTAGAGGCTTGTGCTACAATTGGTGGTTGTATAAGATCTACAGGGATTGCCTTGGGTTCTCTAATTAAAATTTTCTATTGTTGGGTAAGTTTGGTCATTTCATGTCTGAAATATTTTCTTTGGTCTTTTTCACATCTTCAACTATATTTTATTCCACTGTATCTGAAACTATCAAAGTTTTGGAATTTGTAATAGGATCTGTTTGAACAGTTTTAGATTTTTTAACTGTTTTTTTCTCCTTTGTGGGGAAATATTTTTGTTTCTGGTTTGATATAGTTGAATCAGAACATGATTTACTTCTTGTAGACATAGACATAGCTTCTCTTTCTTCTTCTGTAAGGAGAATGAAGTCCCATAACCCATTCAATTCAAATTCTTCCTCAAAATCTAATTCTTGTTCAGACGGTGAGGGATCTTCAATATCTTGATCAGATTCCACATTTGTAATGACATTTGGAGGCTAAGATGTTCAAGAAGGGTTTTTCTTAAATGGGCAAAATGATTTTTTAGGAACTGACATTTCAGAAACCTATTTCTTTATCTCAATCATGTCATTTGACATATTTTTTAACACTTTCTAAAGACCTTCAAGATCAAATGGATCTTTCAAGACTTTATTTTTGGAATCTTGACTAAATGTCACTTTCTTTAATTTTTTGTCTTCTATTTCTGATTACTTTTCGAATGCTAAGATTATTTTCTCTACATCAAGAGCTTATTTCATGTTCTCTAAAAGGGTAGCTTTACCAACTCTATCTACAAAAATAGCTATATTAGAAGGAAAAGAGGAAATATACCACTCTATTTGTACATCAATAGTAGGCTTGGAAGCAGTTGGGATTTCCTTTAATAACTTGTTGAATTTGGAGTTGAAAGCTTTGATCCTTTCCCCTGAATTTGTTTTGAGATTGGAAAAAGCATTGATTAAAGATGCAACAGTTCTATCATCTCCAAATTTTGCAAGAAAAACTTGTTCAAAAGTTTCCCAATCTGCAATTGATCCTAGTGGAAGTGAAAAGTACCAGCATCCTACAGACCCTTGTAAAGTATAAGGAAACAATATGACTACAATGTCTTCATGAGCAACCCCGTTGAGATTCATGGCTAACATAAAATTATTGATATGTTCTTCAACGGGAAGACCATCAACTGGATTATATTTAGGTAGCCATTTTTCTAGATGATCTCGAAGTGGATTCGGATTTGCAATCAATACAACACCAGGATTCGTCCAAGGTAGATTAGCCATAATTGGATTTGAAATTTGTGAAGATATATGAGTAGATCCAGAACTAAGGGGAATGGATGTAGAACTTACAACTGGAATAATAATACTTGTGATAGTACTGATTGTTTGAGTAGAGGAAATGGAAAAATAAGAAGATGTATATTCAGCAAAAGGACGGGGAGAAGTAACTAAGGGAAAATTTGATGTGTCTTCACTCGTATCTGACTTAGACCTGGATATAGAAACTTTTTTGCGATGTTACTATCGGAAACTCAAAAGGAGGAATTCCAAGTTTATCACTTCTGGATATGGTTAATATACCAGTTTCTCTAAATAAGGAAGTAATGATTTCTTCAGAAGCTTTTGGATTAACGGGCTTTTCAGCAGAAATAGACATTCCTTCTAATTTATGGATTAAATATTGAACTTCAGGGGACTCAGGAGTGAATTCTGAAGTAGATAACTGTCGAGATATTTTAGGAGATGAAGGGAAAGTTTCTAAAATCTCTGATTTCTGAGTTGGTGATATAGAATGTGATCAGGAAGTTGTAGGATGCTTTTGGGGAGCTTGAATCTTATGAGGGATTTTAGTTTGAGGTTTAGATTTATATGCCATTCATAGTCAGGTCCTTCGTTTAGTGCCAAAAATGTCGAGGCCTCATAAATATGTGGCAAAAACAAGGGGGGTGACCACCTGGTCTGGACCTTCAAGCAGTTCCTTTTTCATTTGGGATGGTGGCTTCGATTAGGTGTAATGAGACCAGTTTCCTAGATTTGGGTTTCTATATGATTGTCGGGCTTTCATCAAAATATTTTCATAAAGAATTACTAAAAACTAAATTAAATTTATTCTAAATGAAAAAAATTGAATTAATTTTAATCTAATATAACCTGGGATAATGCTAATTTAATGTGATCTAGAATGATATCTATTCAGTCTGTGATGATTTAAATCAATCACATGCTTAAATAGAATTATTACTTTTGTAAAATGATCCTTTTGAGAAATATTTAATCAAAATAAGATGTAAAATATATTGTATATATTCTGATGATAATATATAAAACAAATCACTTTCTATTTTTATATCGTACAATAGTGTATCTGATATTTCAAACAGAATCAATTGATTTCATATATAGTTCATGAAAGCTAGACTTATCACTAATGTTTAAAACAGAGTTAGCATACATGATAATAGTACCAGATGTGTATTGTCCTATTCATTTGATCAGCAATAATAGGCCACAATCAATCCTTCTATCAATAAGTCTTTCAGAGAATACAGAAGTGCATCAACAGTGATCAACAAAATGATATATAACTAACAAGGTCGTGTTCCATTATTTTATCAAGGCATCCACAAACTTACAATAAAGAATTCTTTGTAAATGTTCTCAATAAAATTCTGGACCCTTCTCTAAATGCATGAGAAGGCTCTAAATACTACATTAACTACTTACAAAAATAGATTATACAAAATATATTATGATGTGGTTTCAAACAACCTTCCTCATTCCTAGTATCTAGTTGCTAAATTTGAAATTATAAAAAAAAACTAACTAATGATCATGCCCGATGATAGATTACTGCCAGCTCTGCTTTTCTGCTCACAAGTATCAGACATCGACTGAACTTGTGGAGGCTTCCTGAACTGCGTCTTCATCTGCCCAGTAAATATTACATCAAGTAACCGTGGCTGCGTTTTCTGTATGGAATCTAGCGAACAATTCAGTGTCATTATTTGACTGTGCGGCATGACCAGTAACTTCCAGTATGATTTCCAATCAGTCTTCTTCAGCTGTGCAAGCATTTCTTCTCGGAGTTGACCTATGTTCTTCCAACTTTGCTCTAAATTTCTAAGATGAGGAATCAATTTTTGATTTCCTTCTTTAGTAAAACCAGAATTATGCAACATGTGGTTAATCATCTTGACCAAACTCTTTGATATACCTGTTGCTTCGGCTATGGCCAATTATTCGTGTTTTACCTGTGTATCCTAGTCATTAAAGAGGATATCTTTATAAGTTTCTTTGATAATTGGGAGATCAAAATTTCTCCCTTCCTCCGAATCCTGCCATTCAATATAATCAGAAATTTTGGTATTGAGTTCATTAAACTCAATTCTCTGGTCAATGACTGTATTAGCCAATTGTTCACTAGTTTCCAAGTGTGGAGCTATGTTTGAAATTTGTAGAATGAAGAAGTTTTTTTGTTTTGGGAGTAAGCCATTTAATGCTAATGATTATTTTATGAATTCCTCTGTAGTAGGAATGCCTTCATATTTTGTAAGATCTTCTCCCAATTTTTTAATCAATGTATTTTTTCTAGATAAGTCATTTTCATGACTTATCTTAAGCACTTCCATATCTTGCTGAAATTTGAGGAGCTGTTGTTCTACCTTCTGATTTAAATGGGTCCTTTCTTCATCTAGTTGCTACTGTAACTGCATCATTTTATCGTTTTTTTCTTGAACTAAAATAGATAATTCTACTTTCTTATTCATTGTTGCAGTGGTATATGCACCAGTGAGTTGAGATACCCGAGTTAGGTTTTCAATTGGATTTGATGGAGTATCTTTCCATACCACTTCCATAACTTCATTTCCTGGGGGGGTTTCAATCCTTCTTCTTTTCCTCGGTTTCCTTAATACAACTTAATGAAAAAGGCTGTAGAATACATGTAATGGAGGGATATCGATCGCTTTTAGAACCATCTCATCTGTAGGAAACACAGGAATGAATTATGTATCTTGAGAGGTTATCTTAGGAGTTTTAATGATTTATTTTGTTGAAACTATTTGTCCCTGGGGAGTATGAAATTTTGTAGTTTTCTCTGAAGATGATTCCTCTAGGGTATTAGTCAACGTGTTGTTGAATGAAGTCCAGATTTTATCTAATTCGCTTTGATTTTGTGAATCTGATTGTTTTGTTCTGATTTCTTTGCTTGCTTCAGTCGTCTATCTAGTAACCGAAACATTCTAAGGGATACCTCTGAGTATTTTTTTCTTTGAACTCATCGAATCTCTATAATTCTTTTGGATTTAAGTTCAATTTGACAAAATTTTGGATTTCATCAAAAGTCCCACCAGATTGTAAAATGTCCTCAAATATATCATCAATGTGTATGATAGGTTTGATTTTAACTGCCTGAGTGAATTTGTTAGCAATATTTTCTGGGTCGAACTGCCTTGAAGGTAAAACAGGGAGCTTTAAAAGCTCAATCTTCTGACATTCTTTCAATGCATCATTGAAATTTCTGAGGGCAAATGTACCACATTGAATTGGAAAACTTGGCCATAAGAATTTTTTATTATCCTTCAAAGATTTAGTGAGTTCATTACCAACATTTTAGCAAGCAACTTCTCTCACCATTAATTTATCAGAAACATAAAAAGGAAGAATATGTGGGGGAGTGGAGCTTCCAAATATTCTAATATATGAAAATGATTCTTCAATAAAACATCTCCCTATAATTTAAAGGTCTGCAATGGCTTCCTTGGAGTACCAAGGGCTCATTCTGTCAAAAATTAATTGATGTAATGGTAAAACAACTCCATAACATAGCCTATGGAAATGTGGTGCATAATTATGTTCCCATATTTCTTTATGACTCTAATGAATAGGGGTAGGATCCTTGAGAATGCATTTCCAACCCATGACTCAAAAACTAGTAGAAAAAAGGATAGCATCAAAAATATATGCACTCATGAAAAATTTTGAGATGAGCTTGGAGGAAGAAGCTCTTGTCTGGTGATATTAGTTAATTGCTTTAGCTAGATTTTTCAGAAATAATAGTCTCCAAATTTAGGATGTGGGAATTAACACAAGAATCTATCGGGGGAAGCTAATTTATGGAAAACATGCTATTATCAGGGAGACCGTATAATCTGCATAGCATCGTGGCTGCAAATTTGTAGGAATTTGCAACTGAGGCGATAGGATACGTACCTGTTTTCTCATGCTAGAACTTGTTATCCAGTTTCCTCCATCCTTGAATTTTCTTGAAAGGGTCTTCATTGTTCTTTGCAAATTTCTCAACAAACCTATTATCATAGATATCTTGTTGGTCTGGTAACTTGTACATGACTTTCAAATCTTGAGCTCTGAAAGAACCTAAGATCTCATTCTTAGAAGTTCTTCATTGCCTGTATTTGATTGTTGAATTGTCAAGAACCCACCTAATCATGTCGGTATATGGTAAAAGAGTGGCCCTTGCCACTATCCTATGAAGGAAGGAGCATGCAACATCTATAAATTGTAAATTTGAAGGTGTTTTATCATCAGCAGTTGCCTTGAATTCTACTATTTCAGGCTCTTCGTCTTCGAGAATAGTATATATAGCTTGCCACTTAGTAGCCCCTCCATCGACAGTGCATACAGTATTTGAGACTATAGGCGACATTTCTATATGTTCTAATTCTGCAACAATTTGTTTTTCGTGCTTTTGCATTACCTTGTGGATGGAAATATCTTGAAGGAAAATCCCTATTAAAGACAGAGTAATGATCAAATGATGGAAGATATATTGAAATGACCCATTTTGAAAGAAAATATCCGGGAAATAGCTATATGATTAATTAATCACAATGAATCAATAATTTCTTTCCATCGAGATGATAAAATACATTTAATAGTTCCTAACATGATTTATTTTCTCGTAAAATCCTTCATTTAAAGCTGTCAAATCAACCACATCCTGCCCTTTGAAATTGTCCTTATGAAGCGCATTTATTTTTTATTTATGCGATATTTGATTTCGCGATATCGGGAAATCGCAAAATCGCAGTATTGGAATATCCCAAAATCGCAATGTCGCAATATCGGAGTTTGATAAATTTTGTTTTAAAGTTTCAAACATATTTTGCGATGTGCGATTTATGTTGTTTCTTGCGAAACTCTAATCTTTGATCACAAAATCAGGATTTCGTTGTTTTTGTTACTTATATTTTAATGAGAAAAGATTATGCAATTTTGAGATTTGTGATAGGGTAATCACAAGGATGTTTTATTAATTTCTTTTTGTCTTTTATGTTTTTATTTAATAAAAGAAATAATGTTTTTGGATTTTTTATCTAAAAATAAAAATAAATTTTGAAGAAGGGCCCCTATTTCTATTTATCAAAGATTTAGATTATTTTGAAAATAAAAATGAGAGGAGTTGTTGCATAGCACAATAAACTACTAACTCACAAATGTATATTGAACATGGAAAAAAAAACCAGAAAATTGCACGAAAATTGAAATGTATGAAACACAAGATTAATTTAACCTATGTAACAAATAAAATACTTGTTCGAAACAACAAACTACGACAAAGCTGTGACAAAAATAACCTTCAACCAATAAAGTTGCAATAAAAATAAGCTACAAACAACGAAGTTGCAAAAACTATAAGCTACCACATAGTTGTAGCAACAATATAAAAATACTCTATTTTATTCCACTTTATATTTTTCTCTTTATTACAATCATCCTTTAACAAGTTCCATATTTATGTGTCTTTTCCAGTGGCTTGATTAGATTCAAAAATTAAAACACTCCTTAGCTCATAACCCTTCAAATTTCCATTGGAGGAAAAAAATAACAATGAAATAAATTGTGGCATTGCTACGCCTTTTAAATTCAACAAAATAAGACTGTGGTAGCTCTGCTTGAAGTTAAACAAGATAAGATTGTGACAGGTCTGCACTATTTTGGTCACCAATGAAGTAATTACTATAACCAACATTTGCTCTAGCAATTCAAACGTCCTTAAGTTTAGCATATATATTAGATAGACTTCAAACTGAACTCATATTGCTCTCCTCTCTTCAAACTGAACTGAACTTCCAATATTTATTCTCATTCACGCGGACATTCCAGAAACCACAAATACTAATAGGGTTTCTCATACAAACGATATTAATGTTTATGGTGAGCTATCACTGACCATGTCAATCTTTCAACAACCTCTCCTTATGCTTATATATATATTCTGTATGTTATAAGGAATATATACTAAGACATTAGTGATGCTTGTTTCCCGATGAACACAAATTGAATTGTATAAAATTTCCTGCAGTAAACCTAAATAACAATAACAATATATATATATATATATATATGAAAAAATCCATTAGTGCAAAGCACAAATATATCTAACAATTCATATATTAAGGTAAAGTTCAACATATATTTTATAGGTGAGAGCATTAACATCAGTCTTATCTCGTGCATTTACTCGAATTATACACATAAATAAAATAGGAAAATTCATAGAAATGGTCATCAATACTATTGCATATTTTGAAATATTTTAAAAGCAAAATTCCTTATAATTTTACCTATATTCCTTAATTCCAAAATATTATTAAAATTAGAATCAGTAAAATTTTAAGTCATAAAAATATTATATATAAACTTTAAATTCAAGTGCCTGCAATTAGACGACCCGCTAGGAAGAACAAAATGGAAACTAAGGTTACAGGAAAAAGTGTGGGAGAAAAACTTGAACAAAATTAATGGCAAAAATCATTCCTTTGTGGAGTGCAGCAACATGGGGTCCCTGGGAAACTAGGGGACAACAAGTAGCAACTTCTAATAATGTCTTATCCAGTGGCTATTTCTTTCCGAAATCTAGCAAAATGGGATCCTAGGGAAACTAGAGTAGAGCAGGCCGCATGTTCTACTATTGTCTTGTTCAGCAATTATTGCTTTCCGGAGTTTGGTAAGATAGGGTCCTTGGGGAACTAGAGCACAACAAGCGACATGGACAAGGTCATATAAATGGATAGTGAAAACTTACTAACCGGTTGTCCTCCAAACAAATCCTTCTTCACATGAGTCAATCATCTACAGCATAACGTGAGTGTTTCGTGAACCTTAGAGCAAGGGATCATCTTTCAATGAAAGCGCTTTCACATTTCCGTTAAAATAAAAGAGATGGTCGTTGCACACGGTAAACGGAGAGTTTCATGAATGAAACTTTAGATTAAGGGCTTATCTTTTCTTTCTAGTGTTGTCGCATTCCATCTATGAGGGTGAGTGTTGGCTGTTCCATGTGGACCAATATTCAAATTTTTAGGCAACCTATAATGTTTTGTGAAGGTGGATATGGTTTTATCATTAATTATTTTCGATAGGTATGTATGTATTGGAATTTGAGAATGCGTTTTAGATTGAAGGGTGGGGCTACATTCAAAGGGATATTCTTTTTCTTAACCTTCACTATTCAACTCTCCAAAATATTAACACCAATAACTTTACCATTGAAAATTTTTTGGGTAGACATCAACTCCCTTTTTTTTAAAATAAAAAGCAATATATTTCACTATGAAAACATATTTACATTAATAATAAGCCCAAGCATAGCCATAAGTAAAGTGTGGAAAATATCATAACAAGATCATTGCTCATACACGTAAATGTATCTAGAGGAAATCATAACAAGAATTACATTCATATGAACATTATACTAGAGAGAAAGCCATATCAAGAAAAAACAACCATTTCCTTCCAAAGAAACAAAAGGAAACAATTTTGATGGCCATAGTAACCTAGTTGCATGCGCCAAACTTCTTACAATCACACAAGAGGGACTCCATTGTGCCTAGTTGGTTGGAGCAAACACCGGAAACACTTACCGTGAGAGAAGGTGCAAGAACTAATATTCCATAACAACCAAAAATAACAACAAGAATACAATAATAATAGGAAAACAATACACCACTATATTTTTTTCATACCAACCAAGTGTGTTATCATAAAGCAAAACACCTCTAAATCAATTATCTTGCTCCATATAAACCGCTAGAGGAGAACCATAAGTAGATGAACAAGGTCATAACGAAAAGCAAACAAAATTGTAAAACCATATGTCTATTCTAATCCAACGGGACAAACATAGCATTTGGAGTACTATAAACGAATGGATTAGTTGGGTCTCGAGGAGTATCAATAAGATTCCATGAGGTAGAATTTGACAGCACATAGTTCTCCATACAACTTAGAAAAGAATCTATATCACTGAGGAAGAATCTTATATTCCTTAAAATATGCATAATGTCCACGAGTCGAGAAAAAAAATTATAACTATCGACTGTCTTGTCCTTGAATACCAAACATAACAGAGTATCCATTTATTGGGGCATAGACAAAGAATGCAGGAAATACAATCTCTTCTTTTGAAAAATTCTCAGGCCTAGAACCCATTTCAAATCATCTCCTCCAAATTCTGAGCTAGGAAAATAGGGACGTTCCCAAGGCTTATATGATTCCAGCAGTAAAATTTCCCTATACACTTCTAGAGGGAATGAATCAAAATAGCATGCCAAATAATCCCAAGTGAATGTGCATCCAAATTTTACTCCTACATGACTAGTTCCACATCTTCTACTTTCCATTTGTTGATGGGGAGGCATAGTGGCCAAAACAAAAGAACAATGTAGACAACCATCTTAAAAAACATGGCCAACGAAACAAGCAGAGGGACGAACCACCAACCCTTTCAAACTTGATCAGAATACAACAATGTCGTTCCCCAAATTCCATAGAAGGGGTCCCAATTCAATGACTACTTGCAGTTATCTACATAGTAAAGGCATGAAATACAGATAACCCTGCCACCAACAAGAAACCACCTGATAGTTCAGACAACCCAAAAAGGTACATGCCTAGTCCCAAAACTCCAAACCCAAGATTGCAGAAAATTCTTAACACCCAACTTGAATAAACAAGTTAGGTTCGCAATTGAGTAAAAAAAACCCCAATTTTCCAACACGAGAAGCAACAAAGTTGAATACAAGAGAGAACTAATCAAATCCCAAAATGCATATGGAAACTCCATCTAGCTAAGCAAGAAATTCCTCAGTTTAAAGCCACACAGCTAAATGACTAGGATACTAGCAACCACAAACCAACACTAGACAGAGACAAGAAATACCTCTGAAATTGCTAAGCAAGAGGGTCGAATTGGAATACACCACCACCAACTCAAAGACAGTTTATTTCATTGTTTCATGCAAATATAAAATGAAAAAAAATGACCTTCCGCGCTCACCACCATGAAGCTATTCTCAAATAAGGAATTTTTTTGACCTCCAAAAACTAATACCTTGTCGAACAAGCCAAAGCAAGTAGATGATAATCTAGATTGTATGAAAATCACTGCACCATAAACCTAAAGTGGGAGAGTGAGGATTTCACCTTACCTCCATTGCAATACACAACGTATCCCCGCCACCCCAATTTCCCTCACATGGATTTAAATTGAAGGGACATCGTGTGTAAAACCCATGTCCACCCACGTCCTTTGTGCCACACCATGACCGATCAAGGACAAGTGTAGAATAGTTGCACCTTCCAAGGAGCATAGGATCAAAGGACATGAAATTTAATAAATATATATATTTATGTTTTTATTATGCTTAAATTTATATTAACAATTGTACAAAAAATTATAATAAGCATTAAATTGAACGTTACATTAATAAAACTTAATAATATTCACCACTGATGCATTTAATTATTTTTCTTTTTGTTTTTAATATATATATATATATATATATATATATATATATATATAATGAAATACTTCCGTTGCAAAAGATTATGGCATGTTTTCTATTTCCTTGTTACTAGCCTATTGATTTTATTAATGGGTATGTATGTTCCCACTCATTGAGGAAACCAAATTTACGACCAAGCCTTTTTTGATGTCAATCGAAGGGTGATATTACTTTATTAAGGGATGCATTGTCTGTACATGAGGTTGAACATAGTTTGAAGGTGTTTCTTTGGAAACAGGTAATTTGTATTGTTGTGTGTTGTGTTGTTGGTGAGTCAAAGTAGTATTGTGTCCTTTTGATCAATTCGGATCTTGCCAACCACGATTCTCTTCCTTAGTATTAAGGTGAGAAAATGTTTCGAATAGAAAATGGCATCAACCCATGTGCGTGGATGCTTTGAATTGTACATGCACATAATGTGTACAATCATCCTATTAACAACCTTTGTCTGGCCATCAGTTTGGGGATGGAAAGCTATGGACTTGGTGAGCTTGGTGTCCAATATTGACCAGAGGCTGGACCAAAATGTGTTAAGAAACCTACTATCCTGATCTGATATGATAGACTATGGGATCCCAAAGTGAACCCACACTCATTCAAAGAAGAGTTTAACAACAGCTTCTGCTGTGACATTCTTCTTGCAGGCTGCCATAATTTCCATCTTCGAGAATCTGTCGACAACCAGGAAAACAAAGTCATTTCCATGCTTAGTAGAAGGAAGGCTCGACATGTAATCCATGGAGATGGATTCCCAAGGTCGGCTAGGGGTAGGTAGCGGAGTATAGAGGCCTTGCTTCTTGATGGTCGATTTAGCAATGACGCAAGCAGTGCAGGATTTGATGTACTTCTCGACATCCTATCAAAGGTTCAGCCAATAGAAATACCTCTGAAGTACTTCCATTGTTTTCTTGACCCCAAAATACCTAGCGACTCGACTATAGTGTGCTTTGCATATCATCATGGCATGCTCGCCTAAAGGAACAAAAAGGTGTCCTAGGTGACATGAAAGTGCATCTTGAAGGAGAAAATTCGGAAATTGCGTACCCCCCAAAAGTTCCTTATATGTTTGGCCGAATTATGGGTCGTTATCGTAGAGAAGTGGCCAATCAGAAGTCTCGTGCCCACAAGAGTTGAGAACGGTGGTGAGCACCACGATCGGTGGTCAGATGAAGCAGTCGGAAAAATTATTGGTGATACCTTTCTTGTACTTCATGTTCAAATGAAACTGTTGCAGATATGTGGACCACTTATGATGGTGATCATTCTGCAACTTCCCTTGTGTCTGTATGAACGACAGGGACCGGTGGTCTGTGTGGATGATTGTTTCCTTCCCCAAATTGTAATGCTTCCATTGTTGACAAGCTTGTACAATGGAATACATTTCTTTTTCATAAGTGGGATACCTATGAACTGTGCCAGATAATGTCTCACTGTGATATGCCACTAGATGTTCCTGTTGAGTAAGAACTGCTCCAATAGCATAGTCAGAGGCATCTGTCTCGATCTCAAATAGTTTTTGCAAGTTTGGTAATGTGAGCACTGCGGTAGAACAGAGGTGATTTTTCAATTTTGTGAACACCTTTTGTTGAGATTGTTACCAAAATAATTTTTCTCTCACTCCTCCCTTGGTGACTTGACTCAAGGGCCAAGAGATATGAGAGAATCCTAACACGAACCTTCTATAGAAATTAGCAAGACCCAGAAAGCTGTGAAGCTCTGTTATAGTGGTTGGGGATGGCCAATCCCGAATGACTTGGATATTGGTTGGATCCACATACACCCCCCTTTCATCAATAATGTATCCCAGATATTGAACCTGGGTCATGCCAAAATTTCACTTCTCCAAATTGGCACAGAACTTGTGTTGCCGCAATGTTTAGAGGACTTGTCGCATGTGGTGGAGGTGCTATTCCCAGGTATGGCAGAAGATAAGAATGTCATCCAAGTACACAACTACAAATGAGTTGGTGAATGGCTGAGAGATGTCGTCCATCAACCTCATGAAGGTTGTAGGAGCTTTGTCAACCCGAAAGGCATGACTAGCCATTCGAAAAGTCCCTTGTTGGATTTGAACTCAGTCTTCCACACATCATAGGGTTCGATTTGTACCTAGTGATGCCCAGACTTCAAGTTGATCTTGCTGAAATATTTCGCCCCTTTGAGTTGGTCTAGAAGGTCATCAATTTGTGGGATAAGGTACCTATTTTGGACAGTGATCTTGTTCAATGCCCAATAGTCAATACAGAGTCTCCAGGACCCATCCTTCTTCTATACCAACATGATAAGGCTGCCACAGGGTGATGAATTTGGCCGGATGTGACCTTTCTGTAGTAGCTCCTGAACTGATATTGGTTAAGGTTGTTTCCTTCCCCAAAATGTAATGCTTCCATTGTCGACAAGCTTGCACAATGGAATACATTTGTTTATCATAAGTGGGATACATGCGAACTGTGTCAGACAATGTCTCACTGTGATATGCCACTGGATGTCCAAGTTGAGTAATAAATACCCTAGTAGCATAGTCAGAGGCATCTATCTCGATCTAAAATAGTTGTTTCACGTCTAATAATGTGAGCATTGGGGCATAATAGATGCGATTTTTCAATTATGTGAACGCCTTCTGTTGAGATTCCACTGATTCGGATTTATGCAGGAACGCAATAGAATAAGAATATAACCATAAATATAAAGATGCAATGGAAATAACACTTCATTTCATTAATATAAAAGAACTAAATTTTTCTTACAAACAGAATCGAAATAAACTAGCTAGGACGTTGGTAGCTTATCTTTGAGAAAATATGTGGCGGCTACAGGTCTCTTAACTGTGTTACATTGAGGCTCAAAGGCTTGTTTATTATTTATCCAGGTGGATATTTGTGGCCACCCACCTATTCCACTTGGGGCCCCACCATTGTCTCTTTTAGTTTTTCAGTTTTGGCATGAACTACTATTTTTAGCATTTTTTTAGGTCCTGAACTTCCAGAGCAATTTTGAGGCCCTAAATGACATTTATTTTGGGAAAATCAGGAGAAAAAAGGGTCCATGGACTAATTTTTCTCACATCAAAAGTGGCAGTCATCAGATAGATCTTTCTAATGAGGTATTAAGCGTGTCAAACAAAGATCATATGCCAAAGTTACATCCCCGGGAAGTTGAAACACTAATTTACCCAAACTGGGCCCATATTTTTGGCACTTCATCTCCTAGGGTTAGGGTTTTGGATGTTTAGGGATTTCCAGTGTTTCTAAATAATAAATAGGCTTTTGAGCCTCAATTTAATATAATTTATAGGCCTATAGCTGCCACATCTCTTCTCAAAGATAAGCTACCAGTGTCCTAGCTAGTTTATTTCCATTTTGTGTGTAAGCAAATTTTAGTTCTTTGATATTAATGAAATGAAGTGTTATTTCCACTACATCTTTGTATGTATGGTTATATGTGTATTCTATTTCGTTCCTGTATCAGATCGGTCTATTTTTTCTCGATCCTTCTTTGCATGTCATCAACGAGATGAGGGTATAAGGAGTTAGGGCTCGATCTAGTGGAACTTTTCCAAGACCAACCTCGCAAACCTCGATGGCCGCCCATGGGGGATGAAAAGAAAGATGAGGGAGCAGGAGATCCTATAAAAATATTGCTTGAGGAGGCCCTCAAAAAACAAAGTAACACTATGATGGATAACTTTTCCTAGATCCTTCAATGACTGCCCATCGGTGGCCCTTCTGTGTCCAGCAACCACTCAAGAGTCGCAACTCGCTTCAAGGTACAAGTAAATTTTGAAATTCCTATATTTGAGGGTGAAATAGATGTAGATGTTGTAGATAGATGGTTGAATCTATTATAAGGATATTTATGGGTTCATGACTTTTCTGACCAAGAGAAGATTATTTTTTCACTCCTCAAAGCTACCCCCCATGTCAAGGATTGGTGGGAAAAATACTGTGAGAAAAAGGACGAGATAGAACCCTCTATGTTCTCATCCATACCCACTTGGAATTCTTTCCGAGACATCATCAAGGAACAATACTATCTTATAGGGAGCTATGAGTACAAGTACATATAATGGACGACGCTACGGCAACAAAGGGATCAAGATGTGCATGAGCTGACGAATCTGTTCCATACCCTGCGCACAAAGTTGGGTATCAAAGATTCAGAGAAAAATTTGGTGCTAAAGTATCGCAGTTGTCTACACAGATACATTCAAGAGGAAATGGAGTTCCTCGACATCTCCTTGCTTGGTAAGACATACTGGTATGCTGCCAAGATTGAGCATAAATTCAAACAAAAGAAGCGAGGGAAAGGTGTTCCCAAACCACAAAAGAAAGGACAGAGAAAAGGCATCACAACCCAAGACCACCTGTCAAAACCACAAGCATAGAACAACACTGCAAATCCAAAGAAGGACATGGGAAAGTGGTGTGAGTTCCATAAGAGTTCCAATCACAACACAAGTGAGGGTCGGCCTAAGTAGTCGCTGGTGGCCGAGGTCAGGGCTTTTGAGTTAGATGCATGCTCCGACTCTGAATCAAAACCTAACAAGGGGAATGAAAAAGAGAAATAGATTATTGATGCAGAGACCAATGGCACTATTGCAACTGCAAAAATCCAGAAGGAGGAACCGAAAGATCTAGAGGAGGAGGAACGTCTCTTCCACTCCCAAATGTGGGTAAAGGGCTCCCTAGTACAGTTCATTGTCAAAAATGGGAGCCAAAATAACCTCATTTCGGCAGACAACATGAAGCATTTGGGCTTTCCGACCACAGCCCACCCACATCCATACACCATCAGATGGCTTTACCAAGGACGTTATCTCCGTGTCAGCCAGCAGTGCCACCTTCCCTATAGCATCAAGCCCTTCATGGATGAGGTATTATGTGACATTGCTCCTCTTGATGTTTCTGATGTATTATTAGGCCAACCATACTTGTGGAAGGGACATGTTATGTATGATCTCAACCTTGTGCTGTTATTGTTACTTTAGGAAATAAGTTGTACAGGATACCAGAGGTACCACCTCCTGCAGCTCTCTCTTTGGTTACTGCAAAACAATGTAGTAAGCTCATTTCCCAAACTAGGAAATTCGTTTTCCTGATGATCCGCCCCCAGAGAAAGAGGAAGACTATGGCCACGACCTCCAGACAGGGCTCCTCTACACAACAACAACAAATGGATAAGGTTGTGGAGGAGTACGGGGACATATTCACCTCACCCACAGGGGTTCCTCTGCACTGTCAGGTCAAGCACCCGATTGATCTGACCCCAGGTGCACCTCCACCCAATGGACCGATCTATCGGCGCTCTGTTCTGGAAAATGATGAAATCAAGAGGCAGATTGAGGAGCTATTGCAGAAAGGTCACATCACACCAAGTTCATCGCCCTGTGGGAGCCCGATCGTATTGGTACAGAAGAAGGATGGGACATGGAGACTCTGTATTGACTATCAGGCGCTGAACAAGATCACTGTCCGGAATAGGTACCCAATCCCACGGATTGATGACCTTCTGGACCAGCTCCAAGGTGTAAAATATTTCAGCAAGATCGACCTGAAGTCTGGGTATCACCAGGTACCAATTGAACCCTCCAATGTGTGGAAGACTCGCCTTCAAGTCCAAGGAGGGCCTTTTCGAATGGTTGGTCATGCCTTTCGAGTTGAAGGTTCCGTGTCACAACTCGATGAGGTTGATCCTTGACATCTTGAGGCCATTCAATAACTTATTTGTTGTGGTGTACTTGGATGACATTCTCATCTTCAATGTACTTGGGACAAGCACCTCCACCACATGGACAAGTCCCTCCAAACATCGCGGCAACACAAGTTGTTGCCACTCTGGAGAAGCACACGTTTTTCATGATCCAGGTTCAATATCTGGGGTACATTATTGATGAAAGAGGGTGCATGAATTCCAACCAAGATCCAAGTCATTCAGGGTTGGCCAACCCCAACCACTATAAGAGAGCTTCGTAGATTTCTGAGTCTTGCTAATTTCTACCATAGGTTCATGTTGGGATTCTCTCATATCACTTGGCCCTTGAGTCAAGTTACCGAGGGAGGAGTGAGAGAAAAATTCTTTTGGTCGGAATCTCAATAGTAGGCATTCACAGAATTGAAAAATCACATTTTTTCTACCCCAGTGCTCACATTACCAGAATTGTAACAACCATTTGAGATTGAGATAGATGCCTCTGACTATGCTATTGGGGCATTTCTTACTCGAGAGGTACATCCAGTGGCATATCAAAGTGAGACATTATACGACATAGTTCACAGGTATCCCACTTATGACAAAGAAATGTATTCCATTGTGAAAGCTTGTTGACAATGGAAGCATTACATTTTGGGAAAGGAAACAATCATCCACATAGAGCACTAGCGCCTACTGTTCATACAGAAACAAGGGAAGTTGCAGAATGATTTCCATCAGAAGTGGTCGTTATATCTGCAACAGTTTCATTTGAACATCAAGTACACGAAGGGTAGCACCAATAATGTTGTAGATTTCCTCAGCCGACCACCGATCATGGCACTCACTGCCATTCTCAACTCTTGTCGACATGAGACTTCAGATTGACCTCTTCTCTACGAGAGCGACCCAGAATTTGGCCACATATAAAAGGCACTCTTGGGGGGTACACAAGATCCAAAATTGTCACCTCCAAGATGCACTTTTATGTCACCTAGGACACCTTTGTGTTCCTTCAAGCAAGCGTGCCAATATGATATGGGAAGCACACTACAGTCGAGTCGTTGGGCATTTCGGGGTCAAGAAAATAGTGGCAGTACTATAGAGGTATTTCTATTGGCCGAACCTTCGACAAGATGTCGGGAAGTACATCAGATCCTACATTGTCTGTGTCATTGCCAAACCAACCATAAAGAAGCAAGGCCTATATACTCTGCTACCTACCCCTAGTTTACATTGGGAATCCATCTCCATGGATTACATGTCGGGCCTTCCTTCTACTAGGCATGGAAATGACTATTTTTTCGTGGTCATCGACAGATTCTCGAAGATGGCAATTATGGCGCCCTGCAAGGAGAATATCACAGCAGAAGCCACTGCTAAAATCTTCTTTAAATGAGTGTGGGTGCACTTTGGGATCCCATAGTCTATCATATCAGATCAAGACAGTAGGTTCCTTAGCACATTTTGGTCTAGCCTCTGGTCAATGTTGGACACCAAGCTCACCAAGTCCATAGCTTTCCATCCCCAAACTGATGGCCAAATAGAGGTCGTCAATAGGATGATTGTACACATTCTGCACATATACAGTTCAAAGCATCCACACACATGGGATGAGAGCCTCCCCTATGTAAAACCCAGTTATAACTGGCCTCTCCATATCTCAACTGGCCATAGCCCCTTTCAGGTGGGCTTGGAATTCCAACCACTATGTCCCATTGACGTAGCCATGCCATTTACAGCTACTCAGGAGGATTCGGCTCATATCCAGTCCGAAGCTAACAAAGAAAACAACTTCATCGAGCATATTCAACGCATTCACCAACAGGTTCATGACATATTGGACAAAGCCAATGCTAAGTACAATAAATGACATGATCAACATCGGGTGCCACACAACTTCCACGTGGGTGACAAAGTGTGGCTACATTTGCAGAAGGAGTGCCTCACTGGACCCCACCGCAAGCTTTTCCCACTCTAATATGGGCCTTACACTATCACCAAGCCTATAGGGAACAATTCCTTCAAGCTAAGTATTTCTCCATTCCTTGGTATGCACCCAGTATTCAATGTGGACCACCTTCGTCCCTACTTCCCACCTCTACTGGACACCTTTGATATTGTAGAACAACTCACACCAACAGAGTTAAACCTAGACTGCATGGAACAGGACACCATATATTATATCATGGACATGCAAATCAAGAACACTCACCAACAAAAGATCCAACTGTATCGGGTTGCCAAAGTTGGCCAACTCCTGCACCAAGGCAACTGGTTCACCAGGGACCAAGTTCAACAGAAGTTTCCTCATCTCATGGAGGAAATCAACACAATAGGGAGCATTGCTTGCTAAGGGGGGAGGAATGATCCATGTGGATATCGGTGGCCACTCGCCTATTGCACTTAGGGCCCTACCATTGTCTCTTTAATTTTTTCAGTTTCGACATGACTTACTATTTTTAGCAGTTTTTTGGGTCCTCAACATCCAAAGCCGTTTTGAGGCCCTAAATGACATTTTTTGGGAAACCCGAGAGCAACATGGGTCCATGGAACAATATTTCTAACATCAAAAGTTGTATTCCTTAGATAGATATTTCTAATGAGGTATTGAGCGTGTTAAACGAAGATCATATGCCAAAGTTACATCCCTGGGAAGTTGAAACACTAATTTACCCAAATGGGGCCCATAGTTTTGGCGCTTCATCTCCTAGGGTTAGGGTTTTGGATGTTTAGGGTTTTCCATTGTTTGTAAATAAAAATTAGGCCTTCAAGCCTTAGTATAACACAGTTCAGAGGCTTGTAGCTGCCACATCTCTTCTCAAAGATAAGCTACGAGCGTCCTAGCTAGTTTATTTCTATTCTGTCTATAAGCAAATTTCAGTTCTTTGGTTAAGTTTTCCTTCCCCCAATATCTAGATCAGTAAAGGTTCCTTGCGAAAATAGGAAAGTGTTCTTAAAATGACCAAGCTATTGAAAATTCCTACAACGAAAAGAAATGTTTTCAGAATAAATTGGTTATCAATAAACCCTATCCCTCCATTTCAAAAATATTTTATTATGGCGTGCTTGATTGAAGTCCACTTCAATACATATCAAAGCATATATGATAATACCTTTTTCCATCATGTCATTTTTATTTTTGATGTATTGACCTAATATGTTTCCCCCATCTTCTCAAACAACTAGATGTGGTAGATGGATGGGAAAGATAGAGAGACCTACCGAGACTCAAGTTTCTAGAGTCTACATGGAAAGAGGATTAAAATAAGGTAATGATGTTTAAAAGGGCACTGATAAAAAACTTTCTTTTGGTACTCTAAATTTTTAAAGAACACGATAAAAATCCTTTGAAACAAAAATGAAGCACAATATTCTCAGACCAATTTTGGTTCATCCACTATTGAAGGGAATATGTTGAGGACCAAAATCCATCAAACTAGAAAATAATTAGTTTTCGTTTATATTCTGCATACATGAATATACATATCATGTTATCCACTTCGAGAGACAGGGTTTCCACTATCTGATCCACCACAGGTGTCGCCTGTCAGATAGATTTAGGATTTTGAGATGGAGGCCCTTTATCCTAAAGTCTCTAAACTCCATGTACGATCTAAAAAACCATGAAATGGGGATCTCACCCAATCGTATATCATGGCTACGAGTAGAGAGATTAGATATACTAATTTAACCTACAGACAAAGGTAAATAATTTGACCAAAATACAAAGGGAACATGAATTTTACTTACAAACAAACATAAGTTCCTGATATCGAATTCTTAAAAATCATGACATTCACTAGAAGAAAGAAACCCCTTGGAAGTCGAAAGAACCTTGCAGAATGGGGGGCCTTGAAATATAAGGTTTCCTCAGGCCCCACAAAGGGTCTCAAGTGCTTCTATTGAAATCATGTAAACCCAGTTGTGTGTCAACCGAATGAGTCATGAAGGTTGCATGGCTTGCCACTCTTCCCAAATGTGATATTGCCTGGCCAACAACAACTCTCTCTTCTAAAATCAAAGACAAAATTTCACAACCAGGCCAAGCCCATTGCAACTTCCAGGTTGCACAAAATCATGATCAATACGAAGGAATTAAATAATAAAGATAAGAGTCATAGGGCATCCGTCTGTACCACCTGTAGATCTGTGGATCAAAATATTAACCACACATGGAGATAATGCTTACATGCTGAATATTGAGTTAGTTTGGGATTATGTTGAGAGAATATCTCAACTTCCTAATGAATATTTGGAACTTGTTGGATCTCAATCCGACTATATATCTGTATAATATTTATGAATGAATAGAATGTGATAAAATAATTTTTTGGTTGGTATACTCATTTCTTTGTTGGTATCAGATCCTTTTAGGCCTAACTCCCCTCATAGGAGGGCCCAAGTCATGAGAGACCTAGGAACATGAAAGGAAAGGTATATGTATGCACTCAATGTATTTAAGTGTGATATTATATATGAAATTTAGTGGAATGTGAAGTTGGATAGAGTCTATGTTCACAAAGCTAGAGATTCTCTTTTCATCTACCTTGCAAGGAGGATATTAATGGTGATTGATATAGATGCCACTTAGAACTTACTTAGGTCTCAAAACCATATTTATTTTTTTAGTAAATATTTATGTAGATCTTCCTTTTGCTGACAGTGGATCACACAAATTGTGGGTTGACATTGTTGATCAAGAACGTCGTTTTTTTTATGAACAGCACATCCAGTAGCGAATTGGTGTTGAAGTTACAAAACATGTGTAGAGTTTGCCTTGAACTGTTGGGCAGAGTCTGTGTTCACAAAGCTAGAGATTCTCTTTTCATCTACCTTGCAAGGAGGATATTAATGGTGATTGATATAGATGCCACTTAAAACTGCGCTTAGGTCTCAGAAACATATTTATTTTTTCAGTAAATATTTATGTAGATCTTCCTTTTGCTGACAATGGATCACACAAATTGTGGGTTGACATTGTTGATCAAGAACGTCGTTGTTTTTTATGAACAACAAATCCAACAACGAACTGGTGTTGAAGTTACAAAACATGTGTAGAGTTTCCCTTGAACTGCGAGAAATAATGTGTAACCATGAAATATTTTGTCATCTTCAGCCTTGAAGAAGGAAAGCACTCCAGACTTCCAGAGTAAGTTTGACAAAACCAACTGCAATTTCTATCTAGAAAGACAGTAAATCGGAAGGGGAGAGTATTGGTTTGAATACTGGGAATCCCTAGGTGCTTTAAAAAAGAAAGAATGTTATGGAAAGAGATAAACTGGTTGGGGGCCTATCACGACCCACATTATTCCGTGGCTAATCTTACAATCCAATAACTAGCTCTAAGATGTTTGAGTATCGTGATTTTGTTCATAATTCCCTTAGTAAAGTGAGTGCATCAGTATTTATTTTCCCTTACAAGTTTAGAGAGGTTTAACTCATTCACTCAAGGTACTAGTTGAACTCATTCACTTCAGCCTTCATCTCGAGCTTTGTGCAGGAGTCATGGTAGAGAGATGGAAAATCACTAGTTTTTAGCATGGAGGAAGCATAGTGATGTAGGAGATTAGATGGCTTTGTGACATAAGTCATATCAAGTCCTTTACATGGTACAAAAAGGAATTTCAAGGTCATACTGGTCGACAACTTTAAGGGCAAGAAGAACATATTTTCTAAGGTTTTCACTCATTTCATTTCATTCACTAGTATGTCTTAAAGTTTAGGAGCTCTTTCTTAAAGCTTAGGGGGGAAAAAATCATGATTGTGCACGAATATCCTCGTGCGACTGTCGAAATAACCACAGTGAGGCCTCCTTGAGATTCTTCTAATGCCTCGTGTCTCTCTAGAATCACGCACTTCCTCATAAAATGGCGTATTCCATAGCTTGATTGTCAAAAACTCAGAGGACGACATCTAGTAAATGAGATACCCACTTTCATGGAAGCTTTTGATTTGGTTCCATCCCAAGATTCTATGAGGGAAAACATATTTTTCTTTGAACGGATTCCTTGCACATTCTCTTGTAGGTAATTGTCGTAAATTTATTTATTTTGTGCAAAAATTATAGAGTATGAAGATCAATTATTGAATAGATTAGCCCAATTTAAAATATGGTTCTCAACGTTTTTCAATGCATATCACTAATTTAATTTTTTGAGTATGTTATACCTTGATGGGTCTTGTTGTAATTTGGGCTTCAAGAACATCAGTTACATGTCAATTTATGAGATTCTTGTATGTTGAAAGGTTAGTTGCATAATTGACTGTTGAATATGCCCAGTAATTAGACAACTCACCTATATAAAAATTAGAAGTGTTGAGAACAAGGAAAAATGGATCTGCGGTGCGGAGAAAACTTCTTTGGTCTAGGTTTTTCAGGGTCTGTTGCTGCCAACTGTCTCGAAGTCGCTTTGTGTGAGGGATTTCAGCACTTACCAGGGAGAAATGGACACCACCGTTCACTGGAGCTGGTCGGAGATCTATTGCTGGAGCTATGTGGAGTGGTGGAGGTGGTCACGGTGCTGGATCCCCTGCATCTTTGTCTCTACTTTCATATGGTGGCATTTTTCTATTGGACTTATACACATGAGGATAGCGGTGGAGGGCGCACTCATAGGGTCATCAGGGCCGGAGGATATTCATTCACCACTCGAAGGCGAGGGAGGAAAAGGCATTGCCTTATAGTTTTCGCTCGGGACAGAATTTAATCCAGGTGGCGAATGTGTGCAGCGATGTCCCCCTTGATGCCCGCTCCCTTCTGTCGCAGGGATTTTTCTAGCTTGGCATGGCCGCTTTCAGCTGGCCGACGTCGGGTGGCTCGACTCCCATGATTGGTATTTTTCAAAACCTCCCTTGCTTTCCTTTTACTTCTCAGGAGCACTGGTAATTGGGGTTTTCTGTTGGGATGGGCGGCCTGCGGGTCGGCCCCTCTTGATTTACTCCCGCTTCCTCAAGGGCACGTGTTTATGCCCTCTCTTCAATCACCCTTGCCTCAGGGTGGAGATGGCCTTTTATCTGTAGATGGCCCCTGTCAACAGGGGAGATGCTCAATAATACCATACTGTATAAAATGTCATGGGGACCTTTCCCTCGCAAATGCTCCTATCCCTTGGGGGTCAAACACATATCTACCCTATAGTGGTGCTAGTGGTGTGTGCTATGAAGTGCAGTCTCACTTCCAAATATTCATAAAGGTCGTAGATGGGAAGTCAATTTTTTTGTGGGTGTGAGACTCTAAGATTGTAGCAGAGCTGAAAAATAAAATCCAGTCCGTCTTCGGCATCTCGATTCAACAACAAACCCTGATATTCTTAGGAAGAACACTACAAGAAACTTCCAAATTAAAGATATACTAGATCCAAAGAAACGTCACTGTTTTCCTAGCCTGAGACTCAGAGGTTGCACTCCAGGAACAACATCAGCTAACAGACCGACAACAACAGGAAAAGGAATGACCTCCTTCAAGGATATCCTAAGAGGGAAGGCACCTTCATAAGGGAAAAAACAAATTCGAGATCTAACATTACCAGGACCATATATTGTAGGAAAAACACAGAACATCCAAGATCTGGTAGTAGAAATACCATAGGTAACATGGCCATTTGATGCATTGCACTCAAAATCAGTTATCTGTCGCTTCAATGGATATTGGCCAAAGCCTGAAGAGTTACATGCATGGATACACCAAAACTGGACCTTGAACTGTGACATCTACCTTTGTGCTAAAGGTTTATTTGTGGTTCAACTTGATAATACAGAGGATTAGTACTTTGCCACTAATGAAGGACCTTGGTTCTGGGGAAGAGCAAGCATTTTTGTAACCCCATGGTTCCTTGGTTTCGATGCAAATACAATGGTGGTTACAAAAATTCTTGTTTGGGTGAGACTACACAACCTGCTACCCTCGTTTTGGCACCATCTGGTACTAGAAAACATAGGGAACACTATAGGAAAGTTTATAAAACTGGGTCGAGAAAGAATGGATGTAGGGATATTTACCTTCACACGCATCTACGTGGAGATGGACCTAAGTAAGGGTCAAGCCGCAAAAGGAGAAAGGTTAGAATTTTTCAGATATGTCACTGTCAGATGAAGAGGAAGAAGGAACGAAAGTAAACCAGAGGTAAACAGAAACAGAAAATCAGCAAGAAACCAGACAGATTCACAAGAGAAGGAAGTAGGTAAGATGGAAGAAAAAAAGGAAACCGATGAGAAGACCTCTTTGCCTACATATGCAAACCCACAATGGGATGAGCAGATCGGTGATCGAGGTGTCATCGACACCAAACCTGCACATGTATCTGAAAGTTCTGACTTAGAAAGAGATGCCCAACTCTCCTCCAGCATGGAGCTAGCCATTATTAATTCCGCGTCTTCACTGGATGGCTGGAAAAATGTAAAAAAATAAAATGGAAAAAAAGATAAGTCCAGTGTCCCTCGCATAGTGTAACTGCGGTTAAATATCTGCCCAAGCCCTGCTTCTAGTTGGGCGATACTCTCACATGGAATGCTACAACATCTGCGATGTAACTTTTTTTAATATTTTATAAAAAATTTGATTTTTTCTGGGGATGAAAAAAAAAAAACTCCCAAAAGTGTAGTTCCCTACATTTTGATAGATGGGTGTTTGTCCATAGGGCGGTCTATTATCAATATTGGGAGATCGAGAAATATCAATTATACAAAGTTTTTCAAAGATGGTCGAAGGCTTTTATGTTTGAAATGGAGTTCAAGTGAGAGCTCGAAGAAGAGTTGGTGAAGCAAGAGAGTGTTTCGCAGATTCCAGAGTGGATATGAGTGCTGATGAATATGTGCCAAATAAAGATATTTTTTATTTACTTCTGACATTTAAGAATTAAGAAAGACACTTCGAGATAATACTTACATGATAAATTTAAAATTAATTTGAAATTATACTGAGAAAATATCTCAACTTCTTTATTCATCTTTGAAATCTATCCTATTTCATTCTAACTATATATTTGTATAATATATATGTATAGAATAATTTTAAGTAGATATACTAGTTTCTTTGTGCCACTTTGATGTGTTCAACAACCCTACCAGTCACCATCCGCGGGCCAATTCTTTCTCGACTGAATTTTACAACCTACATTCTGCACAACATCATTCGATTGCAGGGATCCATTCTTTGCCGTCTACGTCAAGGGGCCCTACACAACAACCCGTGGAAGCAAAGAATAAATCGGGTCATCGTGTAGGGTCTCTAAAACCTCTCTTAGTCTTTTTGTTTTAAAACATTTTTATTTTTTATTTTTTTAATTAAATATTATATTTTATTTGTTTATCCACTCGAAAGGAATAACTAATATTGATGCATGTGAAAAATAAGAAAAGTACTCTGGAAAAAATTTAACGTCAAATATTTTAACGAACAAAATTAATGAAAATCGTAAATAGTTTTGAAAAAAATGGTAACAAATATTTTTTAATTGTATCTTTTATGGCTTGCTAAAAGTTCAAATTTTGAGACTTCACTAATATGTAAGAAAAAACATGGCCTAAAATTTAATTAATATTTTAAATGAGAGAAAAATACATTAATAAAAAAGTAAAAATATAGATATAATAATAAGGATAAGGATATTTATGGGTTCATGACTTTTCTGACCAAGAGAAGATTATTTTTTCACTCCTCAAAGCTACCCCCCATGTCAAGGATTGGTGGGAAAAATACTGTGAGAAAAAGGACGAGATAGAACCCTCTATGTTCTCATCCATACCCAATTGGAATTCTTTCCGAGACATCATCAAGGAACAATACTATCCTATAGGGAGCTATGAGTACAAGTACATATAATGGACCACGCTATGGCAACAAAGGGATCAAGATGTGCATGAGCTGACGAATCTGTTCCATACCCTGCGCACAAAGTTGGGTACCAAAGATTCAGAGAAACATTTGGTGCTAAAGTATCGCAGTTGTCTACACAGATACATTCAAGAGGAAATGGAGTTCCTCGACATCTCCTTGCTTGGTAAGACATACTAGTATGCTGCCAAGATTGAGCATAAATTCAAACAAAAGAAGCGAGACTTTGGATCTGTGAATCAAAACCAAGGGAAAGGTGTTCCCAAACCACAAAAAAAAGGACAGAGCAAAGGCATCACAACCCAAGACCACCTGTCAAAACCACAAGCATAGAACAACACTGCAAATCCAAAGAAAGACATGGGAAAGTGGTGTGAGTTCCATAAGAGTTCCAGTCACAACACAAGTGAGTGTCGGTCTAAGTAGTCGCTGGTGGCTGAGGTCAGGGATTTTGAGTTAGATGCATGCTCCGACTCTGAATCAAAACCTAACAAGGGGAATGAAAAAGAGAAATAGATTATTGATGCGGAGACCAATGCCACTATTGCAACTGCAAAAATCCAGAAGGAGGAACCAAAAGATCTAGAGGAGGAGGAACGTCTCTTCCACTCCCAAATGTGGGTAAAGGGCTCCCTAGTACAGTTCATTGTCAAAAATGGGAGCCAAAATAACCTCATTTCAGCAGACAACATGAAGCAGTTGGGCTTTCCGACCACAGCCCACCCACATCCATACACCATCAGATGGCTTTACCAAGGACGGGATCTCCGTGTCAGCCAGCAGTGCCACCTTCCCTATAGCATCAAGCCCTTCATGGATGAGGTATTATGTGACATTGCTCCTCTTGATGTTTCTGATGTATTATTAGGCCAACCATACTTGTGGAAGGGACATGTTATGTATGATTCCCGGCCTCACGCTGTTATTGTTACTTTAGGAAATGAGTTGTACAGGATATCAAAGGTACCACTTCCTGTCGCTATCTCTTTGGTTACTACAAAACAATCCAGTGAGCTCATTTCCCAAACCAAGAAATTTGTTTTCCTGGTGATCCGCCACCAGGGAAAGAAGAAGACTATGGCCACAACCTCCAAATAGAGCTCCTTTGCATGAAAACAAAAAATGGACAAGGTTATGGAGGAGTACGAGCCATCTTCACCTCACCCACAGGGGTTCCTTTGCATTGTCAGGTCAAATGCCCCATTGATCTAACCCTAGGTGCGCTACTACCCAATGGACTAATATATCGGCGCTCTGTTATGGATAACAATGAAATCAAGAGGCAGATTCAGGAGGTGTTGTAGAAAGGTCACATCCATCCAAGTTCATAACCCTGTGGGAGCCCGATCGTGTTGGTACAGAAGAAGGATGGGACGTGGGGACTCTATATTTACTATCAGATGCTGAACAATATCACTATCTGGAATAGGTAGCAAATCCCACGGATTGATGACCTTCTGGACCAACTCAAACGGGCGAAATATTTCAGCAAGATCGACTTGAAAGCTTGGTATCATTAGGTACCAATCGAACCCTCCGATGTGTGGAAGACTGCCTTCAAAGCCAAGGAGGGCCTTTTTGAATGGTTGGTCATGCCTTTCGGGTTGATGAATGCTCCACAACCTTGATGAGGTTGATGGATGACATCTTGAGACCATTCACGAACTTATTTGTTGTGGTGTACTTGGATGACATTCTGATCTTCAGCCAGACTTGGGAAGAGCACCTCCACCACATGTGACAAGTCCTCCAAACACTGCGGCAACACAAGTTCTGTTACAATTTGGAGAAGCACACGTTTTTCATGATCCAGGTTCAATATCTGGGGTACATTATTGATGAAAGGGGGGTGCATGTGGTTCCAACCAAGATCCAAGTCATTCAGGGTTGGCCAACCCCAACCACTATAAGAGAGCTTCGTAGATTTCTGAGTCTTGCTAATTTCTACCATAGGTTCATGTTGGGATTCTCTCATATCACTTGGCCCTTGAGTCAAGTTACCGAGGGAGGAGTGAGAGAAAAATTCTTTTGGTCGGAATCTCAACAGTAGGCATTCACAGAATTGAAAAATCACATTTTTTCTGCCCCAGTGCTCACATTACCAGAATTGTAACAACCATTTGAGATTGAGACAGATGCCTCTGACTATGCTATTGGGGCATTTCTTACTCGAGAGGGACATCCAGTGGCATATCACAGTGAGACATTATACGAAACAGTTCACAGGTATCCCACTTATGACAAAGAAATGTATTCCATTGTGAAAGCTTGTTGACAATGGAAGCATTAAATTTTGGGGAAGGAAACAATCATCCACATAGAGCACTAGCGCCTACTATTCATACAGAAACAAGGGAAGTTGCAGAATGATTTCCATCAGAAGTGGTCCTTATATCTGCAACAGTTTCATTTGAACATCAAGTACACGAAGGGTAGCACCAATAATGTTGTAGATTTCCTCAGTCGACCACCGATCATGGCACTCACTGCCATTCTCAACTCTTGTCGACATGAGACTTCAGATTGACCTCTTCTCTACGAGAGCGACCCAGAATTTGGCCACATATAAAAGGCACTCTTGGGGGGTACACAAGATCCAAAATTGTCACCTCCAAGATGCACTTTTATGTCACCTAGGACACCTTTGGGTTCCTTCAAGCAAGCGTGCCAATATGATATGGGAAGCACACTACAGTCAAGTCACTGGGCATTTCGGGGTCAAGAAAATAGTGGCGGTACTATAGAGGTATTTCTATTGGCCGAACCTTCGACAAGATGTCGGGAAGTACATCAGATCCTACATTGTGTGTGTCATTGCCAAACCAACCATAAAGAAGCAAGGCCTCTATACTCTGCTACCTACCCCTAGTTTACATTGGGAATCCATCTCCATGGATTACATGTCGGGCCTTCCTTCTACTAAGCATGGAAATGACTATTTTTTCGTGGTCGTCGACAGATTCTCGAAGATGGCAATTATGGCGCCCTGCAAGGAGAATATCACAGCAGAAGCCACTGCTAAAATATTCTTTAAATGAGTGTGGGTGCACTTTGGGATCCCATAGTCTATCATATCAGATCAGGACAGTAGGTTCCTTAGCACATTTTGGTCTAGCCTCTGGTCAATGTTGGACACCAAGCTCACCAAGTCCATAGCTTTCCATCCCCAAACTGATGGCCAAATAGAGGTTGTCAATAGGATGATTGTACACATTCTGCACATATACAGTTCAAAGCATCCACACACATGGGATGAGAGCCTCCCCTATGTAAAACCCAGTTATAACTGGCCTCTCCATATCTCAACTGGCCATAGCCCCTTTCAGGTGGGCTTGGAATTCCAACCACTATATCCCATTGACGTAGCCATGCCATTTACAGCTACTCAGGAGGATTCGGCTCATATCCAGTCCGAAGCTAACAAAGAAAACAACTTCATCGAGCATATTCAACGCATTCACCAACAGGTTCATGACATATTGGACAAAGCCAATGCTAAGTACAATAAATTACATGATCAACATCGGGTGCCACACAACTTCCACGTGGGTGACAAAGTGTGGCTACATTTGCAGAAGGAGTGCCTCACTGGACCCCACCGCAAGCTTTTCCCACTCTAATATGGGCCTTACACTATCACCAAGGCTATAGGGAACAATTCCTTCAAGCTAAGTATTTCTCCATTCCTTGGTATGCACCCAGTATTCAATGTGGACCACCTTCGTCCCTACTTCCCACCTCTACTGGACACCTTTGATATTGTAGAACAACTCACACCAACAGAGTTAAACCCAGACTGGATGGAACAGGACACCATATATTATATCATGCACATGCAAATCAGGAACACTCGCCAACAAAAGATCCAACTGTATCGGGTTGCCAAAGTTGGCCAACTCCTGCACCAAGGCAAGTGGTTCACCAGGGACCAAGTTCAACAGAAGTTTCCTCATCTCATGGAGGAACTCAACACAATAGGGAGCATTGCTTGCTAAGGGGGGAGGAATGATCCATGTGGATATCGGTGGCCACTCGCCTATTGCACTTGGGGCCCTACCATTGTCTCTTTAATTTTTTCAGTTTCGACATGACTTACTATGTTTAGTAGTTTTTTGGGTCCTCAACATCCAGAGCCGTTTTGAGGCCCTAAATGACGTTTTTTGGGAAACCCGAGAGCAACATGGGTCCATGGACCAATATTTCTAACATCAAAAGTTGTATTCCTTAGATAGATATTTCTAATGAGGTATTGAGCGTGTTAAACGAAGATCATATGCCAAAGTTACATCCCTGGGAAGTTGAAACACTAATTTACCCAAACGGGCCCATAGTTTTGGCACTTCATCTCCTAGGGTTAGGGTTTTGGATGTTTTAGGTTTTTCCATTGGTTCTAAATAATAAATAGGCCCTCAAGCCTCATTGTAACATAGTTCAGAGGCTTGTAGCTGCCACATCTCTTCTCAAAGATAAGCTACGAGCGTCCTAGCTAGTTTATTTCTATTCTGTCTATAAGCAAATTTCAGTTCTTTGGTTAAGGTTTCCTTCCCCCAATATCTGGATCAGTAAAGGTTCCTTGTGAAAATAGGAAAGTGTTCTTAAAATGACCAAGCTATTGAAAATTCCTACAACGAAAAGAAATGTTTTCAGAATAAATTGGTTATCAATAAACCCTATCCCTCCATTTCAAAAATATTTTATTATGGCGTGCTTGATTGAAGTCCACTTCAATACATATCAAAGCATATATGATAATACCTTTTTCCATCATGTCATTGTTATTTTTGATGTATTGACCTAATATGTTTCCCCCATCTTCTCAAACAACTAGATGTGGTAGATGGATGGGAAAGATAGAGAGACCTACCGAGACTCAAGTTTCTAGAGTCTACATGGAAAGAGGATTAAAATAAGGTAATTATGTTTAAAAGGGCACTGATAAAAAACTTTCTTTTGGTACTCTAAATTTTTAAAGAACACGATAAAAATCCTTTGAAACAAAAATGAAGCACAATATTCTCAGACCAATTTTGGTTCATCCACTATTGAAGGGAATATGTTGAGGACCAAAATCCATCAAACTAGAAAATAATTAGTTTTCGTTTATATTCTGCATACATGAATATACATATCATGTTATCCACTTCGAGAGACAGGGTTTCCACTATTTGATCCACCACAGGTGTCGCCTGTCACATAGATTTAGGATTTTGAGATGGAGGCCCTTTATCCTAAAGTCTCTAAACTCCATGTACGATCTAAAAAACCATGAAATGGGGATCTCACCCAATCGTATATCATGGCTACGAGTAGAGAGATTAGATATACTAATTTAACCTACAGACAAAGGTAAATAATTTGACCAAAATACAAAGGGAACATGAATTTTACTTACAAACAAACATAACTTCCTGATATCGAATTCTTAAAAATCATGACATTCACTAGAAGAAAGAAACCCCTTGGAAGTCGAAAGAACCTTGCAGAATGGGGAGCCTTGAAATGTAAGGTTTCCTCAGGCCCCACAAAGGGTCTCAAGTGCTTCTATTGAAATCATGTAAACCCAGTTGTGTGTCAACCGAACGAGTCATGAAGGTTGCATGGCTTGCCACTCTTCCCAAATGTGATATTGCCTGGCCAACAACAACTCTCTCTTCTAAAATCAAAGACAAAATTTCACAACCAGGCCAAGCCCATTGCAACTTCCAGGTTGCACAAAATCATGATCAATACGAAGGAATTAAATAATAGAGATAAGAGTCATAGGGCATCCGTCTGTACCACCTGTAGATCTGTGGATCAAAATATTAACCACACATGGAGATAATGCTTACATGCTGAATATTGAGTTAGTTTGGGATTATGTTGAGAGAATATCTCAACTTCCTTATGAATATTTGGAACTTGTTGGATCTCAATCCGACTATATATCTGTATAATATTTATGAATGAATAGAATGTGATAAAATAATTTTTTGGTTGGTATACTCATTTCTTTGTTGGTATCAGATCCTTTTAGGCCTAACTCCCCTCATAGGAGGGCCCAAGTCATGAGAGACCTAGGAACATGAAAGGCAAGGTATGTATGCACTCGATGTGTTAAAGTATGATATTATATATGAAATTTAGTGGAATGTGAAGTTGGATAGAGTCTGTGCTCACAAAGCTAAATTCTCTTTTCATACCTTGCAAGGAGATATTAATGGTGATTGATATAGATGCCACTTACAGAACTTACTTGGGTCTCAAAACCATATTTGTTTTAGTAAATATTTATGTAGATCTTCCTTTTGCGGCAGGTGGATCTGCACACAAATTGTGGGTTGACATTGTTGATCAGAAACGTACGTTTTTTTGAACAACACATCCGATAGCGAATTGGTGTTGAGTTACAAAACATGTATGGGGTTTGCCTTGAGCTGTTGGACGGTACCGTGACTACAAAGCTAGAGATTCTCTTTTCATCTACCTTGCAAGGAGGATATTAATGGTGATTGATATAGATGCCACTTAAAACTGCGCTTAGGTCTCAGAACCATATTTATTTTTTCAGTAAATATTTATGTAGATCTTCCTTTTGCTGACAGTGGATCACACAAATTGTGGGTTGACATTGTTGATCAAGAACGTCGTTGTTTTTTATGAACAACAAATCCAACAACGAACTGGTGTTGAAGTTACAAAACATGTGTAGAGTTTCCCTTGAACTGCGAGAAATAATGTGTAACCATGAAATATTTTGTCATCTTCAGCCTTGAAGAAGGAAAGCACTCCAGACTTCCAGAGTAAGTTTGACAAAACCAACTGCAATTTCTATCGAGAAAGACAGTAAATCGGAAGGGGAGAGTATTGGTTTGAATACTGGGAATCCCTAGGTGCTTTAAAAAAGAAAGAATGTTATGGAAAGAGATAAACTGGTTGGGGGCCTATCACGACCCACATTATTCCGTGGCTAATCTTACAATCCAATGACTAGCTCTAAGATGTTTGAGTATCGTGATTTTGTTCATAATTCCCTTAGTAAAGTGAGTGCATCAGTATTTATTTTCCCTTACAAGTTTAGAGAGGTTTAACTCATTCACTCAAGGTACTAGTTGAACTCATTCACTTCAGCCTTCATCTCGAGCTTTGTGCAGGAGTCATGGTAGAGAGATGGAAAATCACTAGTTTTTAGCATGGAGGAAGCATAATGATGTAGGAGATTAGATGGCTTTGTGACATAAGTCATATCAAGTCCTTTACATGGTACAAAAAGGAATTTCAAGGTCATACTGGTCGACAACTTTAAGGGCAAGAAGAACATATTTTCTAAGGTTTTCACTCATTTCATTTCATTCACTAGTATGTCTTAAAGTTTAGGAGCTCTTTCTTAAAGCTTAGGGGGAAAAAAATCATGATTGTGCGCGAATATCCTCGTGCGACTGTCGAAATAACCGCAGTGAGGCCTCCTTGAGATTCTTCTAATGCCTCGTGTCTCTCTAGAATCATGCACTTCCTCATAAAATGGCGTATTTCATAGCTTGATTGTCAAAAACTCAGAAGACGACATCTAGTAAATGAGATACCCACTTTCATGGAAGCTTTTGATTTGGTTCCATCCCAAGATTCTATGAGGGAAAACATATTTTTCTTTGAACGGATTCCTTGCACATTCTCTTGTAGGTAATTTTCGTAAAGTTATTTATTTTGTGCAAAAATTATAGAGTATGAAGATCAATTATTGAATAGATTAGCCCAATTTAAAATATGGTTCTCAACGTTTTTCAATGCATATCACTAATTTAATTTTTTGAGTATGTTATACCTTGATGGGTCTTGTTGTACTTTGGGCTTCAAGAACATCAGTTACATGTCAATTTATGAGATTCTTGTATGTTGAAAGGTTAGTTGCATAATTGACTGTTGAATATGCCCAGTAATTAGACAACTCACCTATATAAAAATTAGAAGTGTTGAGAACTAGGAAAAATGGATCTGCGGTGCGGAGAAAACTTCTCTGGTCTAGGTTTTTCAGGGTCTGTTGCTGCCAACTGTCTCGAAGTCGCTTTGTGTGAGGGATTTCAGCGCTTACCAGGGAGAAATGGACACCACCGTTCACTGGAGCTGGTCGGAGATCTATTGCTGGAGCTATGTGGAGTGGTGGAGGTGGTCACGGTGCTGGATCCCCTGCATCTTTGTCTCTACTTTCATATGGCGGCATTTTTCTATTCGACTTATACACATGAGGATAGCGGTGGAGGGCGCACTCAGAGGGTCATCAGGGCCGGAGGATATTCATTCACCACTCGAAGACGAGGGAGGAAAAGGCATTGCCTTATAGTTTTCGCTCGGGACAGAATTTAATCCAGGTGGCGAATGTGTGCAGCGATGTCCCCCTTGATGCCCGCTCCCTCCTGTCGCAGGGATTTTTCTAGCTTGGCATGGCCGCTTTCAGCTGGCCGACCTCGGGTGGCTCGACTCCCATGATTGGTATTTTTCAAAACCTCCCTTGCTTTCCTTTTACTTCTCAGGAGCACTGGTAATTGGGGTTTTCTGTTGGGATGGGCGGCCTGCGGGTCGGCCCCTCCTGATTTGCTCCCGCTTCCTCAAGGGCACGTGTTTATGCCCTCTCTTCAATCACCCTTGCCTCAGGGTGGAGATGGCCTTTTATCTGTAGATGGCCCCTGTCAACGGGGGAGATGCTCAATAATACCATACTGTATAAAATGTCGTGGGGACCTTTCCCTCGCAAATGCTCCTATCCCTTGGGGGTCAGACACATATCTACCCTATAGTGGTGCTAGTGGTGTGTGCTATGAAGTGCAGTCTCACTTCCGAATATTCATAAAGGTCGTAGATGGGAAGTCAATTTTTTTGTGGGTGTGAGACTCTAAGATTGTAGCAGAGCTGAAAAATAAAATCCAGTCCGTCTTCGGCATCTCGATTCAACAACAAACCCTGATATTCTTAGGAAGAACACTACAAGAAACTTCCAAATTAAAGGTATACTAGATCCAAAGAAACGTCACTGTTTTCCTAGCCTGAGACTCAGAGGTTGCACTCCAAGAACAACATCAGCTAACAGACCGACAACAACAGGAAAAGGAATGACCTCCTTCAAGGATATCCTAAGAGGGAAGGCACCTTCATAAGGGAAAAAACAAATTCGAGATCTAACATTACCAGGACCATATATTGTAGGAAAAACACATAACATCCAAGATCTGGTAGTAGAAATACCATAGGTAACATGGCCATTTGATGCATTGCACTCAAAAGCAGTTATCTGTCGCTTCAATGGATATTGGCCAAAACCTGAAGAGTTACATGCATGGATACACCAAAACTGGACCTTGAACTATGACATCTACCTCTGTGCTAAAGGTTTATTTGTGGTTCAACTTGATAATACAGAGGATTAGTACTTTGCCACTAATGAAGGACCTTGGTTCTGGGGAAGAGCAAGCATTTTTGTAACCCCATGGTTCCTTGGTTTCGATGCAAATACAATGGTGGTTACAAAAATTCTTGTTTGGGTGAGACTACACAACCTGCTGCTCTCGTTTTGGCACCATTTGGTACTAGAAAACATAGGGAACACTATTGGCAAGTTTATAAAACTGGGTCGAGAAAGAATGAATGTAGGGATATTTACCTTCACACGCATCTACGTGGAGATGGACCTAAGTAAGGGTCAAGCCGCAAAAGGAGAAAGGTTAGAATTTTCCAGATATGTCACTGTCAGATGAAGAGGAAGAAGGAACGAAAGTAAACCAGAGGTAAACAGAAAAAGAAAATCAGCAAGAAACCAGACAGATTCACAAGAGAAGGAAGTAGGTAAGATGGAAGAAAAAAAGGAAACCGATGAGAAGACCTCTTTGCCTACATATGCAAACCCACAATGGGATGAGCAGATCGGTGATCGAGGTGTCATCGACACCAAACCTGCACATGTATCTGAAAGTTCTGACTTAGAAAGAGATGCCCAACTCTCCTCCAGCATGGAGCTAGCCATTATTAATTCCGCGTCTTCACTGGATGGCTGGAAAAATGGAAAAAAAGATAAGTCCAGTGTCCCTCGCATAGTGTAACTGCGGTTAAATATCTGCCCAAGCCCTGCTTCTAGTTGGGCGATACTCTCACATGGAATGCTACAACATCTACGATGTAACTTTTTTTAATATTTTATAAAAAATTTGATTTTTTCTGGGGATGAAAAAAAAAAAACTCCCAAAAGTGTAGTTCCCTATATTTTGATAGATGGGTGTTTGTCCATAGGGCGGTCTATTATCAATATTGGGAGATCGAGAAATATCAATTATACAAAGTTTTTCAAAGATGGTCGAAGGCTTTTATGTTTGAAATGGAGTTCAAGTGAGAGCTCGAAGAAGAGTTGGTGAAGCAAGAGAGTGTTTCGCAGATTCCAGAGTGGATATGAGTGCTGATGAATATGTGCCAAATAAAGATATTTTTTATTTACTTGTGACATTTAAGCATTAAGAAAGACACTTAGAGATAATACTTACATGATAAATTTAAAGTTAATTTGAAATTATCTTGAGAAAATATCTCAACTTACTTTATTCATCTTTGAAATCTGTCTATTTCATTCTATGTATAGAATAATTTTTGGTAGATATACTAGTTTCTTTGTGCCACTTTGATGTGTTCAACAAGTACAAATTACCATCCGCGGGCCAATTCTTTCTCGACCTGAATTTTACAACCTACATTCTGCACAACAGCATTCGATTGGCAGGGATCCATTCTTTGCCGTCTACGTCGGGGGCCCTGCAACAACCGTGGAAGCAGGAATAAATAGGGTCATCGTGTAGGGTCTCTAAAACCTCTCTTAGTCTTTTTGTTTTAAAACATTTTTATTTTTTATTTTTTTAATTAAATATTATATTTTATTTGTTTATCCACTCGAAAGGAATAACTAATATTGATGCATGTGAAAAATATGAAAAATAAGAAAAGTACTCTGGAAAAAATTTAACGTCAAATATTTTAACGAACAAAATTAATGAAAATCGTAAATAGTTTTGAAAAAAATGGTAACAAATATTTTTTAATTGTATCTTTTATGGCTTGCTAAAAGTTCAAATTTTGAGACTTCACTAATATGTAAGAAAAAACATGGCCTAAAATTTAATTAATATTTTAAATGAGAGAAAAATACATTAATAAAAAAGTAAAAATATAGATATAATAATAAAAATATATATAAGAAAGTTGAAATAATATTAATATTCTTGAGTATTATATATAGTTTTTGATAGATAAAATATTTTAATATAGCTACCTATTTATAAAGAAATAATATATCAATTATATTATCGAAAATTGTTTATAAAAATTAAATAATTATAAAAATATTATAAAAATTAATTTTGATTACTTTATGAAATTTGAATTTTGAAAAAACAATTTTTTTATAAATTTTTAAATAATTTTATTTTTAAATAAATTTTGGTTTATATTTATTTTTTCATCATTAATTCGTTTAAATAATGCAAGTTTAGTATAATAATATTTCATTTCAAAATATATAATTTGAAATTATGATAACTTCTTCTTCTATAATAAGATTAAAATAATCAAGTTTAGTATAATAATATTTCATTTCAAAATACATAATTTGAAACTATGATAACTTCTTCTTCTATAATAAGATTAAAATAATCCACAAGACTTCAGAGTGTTGTAATAAAATTTAGTTATGAATTGTCATTGCATTATGTACACATTTAAAAAAGAAATAAAATATTTTATTTTCAATTACTTATTTCAAATATAAGATTTATAATTAATTAATAATAAGTTATGACTTCATAATCTACCAGTTTAACTAACAAATGAGTTTATGATTTTGGAACTATATCTCAAAGTTAAGTCTTAGGATTACATAAACAAGTATTTTTTTTTTTAATTCATGCGCTAGTACTCCTTTGTGAGTGAGTTTTAGAGGGTGAACCATAGCCATTGCATTCTAATTTTATTACTTATTTATTACATAGGTTATTGTAAATTTGATTATATATATATATATATATATATATATATATATATATATATATATATATATAACTATAGTGTAAAACAATATAATGTCATTTTTCACATAGAAATTTTAAAAATGACAATCTCTATAGTGTAAAACAATATAATGTCATTTCTCACATAGAAATTTTAAAAATGACAATCTTTTAAGATTAAATATCTGAGATAATTTAATCAAATCACAATATTTAACTACAGCCTTAAAAATATGAGGCATATATATATATATATATATATATATATATATATATGTATATTTTAATTATGAGTTGTTTTTAGTGTGAGTTTTTGAATCTTCTGGTGCTGAACACATTAGAGATGAGACCTTGATTTATGTTATTTAAATTGGTTTTTTTTAACTATATATAAATTCAACACACTGAAAATCCAAAAACTTTTAAATTCTGTAAAGATTACTCATCAAATTTATAATTTCAATAAATTCTTTTCCAATTCTAGAAAATTTAAACCCGAGAAAAATTTCCAATCACTAAATTTTCAAATCACTAAAAACAACTCACTTTAAAATTAATGATATATTAAGATTAAATACCCCTCAAATTTAATTTTAATTACCGAAGCGCATTTGTAATATTGTTTGTCGCATCTCTTGGAAAAATTACAATAAGTTATCGATAAAGTTCACGTCGACATTGAAGTACTGCACGCCAATTAGGATATCTTCTTTGTGACACTGACACGTTTCTGCGACGAAACATTATTGTTGCAGTTACGGCATGTATCTAGTGCCTTCACTACAGTTATATCATTGATAGCTAACATCTATCATATAAATCTAGGAGCCTAGACGCTACCAGTAAATCAACTCAACAGGGAGCGGGACGAGTAAGATAAGAGAGCCTGCGAGCAGGGGAATTTTGAATATTTAGCGACTCTGTACAGTAAACGCTAATCGTTGAAACTTGGGAGGATGGGGTCTTTCGGGGAGCAGCTCCAGTACAGCAATCTTCACGTTTTGGTCGTGCCCTTTCCGTTGCAGGGTCATATCAATCCAATGCTGCAGTTTGGCAAGGAGCTGGCATCTAAAAATCTCCAGGTCACCTTTGTCACGACCGAAGAGAACCGAGAGCGCATGTTACGGGCGCAAGATGCAGCAGTGCCCGGCCTTTCAAACTCCTCTATGAAACTTCAATTTGAAACAATCTCGGATGGCCTTCCGCTGGATTTCAATCGGTCCAAGGACCACCAACTGAGGCTTGACATGTTATGTAACATTGGAAGACTCTCGTTGGCAAATCTCATAGAGAGGCTAAACTCTCAAGGCACCAATATTTGTTGCGTCGTATACGATCCACTCCTTTACTGGGTTCCTGAAGTTGCAAAGAAGTTTGATATCCCTCTCGCTTTTTTCTGGACGCAATCCTGCGCAGCTTATTCCATCTATTACCATTTCAGCAAAGGACTGGGTATTCTTTCATTTGAAATTTAAGGGTATTTTTTTTATTGATGATGATGACGGTGGTTAATTAACCCAAAAAAACTTTTATTTATGAAATGTATAATTTTTAGAATATTTTGTAATGTGAGAAATATTTGACATGGTAGTGCTGAGATCAGATCTTGAAATATTCCAGAAATCTATAATTGACTTAAGCTCAAGAAAATAATTAAAACTGACTTAATGTCCTTTCTTGTATTCAGCAGTCTCGTTGGAGGAAACAGGGAAACCGATGGAGCAGATACAAATACCGGGGCTACCGCTGCTAAACATATCGGACATACCTTCCTTTCTGCAACCCTCTAACCCAAACGGGCTTCTCTTGCGGCTTGTAATGGATCAGTTTAAGACTTTATCTGAGGCAACGTGGATACTGGGAAATTCGTTTGACGGACTCGAGTCCGAAGAAGTAAACTCAATGAAATCGATTGCTCCGATTCGCACCGTCGGACCTCTCATACCCTCGGCTTTCTTGGATGGACAGAATACCCAAGATACAGACTTCGGGGCACATATGTGGAAAACAACTAACTGCATGGATTGGCTAAATACGAAGGAGCCAGCAAGTGTTGTGTACGTTTCCTTCGGAAGCCTTTCTGTACTTTCTAAAGAACAAACTGAAGAGATAGCTCTTGGGCTAAAGGCTACTGGATATTCCTTCATATGGGTTATTCGTCCATCTTCCCCACAAGGGGAGATTAGCGCGGAAGAAAACTTGCCGGAGGGTTTCCTGGCAGAAATCTCTGGGCAAGCGTTAGTTGTTCCATGGTGTCCGCAGGTGCAAGTGCTTTCTCATGGGTCCATTGGTGCATTTATGACGCACTGTGGGTGGAACTCTACGCTGGAGAGCCTCAGTTTAGGGGTGCCCGTTTTGGGTGTTCCTCAATGGAGCGATCAGACGACGAATTCGCTATACATCGCAGAGATATGGAAGACAGGACTGAGATTAAATAAACGGCCCGCAGATGGACTCGTAGGGAAAGAGGCTGTGGAGAAATGTATAAAGATTGTTATGGAAAGCGAATTGGGTGTTGAGCTGAGGGAGAACGCTTCACGGCTGAAGAAATTATCACGGGAGGCAATGGGAGAAGGTGGATCTTCCAATAAAAATATTGAAGAATTTGTTGAGGATATTGCTCGCAGAGCATCGTCACTGTCATTATCCGTTTAATGTTATCATGGGTTTATGAACGAGGAAGAGGCTACGATTATGCTGCACTAGCCCCCGCCTTCGTTTAAAGAAAGGTCGCTATACACATTCCGAGTGACTGAGCACCCGCATGTAATTAGGGTAATTATAATTAGGGTGAATGATTTGCTTAATTTAGAATTATAAAATTTTTAATTTAATTATTAAGTGGATGGTAGAGATTTAAACTCTATTTAAAAGTTAATATTTCCAATATTTATAGAAATTATTTGTTGAATATTATTTTCAAGGTAATTATGTTTTGTTTTTCCCTTTTAATTAAATTGATTAATTAAAGAAATGTTATATCAACAATTGTGATGAGTTATAGTTTTTGAATATGTAATATTGATAACTCATGGAATTGGTGTATAATTTTAGAATAAAATTTATTTACAAATTTAGAATTTCCATAATAAAGTGGCATTAAATCTTCATAATTGAAAAAATTGTTCTATATTTTTTAAAGTGTATGTTTAATTTATATATTAATTCTTTTTTTATTAATTTTTATGAACATGAATAATTTAAAACAAAATTAAAATTAAATTGCTTTGATGATTTTTTTTCTAATTTTAGTAAAATAAAATGTATCAAGTGTTTTTATGTTAATTATACATTAATACTTAGAAATACTTTCATATCAACACCTTTAGCGTTAGGTTTGTGGAATGACAATACAACAACAACATAATTTGGTTGTTTTTACTTGCATCAACAATCATTTCATGAACATAATTATAGTAAACTAAATATTGTCGTAACAGCACATTATACCTAGCAAGGTCACACCTTGTAAGTATGCAGGAAATGAAATTGGAGGCCACATAGACTATTTACAAAATGTTGTTTGCATACAGAGGAAGCCAACAATGAATACATTAATTAATTTATTGTCATCTTGTTTTCTTTTTCTTTTGAGCAAAAACTAACATATATTTCTAGAATTCAACAATGAGAGCATACCAACCCAAACTTATACTCGGAACCTCCGAAGTAGAAGGTTATGGTAACTCTAGTTTATCTGCTAGTCAACAAATTGAGGTGCCATAGTTAAGATAACTGAATATAAGATGGCTTGCAGGTTAGTATCCCTCATTCTAACCTCTATGCACACATAAATTAGGTTTTTAACCAAATAAGTACTAGCATATGTAATGGTCCCTTAATAGAATTATACCATAATTCCTATAGGCTCAAAATATTAGGCTCTCATAAATCCTCACATGTCCTTTTTTCATTGTTGCATTATGCAATGTTGCTTCTCTACCATACATCTCTCTCTCACATATATACCATTATGTATGGATAAATTACACACTTTGAATAATACATCATATGTCTCTCCTCTCTCTACAAGTGTTCTACATATGTGCAAGTGAAATTTTAATATGGAAATGATGCGAAGTTACACAACTAGCGTCTAGGAGGTCAAAACCCTAATTAAGAATTGAGAAAAAAAAAGGGACCGTGAGTCACCAAGAGGAGTTGCACACTAATGAAGTTTTCCTTAAAGAAAGCACAAAATGTAAGTCTAGTACCAAGTTACCAACTACCAACATTACCTACCAAAACTGTACTAGAATATACTGAGTACTTTCGAGTTACAAGAATTTATTAAGTGATTTAAGCATCTAATTCACATTTCCTTTCTTTATGGATGCATTCTCTAGTGGCACTAGTATACCTTACATCTCTATCTCACGGAGATATCATTGTGTATTGAGAATTAAACATTGACTATTATATCAAATGTCCCTCCTCTCATTACAAATGTTATACACATGTGCATGTGAAACTTTAATATGGTATTGATTCTAAGCTACAAAATCAACATATGGCACATAGCAATAGAGGAAGTGCATTAAGCAAGGAATTTAAGCACACTAGAAGAAAAATTGAATTCATTAGTGTCTAGTGCACACCCCATCAATCTATTGTCCTTTGCCTCTTTTATGTTGAAGAAGTGACTATGCTTAACAAGATAAATAATTGTTGTTGTTTTATCCTCACCTCCTCTAGAGTATAAATCTTGATATTCCCTTTCAGATCCCCTCATTCACCTTAGAATTATCTATAAGTGGAAATCTCTGCAACCTCTCCAAACTCCATTTATGGAAGTAGAAACCTCCCTAACCCCTCCAAACCCCATTTATGGGTAAATTCAATGTGGCCATGTGAAGAGGGTAATTCAACTCATCACTCCTATTCTATATAATGAAATCTGTTTGTTTAAAGAAAAGTAGTGTAGGGTCTCTCCAACGAATAATGGAAGCTAATTTTCCTTACCATACCATCTACAACATGATTTTGAAATTTTATCAATCATTTCCACTATAGGAATTGTGAACTCAAATTTTTTTATATGAGTTGTACCCACTAGCCATCATTGAATATCACTTACTTCACAATTTTCCTTTGATTTGTCTTTGATTTCACATATCTAGGCCAATCTATACTAACCACTATAGACTCTATGACCTCCTGCACTTCAATCTACAAATTAGAGTAATAAAGTGTGTTGCATATGATAAGTACAGTGGATGTCACTAACAAGTACATTTGATAAGTACGTGTCCTATGCAATGGCATTTGTCAAATATTTTCAAAGTTTCAATATTTGCATAGTAATGCATATGCACTAGAGTTAATGCCACACCATCCAATGCAGCATGTTGGGTATGTGTTATATTCTTTCCATGATTAGTCACACATCGCCGATTCGGTGGGCGGACCTGCCCATGGTTTTATGCATCAGTTTGCACATGGTTTTGGGGCATGATGGTTTTGAGCCCCTAGTATTTTGTAGATATGGTCAAGGGAACTACGGTTATGTTCTAATCCAGGGTTAATGGATTTTGGTTTATGAATTCTTCGACATGTATATATATGTATTCTACCACTAAAAGGAATATAATGAAAAATCGAGTTGGTAGTCTTGATTTGAGATCCAGGGAAAATCCTTGTGTATAGCTGTTTTATGTTTTATTCTCTCGCTATTGTTTAGTTTTTGTTTTTAAGATTTGTTTGCAGATAATTTTTGTACAGGTTAAAAACTACATTTGGTATCATAGCTATTTTGGCTTCAAGGCGATGCCTTTGCTACTAAGGGGTGTTTTTCTCGGGCCTGTGGTAAACCCTGTTCAATGGGGCATCTATAGGATCGATTCTTGGGGTGAAAGAAGATGGCGAGCAGTGGAAAGATAGAGATCAAGAAATTTAATGGTCAGAGTTTCGAGTTGTGGAAGCTCAAGATGGAGGATCTATTGGTGGATAAAGATCAGTGGATTGCGGTAGATCTCGGTACTAAACAAACGAAAATGTCAGATGAAGACTGGAAGAAGTTGGATCGGAACACAAAGAGCACAATACAGTTGTGTGTCTCAGATTAAGTATTGTTGAATGTATTCGGGGAAGCTACGATAAAGACTTTGTGGGACAAGCTAGGGACTTTGTACCAATCTAAGTCTCTGGTGAATAAACTATTCTTGTGGGCAAAGCTGTATAACCTAAGGATGAAGGATGGAGATTCAACGACAGATCATATGAATACCTTCAATATTTTGGTAAGTCAGTTGTTATTTGTTGATATGAATATCTCAAATGAAGATAACTGCATCAGTTTGTTGTGTTCCCTACTAGATTCGCGAGACAATATTGTTATCGTAGTAGGTAGAAATACAACTACCTTGAATTTTGATGACATTGTATCAGCCTTGCTGTTGGAGGAAACAAGATGGAGAAATATGGAGGGATAGAATAGAGATGCTTTATGTGTACGAGGAAGGTCCCAGAACAGAAACAAGAATAAGGTTTCAAGTGGGAGATCTAAATCTCTAGGAAAGTTTGTAAAGGTGTGCTGGAAATGCGGAAAGGAAGGGCACTACAAAAAGGACTACAGATCTAAATCTCCCGAGAAAGGAAAAGGATTTGATGATGCTCCTTCTGCAGAGGAAAAAACCACCTTGGATGAAGATGGGGATGTGTATTTGGCTTCTTCTTCAAATACACATGTAGATCATGAGGCATGGTTGATTGAATTGGGTGCATCCTTTGACTTCACTCTCCATAGGAAGTGGTTTTGCGAGTATGAGAAGTACGATGGTGGTGATTTCTTCTTAGGGGATGATAGAAATGAAAAAATCATCGGACGTGGAAAAAAAAGCTAAATTTGCAAGGTGGAAGGATTAGAACACTTCTTAGTGTTCTGCATATTCCTACATTGGCCAAAAATCTTATTACTGTAAGCAGGATGGATGATGTAGGTGTAAAAACCGTGTTCGAGAAAAATACCTACAAGATGGTTCAGGGAACACTTGTATTAATGTGGGTAGTTCGGATTGGAACTCTGTACTAGCTTCACGGTAGCACTGTTATTGATGGGTGCAACAGTTTTGTGGTTCGTGAAAGTGCACCAGAAATCCTAGCAGCCTCTGGAGAAAAGACCATGCTATGGAATCAAAGGCTTGGACATATTAGAGAGAAGGGCCTTCGAATACTGCAGAGAAATGGTATGGTAGAATGTATCTAATTTCTCTTTAGATTTTGATTTCTGTGAACATTGTGTATATGGGAAGCAGAAACGGGTGATTTTTCCTTTTGGTGTTAAGAGCGAGAACAAGATATTAGAGCTTGTGCACAGTGACATGTTTATACCTGTGTTTTTTACATCACTCGGAATGTCTATGTACTATGTTTCATTCATAGATGAATTCTCAAGGAATACATGGATATATTTCTTGAGGAAGAAATCTAAAGTCTTTGGTGGAAAACCAGACAGAGAAGAAAATAAAGGTGCTCAGGACGGATAATGGTGGAGAGTTTTGTAAGAAGAATTTTGAAGAATTATGTAAGAAGTGTGGTATAGCACGACAGAAGAATAATCTATACACACCTCAGGAAAACAGAGTTGTGGAAAGAATGAATAGAATGCTTATGGAAAAGGAAAGAAGCATGCTCAGTGGGACCGTGTTAGGACAGGAATTCTGGGCAGAAGTAGCAGAGACTGCATGTTACCTGGTTAATAGATCACCTTCATCAATGTTGGAGGATAAGACTCCACATGAGGTATGGAATGGTAATAAATCCTGTCTTTCACATCTGAGGGTATTTGGATGTGATGCATATGTACATGTTCCAAAGGAGAAAAGGACCAAGTTGGATAATAAATCTAAAAGGTGCAGCTTTATTGGGTATAAGGATGGTTTAAAAGGTTATAAGCTTTGGAACCCAGAAACAAGGAAGGTTGTGTATAGATGAGTTATGGTGTTTAGAGAGGTGAAAGATGTTTTTAAGCATGAATTCATACCAAAGGAACCTGAGAAGATAGAGTTTGAGCTAAAGGATGATGAATCATACTCTACAATAGGAAAAGATTCAGAAGAGGAAGAGCCCTAAACTCTAGATATGAGAAGATCAGTTTTCGAAAGAAGACATCCAGAAAGGTATATTCCATCTATTTTCTGTTGAAATTTTACTTTACATTTCACTGATGATGATCCCAGAACTATCAGGGAGGCAGTGGATTCAAGGGATGGAAAAATCTGGAAGGATGCCATGGCTGATGAAATGGCATCCTTGCACAAAAGTGAGGCATGGGATCTGGTGGATTTGTCGGCTGGAATAAAGCCCATCGAGAGAAAATGGGTGTTTAAGAAGAAGATAAATGTAGAATACAAGGTGGAAAAATACAAATATTGGTTGGTAGCAAAAGGTTATTCCCAGGTGCCAGGAATTGATTTTGGTTATATTTTTTCTCCCGTTCTGAAGGTTACTTCTATTAGATTACTTTTATCTGTTGTTGATGCATTTGATTTTGAGGTAGAAAAGATGGATGTGAAGACATCATTTCTTCACGGTGATCTGGAAGAGGATATATACATGAAGCAACATGAAGGCTTTATGCAGGTTAAAAAAGTATCTGTATGGGTTAAAATTGTCACCAAGGATCTGGTATCAGAAATTTGATACCTATATACGGGGACTTCGCTTCACCAGAAGCAAAGAGGATTAATGTGTATATTTTAAATTAATTGGTGACCATGTTAATTATTTGGTCTTGTATGTGGATGATATGTTGCTAATTGTAAATGACAAAGAAATTATCGAGGATTTGAAGACCCAATTGTTCGCCAAATTTGACATGAAGGATCTTGGTACTACAAACTATATTTTGGGCATGGAAATTAAGAGAGATCGGGAAAAGAGGAAGCTATGGTTAAACTAGAGGAATTATGTCGAGAAAATATTACAGAGGTTCAATATGCAAGATAGTAAACCAGTGAAGGTTCCTATTCCTATAGGTGTAAATAAATCTGCTGAACAGTGTCCGAAGACACAAGAAGAAGAGGAGGATATGTCCCGTGTTCCATATGCAAGTGCAGTGGGTAGCTTGATATATGAAATGGTTTGTACTAGACCAGACATTTCACATGCAGTGGGAGTATTGAGCAGGTTTATGTCAAAACTAGTGAAGGAGCATTGGACAGCAGTGAAGTGGGTTTGCAGATATTTGTGTGGCACTAGTAATTATGGTTTGTGCTACTAGGGAAGACCAGGATTGGACATAGTATTGGACATCCATGGATTTTTTGATGCTGAATGGGTTGGAGATCTGGAACAAAGAAGATCTACAAGTGGGTATATGTTTAGCCTATTTGGAGGTGCAGTCAGTTGGATGAGTAAAAGACAGTTTGTAGTGGCTCTTTCAACTACAAAGGTAGAATACATGGCAGCCACTCATGCAAGCAAGGAAGAAGTTTGGTTCCAGATATTATGTTCAAGTATGGGGTTGGTGCAGAGAGCTACAAGGATAGACTGTAATAGCCAAAGTGAAGTTTTCTTCTCTAATAATCCTACTTATCACTCAAAGAAAAAGCACATTGATGTTTAATATCACTTTGTGAGAGATATGGTTGATGGTAAAAGGGTGATGCTAGTGAAGGTGGACACTTTGAAGAATGTTGCAGATGCATTGACAAAGTCTGTGAGCACTCAGAAGTTCTCTTGGTGTAGAGAAACAATGGGTGTTGCAGATCTAGACTAATGACTAACCTCTCATATGGCCCACTGCGAAAAGAAAACAACAAGTGGGAGAATGTTGGGTATGTGTTATATTCTTTCCACAATTAGTCGCATACGCATGGGTTTGGACCCTATTTTTCAGTGGGTGGATGTGCTTGTGGTTTTGTGCATGGGTTTGCACATGGTTTTGGGGCATGATGGTTTTCGGCCCTTGGTATTTTGTAGATCTGGTCAAGGAGACTATGGTTATGTTCTAATCTAGGGTTAATGGATTGGGGTTTATGAATGCTATGACGTGTGTATATATGTGTGTTGTAACACTAAAAGGAATAAAATGAAAAATCAAGATGGTAGTCTCGATTTGGGATCCAAGGGAAAATCTCTGTGTATATATATATTTTTTTTATTCTCTCACTATGGTTTATTTTCTATTTTTAAGATTCATTTGTAGATAATTTCTGTATAGGGTTAAAACCTACACAACATTCATATTATATAAATTGGCGGACGAAGGAAAAAAACATAGGGTCAGTGTCGATTGTGGTATCACTAATGAGTTTTCTTGTGAGATCTAGGAGTACAGGAAATGATATTTTTCTACCCTCTTTTGTATTTACCATTTCCATTCTCATCTATCATATGTTCTCTCAAAGGTGTATGTTATTTGTCAATGGATTTTATTTGTATCAATCTTAAAGATTTTTTTTTTCATCTACGTAAAAGCTTTATTCTGCCCAAACATAGATAATGTTATGAACTTTGATTAATAATTACTGCATACTTGTTTATAAAACTTTGTTTGATTCTAAATAGCTATATTTAGAGAGAGGTTGAGTGCAATGGCAATCTAGTTAGTTTTGAAAGGTATTTATATCTGCAAATTCAATTCCAGCTACACAAGGACATCTAACTGTGATCTCCCATGTCGCATATGCCATAAATCCAAAGGACATGGTTTCTCTTGCCTATGCACTCTTGAGATTAGTGTGGTTATTTTTTTAAATAAGTCTAATTATCTTCCTCCAAAATTCAATGGGCTTATTTCAAAACATCCAATTTCACATGCTTCAAATGTGAATAGTTCTTATCTAAGTAACATGTTTTGATGGTGAAAAATACACGTCCACTTGCAACATAAAAAAAAAAGTGTAATGACAAATAAAAGAAAATAAAACGTAAATAAAATAAGAAAAATGATGTCATTATCCCCCATGGAACCTCCGAGATCAAATTACATAACTATGAAATTTAATTTCATGTCCTCAGAGATGAACAAGCCTTGATGCACATTGTTTTAAGGTAAAATATGATATTTTACTACCAAAAAAATCTCTTTGCCTCTGTTTCTCATGGAAACATTGTAAGGAATTGGAAATGAGAATGGAATTAATAGAATCCTAAAATTAAATATGCAGAGAGATATTGAGAAGGATGAAGGCTTTCACTGTGTGAACCAACAATCAGTAAGAGAAATCCCAATAGATATAAATGATATAAAGGACTAGCAGCCCACAAGGTCAAGCAAAAGTGTAAAAGGAATGAAGGAATACATTTACAACACTTTGAATGGCACATTTACCATGTTTCAAAAAATGTACACATCTATCATGGATATCCTATAACCCACCATCAGATTCGAAACCAAGATATGGGATCTTTCTAAGTATGAGGGAAACTTATTGCTCTTTATTCACCCTTGCTAAATCTTATTGAAAGGGTTCTCTTATTATAGACTTCTAGGAAACTCTGGTGTGTGTATCTTGAAGACATGCTTTCAAGGGATTGAAGGAAAGAAAAACAACCCTGTTCTAAATATGTTCTCTCAAGGGTGTATGTTATTTTTCAATGGATGTTATTTGTATTAATCTTAAGGATTTTTTTTCATCTGTGTAAAATCTTTCTTCTTCGAAAAGATAGCTAGTTTTATAAGTTGTGATGAATCATTACCACATACTTGTTTATAAAACTTTGTTTGCTTCTAAATAGTTCTATCTGGAGAGAGTTCTAGTGCAATAGTGAGTTAGTTAGTTTTGAAAGGTATTTATACTTTCAAGTTGAATACCAGCTGCACAAATACATCTAATTGTAATATCCCATGTAGCATATTCCATAAAGCCAAAGGACATGGTTTCTCTTGCCTAAGCATGCTTGAGATTGCTATGATTATTTTTTTTAAATAAGTCTAATTCTCTTCCTCCAAAATTCAATAGGATTCTTTCAAAACCTCCAATCTCACTTGCTTCCAATATGAATAATTCTTATATAAGTAACATGTTTACATGATGAGAACTAAAAGTCCAGTTGCAACATAGAAAATAACTAAGATTAATGGAAAATATCAACAAAAATAAATCATAAGTAAAATAAGAAGAAAGTTGTCGCTATCCCCCATGGAACCTCTGAGATAAAATTACATAACTATGAAATTTAGTTTCATGTTGGACATAATTTCATGTCTTAAGAGATGAACAACCCTTGATGCATGTTGCTTTAAGGTAAAATATGATATTTTAGTGCATAAAAAACTCTACATGTCTCTGTCTCTTATGGAAACACTGTAAGGAATTGGTAATGATAATGGAATTAATAGAAGCCTAAAATTCAATATCAAGAGAGACGTTGAGAAGGATGAAGACTTCACTATGTGAACCAACAATCAGTAAGACAAGTTCCAACAGATATAAATGATATAAAGGACTAGGGCCCCACAAGGTCAAGAGAAAATGTACAAGAACAGAAGGAATACATTGGCAACATTTTGAATGGCACATTTACCAGTTTTCACCAAATGTACACATCTATCATGAATATCCTACAACCTGCCATCAGATTGGAAACCAAGATATGAGAGCTTTATGAGTATGAGGGAATTTTTATTGTGTTTATTCACCCTTGCTAAATCTTATTGAAAGGTTCTCTTATTATAGCCTTCTAGGAAGCTTTGGTGTATGTATCTTCAAACCATGCTTTCAAGGGATTATAGGAAACAAAAACAACCTTGTTCTAAATATGTTCTCTCAATGGTGTATGTTATTTGGAAATGGATGTTATTTGTATTAATATTTAGGATTTTTTTTTCATATGTGTAAAAGCTTTCTTCTGCCTAAACATAGCTAGTGTTATAAGATTTGATGAATCATTACTTCATACTTGTTTATAAAACTTTGTCTGCTTCTAAATAGTTGTATCTAGAGTGATTTCTAGTGTAATGGTTCAACAATGCAATGGTGAGCTAGTTAGTTTTGAAAGGTATTTATACCTTCAGATTCAATACCGACAACACAAGGACATATAACTTTCATCTCCCATGTAACATATGCCATAAATCCAAAGCACATGATTTCTACTGCCTAAGCATGATTGAAATTAATGTGGTTATTTTTTTTTAAGGAAGTCTAATTCTCTTCCTCCAAAATTCAATGGGCTTCTTTCAAAACCTCTAATTTCACTTGCTTCAAATGTGAATATTTCTTATCTAAGTAACATGTTTTGATGATGAAAACAGCAAGTCCACTTCTAACATAGAAACAATATAAGAGTGATGACAAAGAACAACAAAAACAAAGCATAAATCAAATAATAAGAATGTTGCCCTTATCCCCCATGAAACCTCTGAGATCAAATTACATAGCTATGAAATATAATTTCATGTTGGACATAATGTCATGTCCTGGGAGATGAAAAACCCCTGATGCACATTGTTTTAAGGTATAATATGATATTTTAGTGCATAAAAAACTCTTTTTGATGTTGTTTCTCATGGAAAAATTGTAAGGAATTGGAAATGAGAATGGAATTAATAGAAGCATAAAAGTCAATATGCAGAGAGACGTTGAGAAGGATGACGGGTTTCACTAAGTGAACCAACAACCAATATGACAAGTCCCAGTAGACATAAATGGTATAAAGTACCAGGGACCCAAAAGGTGAAGAAAAAGTGTACAAGAATAGAAGGAATACATTGAAAACACTTTGAATGGCACATTTACCATGTTTCAACAAATGTACACATCTATCACGGATATCCTACAACCCAACATTAGATTGGAAACCAAGATATGGGAGCTTTCTAAGTATGAGGGTAGCTTACTGATATTTATTCACCCTTGCTAAATCTTATTGAAAGGGTTCTCTTATTATAGCCTTCTAGGAAGCTCTAGTGTATGTATCTTGAAGTCATGATTTCAAGTGATTGAAGGAAAAAAAAACAAACCTGTTCTAAATATGTTCTCTCAATGGTGTATTTTATTTGTCAATGGATGTTATTTGTATTAATCTTGAGCATTTTTTTTCATATGTGTAAAAGCTTTCGTCTACCTAAACATAGCTAGTATTATAAGTTGCGATGAATCATTACCTCATACTTGTTTATAAAACTTTGTTTGCTTCTAAATAGTTGTATCTCAAGGGAGTTCTAGTGCAATGGTTCAACAATGCCATGGTGATTCAACAATGCAATGGTGATATAGTTATTTTTGAAAGGTATTTATACCTTCAAATTGAATATGAGCTACACAAGGACATCTAAATGTCATCTCCCATGTAGAATATGCCATAAATCTAAAGGACATGGTTATCTTTCCTAAGAATGCTTGATATTATTGTGGTTATTTTTTTTAAATACGCTTAATTCTCTTCCTCCAAATGTCATGGGCTACTTTCAAAACCTGAAATTTCACTTGCTTCAAATGTGAGTAGTTCTTATCTAAGTAACATGTTTTGATGATGAAAACTAAAGGTCCACTTACAACATAGAAAAAAGCTAAGAGTGATGGGAAATACCAACAAAAATAAAGCATAAATAAAATATGTGGAAGATTGTAGTTATCCCCCATGGAACCTTTGAGATCAAATTATATAACTATGAATTTAATTTCACGTTGGACATCATTTCATGTCTCGAGAGACGAAAAACCCTTGATACACATTATTTTAAGGTAAAATATGAGATTTTAGTGCATAAACAACTCTCTTTGTCTTTGCTTCTCATGGAAACATTGTAAGGAATTGGAAATGAGAATGGAATTAATATAAGCCTAAAATTCAATATGCAAAGAGACATTCAGAAGGATGAAGGATTTGACTATGTGAACCAAAAATTAGTAAGAAAAGTCCCAATAGATATAAATGATATAGAGGAGTAGGGCCCCAGAAGGTCAAGTAAAAGTGTACAAGAAAGAAAGGAATACATTGAAAACACTTTGAATGGCACATTTACCATGTTTTAACAAATCTACACATCTATCATTGATGTCCTACAACCCACCATCAGATTGGAAACCAAGATATGAGAGTTTTCTAAGTATTAGGGCAACTTACTGGTCTTTATTCAACCTTGCTAAATCTTATTGGAATGGTTCTCTTATTATAGCCTTCTAGTAAGCTATGGTGTATGTATCTTGAAGCCACACTTTAAAGGGATTGAAGGAAACAACAACAACCATGTTTTAAGTATGTTATCGTATTAATAATGAGGATTTTTTTTCATCTTTGTAAAATATTTCTTCCGTCCAAACATATTTAGTGTTATAAGTTGTGATGAATCATTACCACATAATTTTTTATAAAACTTTGTTTTCTTCTAAATAGTTGTATATGGAGAGAGTTCCATTGCAATGGTTCAACATTGTAATGGTGATCTAGTTAGTTTTGAAATATATTTATACCTTCAAATTAAATACTAGATATGAAAAGACATCTACCTGTCATATCCCATATAGCATATGCCATAAAGCCAAAGGACATGGTTTCTCTTTCCTAAGCATGCTTTAGATTACTGTGATTAATTTTTTAAAGATGTCTAATTCTCTTCCTCCAAAATTCAACGGGCTTCTTTCAAACCCTCCAATTTCACTTGCTTCAAATGTGAATACTTCTTATCTAAGTAACATGTTTTGATGATGAAAACTATAGGTCCACTTGCAACATAGAAAAAACTAAGAATGATGGCAAAGACAAACAAAAATAAAGGATAAATCAAATAAGCATATTGTTGTCGTTATCTCCCATGGAACCTCAGAGATCAAATTACATAACTATGAAATTTAATTTCATGTTGGACATGATTTCATGTCCTTAGAGATGAATAACCCTTGATGCACGTTGTTTTAATGTAAAATATGAGATTTTAGTGCAGAAACAACTCTCTTTGTATCTGTTTCTGATGGAAACATTGTAAGGAATTGGAAATGAGAATGGAATTAATAGAAGACTAAAAGTCAATATGCAGAGAGACATTGAGAAGGATGAAGCTTTCACTATATGAACCCACAATCAGTAAGAAAATTCCCAATAGATACAATGATATGAAGGACCAGGGTGCCACAAGGTCAAGAAAAATTGTACAAGAATAGAAGGAATAAATTGACAACACTTTGAATGACACATTTACTAGGTTTCAAAAAATGTACACATCTATCGCGGATATCCTACAACCCACCATCAGTTTTGAAACCAAGATATGAGAGCTTTCTAAGTATGAGGGAAGCTTAATGGTATTTATTCACCCTTCCTAAATATTATTGAAAGGGTTCTCTTATTATAGCCGTCTAGGAAGCTATGGTGTATGTATCTTGAAGCCATGCTTTCAAGGGATTGAAGGAAACAACAACAACCTTGTTCGAAATATGATCTCTCAATGGTGTATGTTATTTGTTAGTGGATTTTATTTATATTAATTTTGAGGATTTTTTTCATCTCTTCAAATTCTTTCTTCTGCACAAATATAACTAGTGTTATAAGATGTAAGGAATCATTACCGCATACTTGTTTATAAAACTTTGTTTGCTTATAAATATTTATATCTAGAGAGTGTTCCAGTGAAATGGTTCAACCATACAATGGTGATCTAGATAATTTTGAAAGGTATTTATACCTTCAAATTCAATATCAGCTACACAAGGGCATATAACTATAATCTCCCAGGTATCATATGGCATAAATCCAAACGACATGGTTTCTCTTTCCTAAGCATGCTTGAGATTAATGTGGTTATTTTTTTTAAATAAGTCTAATTCTCTTCCTCCAAAATTCAACAGGCTTCTTTCAAAACCTCTAGTTTCACTTGGTTCAAATGTGAATAGTTATTATCTAAGTAACATGTTTTGATGATGAAAAATTTAGGCCCACTTGCGACATAGAAAAAAACTAAGAGTGATGGAAAATACAAACAAAAATAAAGCATAGATCAAATAAGCATAATTTTTTTGTTATCCCCCATGGAACCTCTGAGATAAAATTACATAACTATGAAATTTAATTTCATGTTGGACATCATTTCATGTCCTGAGAGATGAAAAACTCTTGATGCACATTTGTTTAAGGTAAAATCTGATATTTTAGTGCAAAAACAACTCTCTTTGACTATGTTTCTCATGTCAACATTGTAAGGAATTGGAAATGAGAATGGAATTAATAGAAGCTTAAAATTAATTATACAAATAGACGTTGAGAAGGATGAAGGCTTTCACTATGTGAACCACCAATGAGTAAGACAAGACCCAATATATATAAATTATATAAAGTACCAGGGCCCCACAAGGTCAATAAAAAGTGTACAGGAACAAAAGGAATACATTGACAACACTTTGAATGGCACATTTACCAGGTTTCAACAAATGTACACATGTATCATGGATATCCTACAACCCACCATCATATTGGAAGCCAAGATATGAGAGCTCATGTTTTCTTCACATTCCCTTGCCAAATTATTTTCTAATATGGATCACAGATCCTTTATGTCTATGTCTATGTGTGCTTGTGTGTGGCTGACGAAAATAAGGGAATAATATTTACATGGCACAACTAAGGTTTTACACTTGCCACTAAGGTATCTCTCCACATTGTCTTCACTAATTATATCGTAGGATCCTTTATATGGTGGTTTCCTCACCACATCAAATCACACTAATTTTTTCCAAAGTCTTCCTTCAAACACAAAGGCTCATCCAGCTTGAGTTCACTAAAATTAATCATTTATATTTTTTGAGATTACTTGTCTCAAACCTATACATCTGGCACTTTGGCTAGTCCTCTAGTAGAAAATGATGAAATTAATGACCATGCGACTAAAAAATTTAGTCACCACAATTATTTCAAGTGAATTACTACTAAATTTGAGCAATTTTAAGTGACCGAACTAAAAATGACTAACTTAAATGAATAATTTAGTCTATGAATATAATATACGACCACATAATAAGTGACTAAAATAAAAACGACAATTAAATGACTAATTTAGTGTAGGGATAAAATATAGAACTAGATAATAAGTGACTAAACTAAAAGAGACTAACTTAAATGATTAATTTAGATTAGGACTACAATATATGACTAGATAATAGGTGACATAAATTAATAATGATTAATATAAATGACTATAACATTCCAAGATAAAAATATGACCAAATAACAAGTACAACAAGTATATGAATTATTCAATTATGTTAGTAATTTCTAATCCTGTCATTCAATAAATGGAAAAATGCAATTTTGATACCAAAGTGTTACATTTTGTTAAATTGAAATTATCTAAATTATTTTAATTCATTACTATTTTACTTTTTTATCATGCGGTATCAGTTTATCAGAGATTACATCAAACTTGAGTTTATCAGAAATTACATCAGACTTGACCTGTGGCTTGAGAAGCTGCGATCTAGGGGCATCTAAGCTATCAAAATCATAAGGGGATCACATCTGGCCTAGGCCACACCAACCCTTAACATGATGATTTTTTTCCCCACGAAGTTTCAAACTTGTAACCTTCACATCAGAAAGTAGCTTAACAATACACAACATCACCGTCTATTCTATGCTCCATTGGCACTTTATTGTTATTTTTAAAAATATATTTATATTATATTTTATTTGTTAGTTTATATTAATAATTAGCATCCATTATAGTCTCAGTGGCATTGACACACAACATTAATTATATTTAATTTAACATTGGTAGACAACATATACATAGTTTAGTGCTATTCGGCCATAAATTCCCCACATCTATCAATAATATATATGCTTAGCCCTTGGATGACACTCACATCCATCGACCATATATATGCTTAGCCCTAATATGACACAACTACTTTCAAGCTTTAGTATACTCACTCAGGAAGAAACCAAGGAAAATATCACACTACAGTTTGAAAAAGTTAGAGGTCAACAAGAAACTCTATCTTAAGAAGAAACCAAAAACAAAACCACACTAAAGTTTCAACAAAAAGTTGGAAGTCCACTAGAAATTCTATCTAAAGAAGAAACCAAGGAGAAAACAACAATGTAGTTTCAACAAAAAGTTGTAGGTCCACTAGAAACCCTATAGAACCTAATTTTGAACCATCCATGAAAAAGTTGGTTATTCTTACTTTGAGTTACCACGAAACTGACTCTTTGGCACTATGTGTTACCATGAAAGTGTGCCAATTTTTCTCCTTTGGCGGGAGAGTTTGGTTACTTATAAGAGATTTGAGACAAATTCGTGATGTGGTAACCTGGGTTGATATCTTTTCTATTTATGCATTTATTCATATATTTACGTCGGCGGAAGAAACAATGTCTTTCTTGGTGAAAGTTTCTCTGCACGGCCAGAGTATTTAGAAATATGCAATAGGCGAAGATATACAGAAACGTCGGAATATAACTCTGGATCTGCATTGTCTTTTTCCACTTTTTTTATAAACAATTTTCCTAAGTTAAAGATTTAGCGTTAGTTCTAAATTTTTGGTAAAACATCCCCTAGATTGTGACGTCCAACTGCATTTATAGTTACAGATGGGGGAATGATATGAAAACTCTGGATAAATGCAAATAATGGCATGATTAAATGAATTTGAGGGTTTTCATGTTATTAAGTGAAGCTGCATTTGGATTTTCTGGCTTAGTGAGGGCAATGGCATCAGTGCGACTAGAGGAACTGAAAATGGATAAGAGAATTTATAGGTCAAGAATAGGCCTGGGCTGTGGCCACCAAGAATGGAACCCTTACCCCATGATACAAATCAAAACCCTCAAGTGTTGAAGACTTGGGCTAAGAGAACTAGATTTATAAGCAATCTGTCCAGTGAGACTGTAAGCACATCTGGCGATTTCTAGATAAGTAATGTGGATGCAAGGACCAATGGTGCTGTGCCCAAGTCAACACATCCTCCTCTTGCGCCTTCGACTTGCCGAGTGCTGGATCTGGAAATAGGAGCTGTGAATGGTAATGGGGGTATTAAGGGAATTGAGAAGGCGAGAGCTGCGTTTCCAGTGGTGGATAATGGGACTACTACTAATGCTAGCCTAGTTGCTCCATTCGCCCTGGTTCAGTAACCAAAGTTAAGAAAGGAGTTGATCCGGATGTTGTGAAGCCTAAGACAACTTCTCGACATCATGGGGTTTCTAAAGTGCAAAGAGAAATAGAGATTGATGTCATGTCACAGTCGCAAGATGCTGATGATGTTATGCTAGCCAGGTAGTCACATATGAAATATGAGCTAAGGGAAACCCCTGGACTGGGTAAGTAGTTCTCTCTCTATTTATTGTTGTATACTTTCGATTGTATGGAGGTTTAAACACTTTCTCATTTAAATCTCAGACTCCACTGTACCAATTTAAACCTTTTTTTTTGGTTAGATTTCTCTCGATTTACCTCAATTAAACTGAAAGTCATGTAGAAAACACATGTCAAAGAACATTGGTGGAAAGTTTGCTACAGATTAGATGCAATCAATCCCCAATTCTCTGATACCATTTGTAATGTTTCGTAAGCCCAAGATAACATAGTTTATTATGAATATGCTAAAAATAAACGTGGATTGGGAATTTCAGGTAGAATTATGATAATGTGTTTTTTCCAAAGAAAAAACTATGAGGTAACCCAAGGGATGCATGACATCTCTAGTAGACATGTTGGTGTAGATTAGTGTATCTAGCACAGAGATTTGAACTGGGTACCTGCTGACAGGGAACTAGAATAATGGCAATGCATCGTACTGCAAATTCTAAGAAAAAAGAGAGTATCTCCTATATATACTAATCTCACAACGAGTCATTGTGTAGGCTCAGTTCCGGGCTGATGTACCATTTACTTCCACAAATGATCCTTTACATTAGCTGGAGGGTCGTAACAGTTGATCAATGCTTACTCATTCTATACTTTAACAAATGATAGCATTGAGCTACCATTATACATTGTGCATTCTAAATAGGGTATACATTTCAAGGTGTTTCTTCAAAATCCATTGACCTAGTATATAGAAGATCACCTATGCTACAAAGCACATTTAACTACCATGCAACTACTATATATATGATTATGCATTCTAGGCTGTCACTAGAGAATTATTGTAACTATATAGTATACCATATTCCAAACAATGTTATGAGAGGATGTTTCAGGTTGCATATTGCAACTATATTGAATACCACACTCTAGATAAGGTAATGAGAGAATGCATCAGATTGTTACATAGAGAGTCGTACATTCTTGGATGCTGATATTTTCTATTTTTTTTGTTTCAATATGCAATTTTATAGTGCTTATGGCTATTTGAAATTAGTTGTTAGATTCACAAAATTTTGATTGAACAGTAATTGTTGGTCAAATATTAAAATAGCATATTAGTTTTTTAAGTCAAATAATGCGGTGAACATAAGGAGTAAAGCCTATATTTTAATCTTGAAAAAGAGTTCAGTTGCCTTACTTGCATTGATAGGTGGTGCAAGGCTATTTTGATGTAATGCTTTATTAGCATGTATTCATTGAAAGTATGATAATTGCACCCCTTGCAATTATCATACCTTGAAATTATTATAAGTATCAGGTTTTCTCAATGTTTTCAAGTTTTTTAGAACTTCTTGTTCACAACCTTAATTTTTTTGACGAGATGACACATTTTTTGCGTTATCTTATATATGTTGTTTTTTTCATACTCTTATCTCTTTGGATTCCATTTACATGTTTATTTAATGTTACTTGTCACCATGGGTGAGCATCAATGTCCTTGAACAAAACTGAATTTTTTTTTTAAAATGTAGCACAAAATTCACGTTCTACATAAAATAGGTTTTTTTTTTTTCCTTTTTGCTTCTTATGATATTGGTGGATATATTAACTTGCAGTTCCAATTTTTCTATATGGGATTCAGCATTACTTGTCAATAGTTGGTTCACTTTTTCTTATACCATTAGTTATTGTACCAGAAATGGGTGGGACTGATGTAAGTAGCTTATATTATTAGCTTACTTACTGCACTTTATTTTTCCTTCAAACTCTAAATAGCTAGCAGTTTATATGCAATAGGAAGATTCCAATGACAGTTACCATTATAACAGGATGACACTTCCAAGGTGATATCTACTATGCTTATGGTATCTGGATTGACAACACTATTGCATTCATATTTTGGTTCAAGGTTACCATTATTCCAGGGAGGTTCCTCTATTTACTTGGCTCTTTCTTTGGCTTTCATTAAATCTTCAGAATTTCAAGGTCTCAATGAACATGTAAGTCTATTGTTTTCCTATCTCTTGTCTATTGTATGCAGTCTCAATGGCATCCATTATTATATGCTTTATTATTTATATTTTCTCTGTTGACTATAGGTTTAATTCTATAAGCTAAATCGATTTAAAAATAGATTGATTTCCTATCTGTTGTGTGGACACTGAGACAATCTTCGAAACTTGATGCAGCAGACAATCATAAACTACTACAGTTTCGATGTTATGAACCTATTTTTTTAGCGATCCGAAAGTTATGTGCCCAATACTGATATAGACCCAAGGACTTTACTATCACCACAATAACAGTAGGTTGACCCAAGTACTGCACTAACACTAGACTATTAGTGGGTTGAACATAAAAAAAACAACAAAAACAAATAAGTTATGCAATAATAGTGATAATTCAACAATAACAGAGGTAACTTCATTGATAACACTGGAAAATCAAGCAAAGTAGATTATGAAATTTTGATTTGTCGTCAGTCCAACACTCAAAATCACAACTAAATAACAGGGATTTCAGTACAGTGATTCCTAAAAAGATAAACAGATTGGTGAACATAAGTAAAGAACCCAATTGTAACTAAAAAAATGATATGAATCTGCTAACATATGGTGTTCTGTAGAATCTGAAATGGCCACAGCTCTCTAAGCCATATAATAAACTAGAATAATTATGACATATAAAAAACCAATGAAAGACAATAAAACTAAAAAAACATAGATAAAATGAGATCACTCCTCAACTTGTAAATCTCACATTGCTTCATCTATGTAGATATATTCTTATATAATAAACCTATTACTAATTCTATTTTTTATCAAATACTAATTATTTATTATGACTACTGCCAATGATTTTGAGCACTGGCCATCCTAATAATTTGCTGCACTAATTCTTAATAACATAGAATCACAAAATCTGCTGGCTAATTTTAGCAATTACATAAATATTTAAGCATTATTCCCAACACTCCCCCTTAATGCTTAATGAGGGCTTACTAACTTATCTCTTAGTGCCAAAAACTGATCTTTTGCAACTACTTTGGTGAAGATATCTGCTAGATGATGCTTAGTATTTATGTGCTTCAATTCAACATCATTCTTCTGCACCAAATCCCGAATGAAGTGATATTTCATGTCAAAATGCTTTGTCTTGCTATGATGAACTGGATTCTTTGCTAACTTGATGGCACTTACATTATCACAATAAATCATTGTAGGCTGAATTTGATTCTCTCCAATTTCTTCCAAAATTTTTTTGAGCCAAAGAGATTATGTACCTGCTGAAGTAATTGCAACATACTCCGCTTCTGTGGATGAGAGGGCAACAATGATTTGTTTTCTTGAGATCCAAGTAATCAAACCAGAACCAGAAGAGAAACAATTTCCATATGTGGACTTACGGTCATCCACACTACCTCCCCAATCCGAATCACTAAATCCAACAAGATTGAACTTTTCGGCAGAGTAGTAATGAATACCAAAATTTAGAGTGTCTTTCACATACCTTAAATACTTTTCTTGGCTGCCTTCATATGTATTTGAGATGGATTTTTCATATACCTTGAAACAAGTGAAACCAAAAATGCAATATCAGGTCTTGTGTGGGTTAGAAACATCAAGCTCCCCACAATACTTCTGTAAGTTGTCTCATCAACTAAATCAACACCATCATCCCTACATAATACAACTCCTTGAGCACTTGGAGTAGGGGATCCATTACAATCAAGCAAATCAAATTTCTTCAACATATCATGTGCATACTTTGTCTGGCAAATGAAAATTTTATCCTTAGTTTGATAAACCTCCATTCCTAGAAAATATTTCATGAGACCTAGATCTTTCATCTCAAATTAATTCATCATAGCAACTTTGAACTCATTATTCATTTTGGAACTACTACCCATATACAATAGATCATCAACATACAAAATTATGATCAAAATATCAATACTTTCTTGTTTGTAGTAAAGGGTAGGATCATTCTTATTTCTCCGGAAGCCTTCCTCCTGAAAGTATCCATCAATCCTAGCATACCGCACTCTTGGTGCTTGCTTGAGACCATACAAAGCCTTCTTCAACTTGTAGACAATATTCTCTTTTCCTTCCACTTCAAAACCTTGTGGCTGCTCCACATATACTTCCTCTTCTAAGTACCCATTCAAGAAGGCACTTTTCACGTCCATGCCATGTATGCTCCACCTTTTCTGAGTTGCTAATGAAATCAACATTCTAATGGTCTCTTGTCTTGCTACTGGTGCAAATGTCTCTTCATAATCAATTCCATAATTTTGTGTGAATCCTTTGGCAACTAATCTTGCCTTGTGTCTTTCAACACTCCCATCACTATTAAATTTGGTCTTGTAGACCCATTTGGTGCCAATATTTTTCTTGCCATGTGGAAGCTCTGTCAATTCCCAAGTGTCATTCCTGTGAATGGAATCTATATCTTCTTGCATAGCTTGCACCCAAACCTCATTATTACATGCATCCTCAAAACATGATGGTTCAGAATCATCCTTGACTAATAAAGAAAAATTCACTGTCTCACCTATTGGGTTTTCGTCATGTGATTGATTTGCAGTCCTCTGATATATGTCACTCAATCTCCTTACCTTCATTGTAGAACTTGGAGAAGAAGTTGGACTTGAACTTGATGTTGATGAAACTGATGAAGGACTGCTTGGTGGAGTTAAACTACTAGATACAAAGGCATTAGTTGGCTGTTCAATATCAGCAATTATATCATCATTCAAAACAAATTTTGTCTTCTCAACATGGCCTTTTTCATGACCATAAACTCCCCCTTCATCAAAAATTACATCTCTTGATACAATAATATTTTTAGTGAGAGGATTATACAATTTATAAGCCTTGCTTGTCTCACTATACCCAATGAAAATGCATAACTCACTCTTTGCATCTAAATTTTTCCTATTTTGATCAGGTACATGCACATAAGCCAAACAACCAAAAACTTTGAAATGATTAACATTAGGCTTTTTTTCATACCAAGCTTCATAAGAAGTCATCTTCTCTAGTGCACTAGTGGGGCTACGATTGAGGATGTACACTGATGTAGCAACTACATCTCGCCAATAAGAATTGCTCAATCCCTTAGTTTGTAACATGCACCTTGCCATTTCAACCACAATGCGATTCTTCCATTCAGCTATGCCATTCTATTAGGGTGTGTATGATGTAGTATGTTGCCTCCTGATGCCATTCATATCACAATAACTCTAGAATGCTTTTGAGTAGAATTATCCTCCACGGTCATTCCGCAAACATTTGATCTTGGACCCTTTCTCATTTTCTACAAGTGCTTTAAACTTTTTGAATGTATCCAAGGCTTCACTTTTGGCCTTCAAAAAATATACCCAACAATTTCGTGAGTAATCATCAATAAAAGTGATGAAATATAATGACTCACCCAAACTATTAGGCTGCATAGGACCACATATGTCTGAATGAACAAGTTGAAGTGGGTGATGATGCCTCCATGCATTTCCCTTTGGGAACCTTTCCCTTGCATGCTTGCCTTTAGCACATCCTTCACAAACCTCCTTATTCTCCTCTACCTTGGACAAACCAGAAACTAATGCATTTGAGGTTAGAAGCTTCAAACTGTGAAAATTTAAATGCCCATACATGAGATGCCATAGCCAACTTGAATCCTCATAAGCCATATTTGCAAGGGTGTTTCTATATTCATCAAACCTTAAGGGAAACATCCTATTTCTTGTCATAGGCACAACAATGATCACCCTATTTCCCCTATTCTTATCATAGATAGTACATGTCTTATTTTCAAAGACTACTTTATAATTTTTCTCACATAGCTGCCCAACACTTAACAAATTGTGCTTCAATTGTGGAGTATAATAAATATCATGAATACTCTTTATACCTTCTTTTTTCTGGATCTCCATATCTCCTTTGGCAGCAACCTCCAAAGATTTATCATCACCAAGCTTGACCTTAGATTTAAAACTTCCATCCTTGGCTGAAAACAATTTCTCATTCGCTGTCATATCGTTAGAGCATCCAGAATCTATGTACCAAACATCTTTACTATTATTTTCACCTTTGGGATAAGATAAAAATAAGTGATCTAGAGGATACTCATTACTTTCTTGAGCATAGTTAGCATTTTTACCTTCTTTCAATCTCAATTCTCTTTCAAAGTGGACATATCTATTACAATACTCACATTGAACATTTCTCTTATCAAATCTACCTCTACCTCTTCCTCTGAAACTACCTCTTCATCTTGAGTCACTTCTGCCTCTACCTCTAGAAATTTTTTGGCTTTGCCATTTACCTCGATCTTGATTGGTTTTGGCACTACTGCTACTTCCATCTTCATTATGTGTACTTTGTAATTTAGAGGAAAAAGCTTTCTCAACAACTTCAAAAGTTTCTTTCAATCTTTCTTTATGAGACATGAGAGATCCAACCAATTGATCAAACTTTAATCATGTCAAATCCTTGCTTTCTTCTAATATTATGGCAGCATTATTCCATCTAGGTGTTAAAGATATCAATACCTCTTTTATTAAAACTTCATTACTTACTATTTCCCCAAGTGTATCCATTTTATTGACCACATCTTTGACTCTCACATAATAGTCACTTATACTTTCAGCTTCTTGCATCTTCAGATTCTCGAACTCTCTCTTCAATGTCTCAAGCTTGACCACCTTAACTTGATCACTACCTTGGTAAGCTTCTTGAAAAGTCTTACAAGCATCTTTGGCAGTTGTTGCTCGTGATATTCGTGGAAATAAGCTCTTATCAAGAGCTATCTGAATGTGAAACAATGCTTGAGCATTCTTCTTCCTTGCTTCCTTTCTTGTTGTTTTTTCATTGGCTGTAAGGGCATTCCAATCTCCTGGCTCATCATAACCTGATTCAAAAATCTCCCAAAAATATTTTACAATAAAAAAGGTCAGCATCTTAATGCACCAATAATCATAATTGTTCCCATCAAATTCTAGAACAGGCATGTTAGAATTCGACATTTTTTAACTTTGGCGAAATTCCAACAATTAAAAATTTAACCCAAAACAATTTTACCTACTCTGATACCAATTGTAGAATGTGAAATGGCCACTGCTCTCTAATCCAGCTAATAAACTAGAATAATTATGACATATAAAAAACCAATGAAAGACAATAAAACTAAAAAAACGTAGATCAAATGAGATCACTCCTCAACTTGTAAATCTCACATTGCTTCATCTATGTAAATACATTCTTATATAATAAACCTATTACTAATTCTATTTTTTTATCAAATACTAATTATTTATTCTGACTACTGCCAATCATTCTAAGAACTGGCCATCCTAATAATTTGCTGCACTAATTCTTAATAACATAGAATCACAAAATCTGCTCACTAATTTCAGCAATTACATAAATATTTAAGCATTATTCTCAACATGTTCTTCTAATACCATTGATGTGAGCCAACCCAGAATTTTTCTATTGTCACTGATATTTGAAATCCAAAAATTATGGAACTAGATCTGAAATATGAAAAATAAAGCAAACCAATAATTGGAAATCAAGATGGCCCCAACTGTAGCAAAAACTTGAATACTTACAAAATAATAGCAAAGAACAAGCTAAATTGGATACTGACGTTGACGAACAAATGTAAATGCTAGCGAGAAGTAGTTTGTAGCTGAGTAACCAAGAAAATAAGTATGTTAAAAAGGAATTCATCTAAGAAGGTATGGATGCCAACTCAGGCCAAATCCATAACAGTATAGATGTTGATTTTTCCTCAAATAGCCGCTTCCAAAATCCATGTAGTAGCACACTTCACAAAAGGGCTTCTTCAAGTAATGGATGTCTACTTAGGGAAAATCCAAGTTAGTATGGAATTTTCCCTTGCCCGAAATGGTCTCTTTCAGACTACCTTCATAAAAATGTGCCACTCCCTCAACACAGTGTCATTTTATAGTTAGTCATCCCACTTTTTGTAGAAAAGAGGAGCTACAACATGTTGCTTCAGACTTTGTTGACCTACGATGTAGAAGATCACCTATGATACAAAGTGCATTTACCTTCCCTAAAATTTCTATATAGATGATTATGCATTCTAGGTTGTCACTGGAGAATGATTGTAACTATACATTATACCACATTCTAAACAATGTTATGAGAGGATGTTTCACATTGCATACTCCAAATTGAAACTATATTGAATACCACATTCCAGATAATGTAATTGGAGGATGCATGGGATTGTTACATAGACGATCATACATTCATCGATTATATGAGTACATCAAATTATTCGGCAACCTCTATCGTATCTAGCTTCCCCTTCTCCTATGGTTTCTGAAGCCCTTGCATTGACACTATGGCAATATACCGGTTTGATTTTCTTCGGAGGATTCTCTTCATTTACATCCTTGGTATTATTTTCACATTAGAGTCAAGAAATCCCATTGTTAAAGCTTTTAACCTGGGTGGCGTGAAATCGGTGCCTAGTTTGAACCAGGATGGTTTCTGAGAAATGTTGCACAACACGGATGCACAAAGTGACACTAATGATAACTATTCAGAAATCCACATAGTGTCATGTGAAGAGGAACTGAAAGGAAGTGGTTCCTTGGATACCAATTTCCAACTCAATACCACTCTGATTTTGGAAAATGACACACTCATCACAGGGGGAGGAAATTTGGAAGTCTTACCTTATGTTTCTGTTAGCTTCCCCATTCCGGGGTGCTTAATATCTATTAATTTGAAGTAAAATGTCCAAAAACTATTTTTCCTTGCCATCGTTGTCATTAGTACTGCCCTCTCATATCTATTAATTTCAAGTAAAATGTCCAGAATGTTTTTTGCCTTGCCACCACTGTCATCAGTTCTACCCTCTCTTCTACTCTAGATGCGAGCCTCTACAGATTGATCCAACATCCCAAATATAATACCCATATTCTTAGTTATATCGCAGGTCACGCTCTGATGGTCCAAAATTCGCAGAAAAGGAAAGTAGTCAACTAGGTTTGGGTTTCCCCCAATTACCATCAATTTGGTGACCGTTTCTTTGAATTATTCAACGGTGTGAGAGTCCCGTCCGAACATATTTTGAGAAAAAATGAAGTTTCCCGACAAATTCAGACTTGTAAGAAACACAGTGTGCCCAATATTCACCCCCTTCACTTTTATAGAATCGTAAAAAATAGATTGAATGGTGGAAATGACCTGATTTCTTCTGAGACAAGGCCTCCAGTCTCAGACAAAAAAAGTCACGGAACCAGATTCATAAGGTTAGTCACGAACCGCCATCTTTGAGGAATATTTATTTCACAGAGAAATGATATGTGGGTCTGGGTGGAGTAATGTTTAGTCAGATATATCATGCAGTTTATGGAAATCGTGCCAGTGGATCTGTTGTTGTGATTTTGCTGTTGGGTTTGCTCCCCAGTGCAGCTTCTCTGGTTGTTATGTTTATAGTTCGTCCCACAAAAGAGACCACAAAAATATGAGCTGAAGCGATTCTACCATTTTCTCTACATAGTTCTGGTATTGGCAAGGTTTCTCATGATTCTCATCATGGTTGAGAATGGATCGGAGCATTTTTCAGTTGCAGGCTATAGAATCATAGTTGCAATTAACAGTGTTTTGTTATTACCTTCCGTGCAGATTTTCTGGAACGAACATGGTATCAAACATTTATGGATAGTAACAAGTCGTAACGATAATTTTAGAAGATAATAAAGGTTCAGGCATGCAATGGATATTTCAGGATAATTCCAGAGATAGATTAAACTCTCTTTGAAGGGTTCTCCTTTAAAGGGATTGAAATGCACTGTATTAAGAAACAATAGACCTTATGAGACACATAATGAGGGCTTGAATTGAGAAATTGGGTATTGTATTCTTCGTTCATAATATTTTGTTTATAATGGCTTTGGGTTCTTTTATCCACTGTTAATTTTTTTTAATGGAAGATTATGCTAATAGGCGTCAACCACAAATAAAAACAATAAAACTAGGGCTTCAATTAATGATATAAAAAGTATGATCATCAATTTTTTTTAATTAATCGGAAAGTTAAAAACTATGACATAACATGCAACTCAAATTGCTAATGGAATGGGAGTTGGCATTTCTAGGCCCCACTATGTCCAAATTTTCAAATTTCACAGAGAGAAAAAAAAAAAGAGTACAAGGTGTTACAAACAAAAGCCCCAAAACCCAAATTTTGAAATCTAATGAGTAAAGAATTTAAAACTTTTATACGTGAAGCTACAGTCTTGCACAAGGAAAAAGTGCATTCAACTCCAACTTCAAAGCCAATCACACTTATTACTGTAATGCTAACAACACTGTTAACGTACAACGATCTTACTATTTATTAATCAATGAGAGCCTCAAGGAGCACTATGTTGAACTACGAAGTAAGGTTTTTGGGACCGTGTTTAAGATGTAGGCAAGGAAAGTCAGTGTTTTGATTTTTTTGTCTGTCATTTTATCCCAGCGATATTACCGGAACACGAAACTTTTTATTTTTAATATATATAATTAAGCTTTTATTGGAAAATACCTTTTTGGGTTTGGAAGATATTATTATTATTTGATGGAAGTGTAAATTATCAATATTTTCCAATTGATATTTAATTTATTTACATTCATTAAATAAATTCTTTTTAAAATTTTTTGATTTGTTAATAAAAATTATTTGAGATTATATTATTTTGGATATTTCTACTTGAACTTAAATTTTTATTTATAAAAATAGTTATAATTAAATTTGTATTTACAAAATTTAAAATATAATTAAATCAAAATTTACATTATTTATATTTAGGTATCGAGGGAGGTAATGGGAAAAAGTGATTTCCTACGCCAATGAAATTATTCAAGACTTTGCTGAGGATATTGTATGCATAGTATCGTTATTATAAATATCTGCAGAACGTTATCATGGATTCCTAAATGAGTGAGTGGGAGGCTACTAGTGTGCTGTAGGTAGTCCCTGTCTTTCCCTAAAGGAAATATGTAAAGGTAGATACTTATATTGTCATTGGGTGAATAATCTGTAATTATTGTTATAGGTGTGTGTTTTTTTGGAATCCAAATATTTTAGAATGCACAGGTTTTTGGAATCTAAATATGGTATAATGCTATAATAATAGGTATAAATTAAAGGTTAGATTTTATGTTGAAAAATGTTATGTTAATTGATTAGTTAGAAAAAATGACATATGAACTAGTTTTGTAGGAAAATGTGAGCTATATTTTTCTGGACATGTAGTATTGAGAAGCCATGATATTGGTTCATGGTATTGAGATAAAAATTATTCAGATATTAAAGATTTTCTGTTTTATTAAAATAGTCAAAAATCTCAGTAGGTGACAAAAATTAGGAATTAGTTCCTAGATTAGCTCCAGTTTGTTGGGAGGGAGTTAATGCATCCTAAATTTGATGTGAGAGGATTTATGAGGCAGTTAGATTCTCTTTTCTATATAACAGGTATCCATACGGATTGTTTGCAGTGTGTGTGAGAGTTTGTAATCTCCTGTTTGATTAATAAGATTGCCTATGCCTATGTTGTGTGGACGTAGCCCAGAATGGTTGGGTGAACCACATAAAAAAAATGTGTCATGTGTATGATTTTATTTGCTGAGTATTTGTTTAGTGATCGCTATGCATCTGATCTCCAACAATTGGTATGAAATGGTATGAAAGGAAGGTGAAGGTTATATATATTTTTTTTCAAAGCAAAGGCAGCATAATATAAGGCATAGGCAGTGTTTTGAGATCAACTATTTTTCTTTAAAAGTTGGATTTGGAGATTGTTTGTTTTAAACAAGATGGCAAAAAATCAGAGTGCCCGTTTTGAAATTGAGAAATTCAATGGCAAGAACAATTTCGAAATCTGGAAGCTAAAGATGCACGATTTGCTAATTCAACAAGGCGTGGCGAAAGCACTGTTGGGGAGAAGCAAAAGGCCTTCTTCCTTGACGGAGGATGAATGGGATGAGTTGGATGACAGAGCTCTGAGCGCAATTCGGTTATGTCTGGCGGATGACGTTCTGTTCAACATTGTGTCAGAGAAGACCGCCGCAGGCTTGTGGTCGAAGCTTGAGAAGCTCTACATGACGAAATCCTTGACAAATCGGATTCTCCTGAAGCGACAGCTTTATGGTTTGCGGATGAAGGACGGTACCTCGATTACTGACCATCTGAATGTTTTCAATACTCTATTGGTACAATTACAAAGTCTAGATGTAAAATTTGATTCAGAGGATAAGGCAATAACTCTATTGTGTTCATTGCCCGAATCGTGGGATCACTTTGTTACTTCCATAAGCTTCAGTACTGCAGACATCCTTGAGTTTGACGATGTGGTTGGAGCTTTGTTGTCCGAGGAGACCAGGAAGCGGTCGAATGCTAACACCTCTACATCAGAGGCAATGATGGATAGAGGTCATTCTAGAGAAAGACGCTCTGGTAAATGCAGCGATTCGCGTTCAAAGTCGAAAGGGAAGAAAAGCAAAGTAAAGTGCTGGTTTTGTGGCAAATCGGGGCACTTGAAGAAGGACTGCTGGAAGCGACAACAACAAACTTCAAAAGCAGATTCTTCGACAGAGAAGAAGGAGGCAAATGCGACAGATACAGGTTCGGCATCTGGTTCAGGTATGAGCGATGAAGTATTATCAGTTAATGTGTCAAATCATGATCAACATTGGTTGTTAGATTCTGGTGCATCAAACCACATGTGTATTCATAGAGAATGGTTTAAGACGTATAGATCAGTTAATGATGGAGTCGTGTACATGGGTAATGATGTCACATCTAATATTGTTGGGATAGGAAGTATACAACTGCAAATGTTTGATGGCACAACTAAAATGTTAACTGATGTAAGACATGTACCAGATTTAAGGAAAAATTTGATTTCATTAGGAGCACTTGATTCGAATGGATATAAAACTGTAATTCAAGGTGGAGTTATGAAAATCTATAAAGGTATCTTACTAGTAATGAAAGCTAAGAAAGTAGGAAATCTGTTTCAATTAGAAGGAAGAACAGGGTCAGATCATGTGTCTACGGTGTCTGAACATGACAGTAGTTCCATTCGCCTATGGCATCAAAGGTTGGGCCATATGAGCGAAAGAGGGTTAAAAAATTTGGCTGATCGCAAGTTACTTCCAAATCTGAAGTCTGGAAAGTTAGATTTCTGTAAACTTTGTCTGTTTGGCAAACAAAGTAAACAAAAATTTAAAACAGGCAAACATACTAGTAAAGGCATACTTGATTATATCCATTCAGATGTTTGGGGACCAGCCCCTACAGCGTCATATGGTGGCTCGTCATATTTTGTGTCGTTCATTGATGACTTTTCTAGGAAGGTGTGGGTCTACATGTTGAAAAGAAAGTCTGATGTTTTTTCAGTTTTCAAGCAGTTTAGAGCATTGGTAGAAAACATCACTGGTAGAACAATAAAATGTTTAAGAACTGACAATGGTGGTGAGTTTACTTCCAAAGAGTTTGACAGCTATTGCAAGGATGCAGTGATCGAGAGACATAAGACCACGGTTTATACTCCTCAGCAAAATGGAGTTGCTGAACGCATGAACAGGACTCTTCTAGAGAGAGCAAGGAGTATGCTGAGTAACGCCGGGTTGCAAAAGGAGTTGTGGACGAAAGCAGTGGCAACAGCTTGTTATGTGATAAACCGATCTCCATCGACGGCAATAGACTGCAAGATTCCGCAAGAGGTATGGAAAGGACACCCTTGTGATTATTCTAAACTCAGAGTGTTTGGTTGTGATGCATATGCTCTAGTGCCTAAACATCAGCGAACTAAGTTAGGTCCAAAGTCTAAAAGGTATATCTTTGTTGGGTATGGTGTTGGAACAAAGGGATATAGATTGTGGGATCCTACTACCCGCAAAATCATCATCAACAGAGATGTAAAGTTTAATGAATCCTCTCTTGTACAGTTAGATGTAGATAGTAAATTGAAACATGATGATGTATTTGATTTTCAGCACATTCATTTTGACAGCGCTTCTAATGATAGTCATGATGACCATAGTTCAGATACTAGTCATGAACAGGTTTCAGAATCAGAACATGAACAGGGTTCAGGTTTAGATCATGAACAGGTCTCAGATGGTGATCATGAAGAAGTTCCTACAGGTGGTAGTCAGCCAATTGCGGAAGCACCAGAAATAGCTTTAAGGAGGTCAACAAGAATAAAACGTGCTCCTAGAAGGTATGATGATTATGTTACTTCAGTTGCTTTGACCGCTAACGATGATGAACCTCTGTGCTATCAGGAAGCTATAGAAGGTTCGAAAAGTGATAAGTGGAAAGCAGCTATGAAGGAAGAAATGATGGCCTTAGGTAAGAATGGCACATGGGATCTGGTTGAACTTCCAAAAGACAGGAAAACTGTGGGGTGTAAATGGGTTTTCAAGCTGAAACGGGGTGTGAATGATACGGAAGACAGGTACAAAGCGCGACTGGTTGCAAAAGGGTTTTCTCAGAAAGCCGGTATTGACTTTCATGAGATTTTTTCACCAATGGTTAAAATTGTTTCAATTAGAATTGTGTTAGCATTAGTGGCTTTGCTTGATTTAGAGTTGCAGCAATTAGATGTTAAGACTGCATTTCTACATGGAGACTTAGATGAGGAAATATATATGGAACAACCGGAAGGGTTTGTTCAACATCGCAATAAGAAACTTGTCTGCAGGCTCAAGAAGTCATTGTATGGTCTGAAGCAGTCGCCTCGACAGTGGTACAAGAAATTTGATTCTTTCATGTTGAGTCAAAAATATATAAGAAGTGAATATGATCATTGTGTTTACTTTAAGCAGTTAAGTAATGGCATGTTCATTATCTTAGTGTTGTATGTTGACGATATGCTTTTAGCAAGCAAAAGCATTGAAGAAATCAACAGGTTGAAGACTCAGATGGCAAGGACGTTTGATATGAAAGATTTAGGAGCAGCAAGACATATTTTGGGCATGGAGATTTTCAGAGACAGGAGTAATGGTAAGCTGTGGCTATCACAACAGAAGTATGTTGAGAAGATACTTTTGAGGTTTGGTATGAACAATGTGAAGCCTGTTTCAGTCCCTTTTGCTTCCCATTTTAAGCTTTCTTCGAGTTTATGTCCTAATACAGATGAAGAAAAGGATTATATGTCTCGAATTCCATATGCCAATGTAGTAGGATGTTTGATGTATGCGATGGTTTGTACTCGACCAGATATTTCACATGCAGTTGGAGTTTTCAGTAGGTATATGGAAAATCCAGGTAAAGAACACTGGTCAGCAGTGAAATGGGTGCTTCGGTACTTGAGAGGCACAAGTAGTTATTGTATCACTTACAATAAGAGTAGTGAATTTGTTTGCGGATATGTTGATTCCGATTTTGCAGGTGATTTGGATAAGAGAAGGTCAACTTCGGGGTACGTCTTTACTCTTGCAGGTGGAGCTATTAGCTGGATGTCAAAGCTACAGAACATTGTTGCTTTATCCACTACTGAAGCAGAATACATTGCTGCTTCGCATGCTTGCAAAGAGGCGTTTTGGTTGAAAGGTTTGCTTGGTGAGTTTGGTAGGTTACAGGACAACATCAGGTTACTTTGTGATAGTCAAAGTGCAATACATTTGGCTAAGAATCCTGCCTATCATAGTAAATCAAAGCATATTCCAATTAAGTACCATTTTGTAAGACAGGTTATTACTGAAAGGGGAGTCTCTCTTGAAAAGGTGCATACAAAGGAAAACTGTGCAGACATGTTCACGAAACCAGTTTTGTTGGAGACGCTGCGTTGGTGTTTGACTTCTCTTGGCTTGCAGAAGAGATAAAATAATAATAACAGGGCATTAGGCTAATTTTTGTCAAGGTGGAGATTGTTGAGATTTTCTGTTTTATTAAAATAGTCAAAAATCTCAGTAGGTGACAAAAATTAGGAATTAGTTCCTAGATTAGCTCCAGTTTGTTGGGAGGGAGTTAATGCATCCTAAATTTGATGTGAGAGGATTTATGAGGCAATTAGATTCTCTTTGCTATATAACAGGTATCCATACGGATTGTTTGCAGTGTGTGTGAGAGTTTGTAATCTCCTATTTGATTAATAAGATTGCCTATGCCTATGTTGTGTGGACGTAGCCCAGAATGGTTGGGTGAACCACGTAAAAACACTGTGTCATGTGTATGATTTTATTTGCTGAGTATTTGTTTAGTGATCACTGTGCATCTGATCTCCAACATTTTCATTATAAATTGGGAATAAATCTTCATGATTAGGAATCTTGTTCTATGTTTTTAAATGTATATATGTTTAACTTATATATTGGTTCTTTTTATTATCTATTATTAGTAATAATAATTAAAAATAAAATTTAAATTTATTTAGTGTTTACGAATTTTGAAATTTTAACACGGTAAGATGTATAATGTTGTAAATTTTTTAATGTTGATTATGGATTGATGCTTGATGTATTTACATTAATTTTGAGATTTTATTTGTTACTAGAAAATAGTTTAAGATATATTCATTTTGATCACATCCACTTGTTTTCTAATTTTCTGGAAATCTTATTTTTAGGTATTTTTGAATGACTCAAAAATAATTTTAAAATCATAAAAAGACTAGTTTTTTGAGTGATCATTCACAGTGTTATGTTAATCCGATGCCCAATTATACCATAACTAATGCAGTTATAAATCCCTTATGTAGGTTTGGGGGAATAGCTAAACAAATATCCATAAAATTAATACATTGTGTGATGTGCCTAGATGTATAGAAAAAAAAAATGAGAAAGTAGGGGTTAAACATAGGGGGTTAAAAAAATATTCCTCTATAATGCTAACCATAATATTTGTGAATTAAATACAGTAATTTTCACAACACACTGAAAAATAATTAGTTAATTATAGGGTTGTAAATTTCATTGACGCAATGTTCTTTTGTTCATATTGCATTCGCTTACACACAATCATTACGGATAAAACACAACTAAATTCGCACAAGGAGAAAAATATTCACACGTAAATGGTTCGGGTTACTTTATAGGTATGTTATGGTGGAGTTGTACCATGAATTCAACCAATAACCATTTTTCGCAATTAGTGACTAATTATTTTCGGATTGAAGTTACTTCAATTGAATTGATCCAACATTATTTTAATCGCTACCTCTTATCTCCTCAAATGTAACTTGAAATATCCACATTGGAGTCATAAGAATGCAAAGGTTTCATTGTGCATAGATGGATTTCATTGTGTGGAGTGTGAATCTTCCTCTGCACTTCTTATAATGTAATCCATCTTTCCAGAATGAACTCCCAACAAGCTAGCAATATACAGAGCAGGACGACTAGGAGAAGCATGAGAGAAACATACAAAAACCACTCACTTTGAAGCTAAACTACAACTAAAAAGTTTCACTTGTATGTGTCTTCATTGTATTCATGCTAACATATCAATTCATGGATTCGATATGTTGGAATTTTTGAGAATTCCAGAAGAATAACTGAGAGAATCATACTCCCCTTGTAACGTAGAGAATAAATTGACAGAGATTGCAGAATACAACTTTTCTTTCTATTTCATTAACAAAACTAAAACTATTACAATATGATAGATTTCTTCCTCACTGGAGTGATTCACAAAATATAAGTAAGACTGCTACAGATGCAGTGCTCTCAAAAAAATTTTCTCTCTCTGTCTTTCAAAACGCACAAAACAGTACTCTGTTATGGTTCACTGAGTTTTTCTATGCTTGCGGGCTTACACAGTGATACAACACAACAATACAATAACTCACAATCTTACAATACAATGAAATACAATGTTTTTTATATGGTGTGACTTTGTAAAACATAAAAACAAAAATAAAATGAAAATACATTGTGAAACATAAAAATTTAACCTAAATCTTCTTTGGCATGATGTACGACTGGAGCCCACTTCGAAATCAGCAATTGGCGATCGACGGATCAGTTGAACAAACAAAAAATGCAATGTTGCAATTGCGATTTGCGATTGCGCGATGAGCGATGTGCGATGTGCGATTGCGGTGGGACCACATAGCATCGCATCGCAAACACTCAATCGACAGAACATATTGTGATGGCGGAATATTAAAACAATGTCCCTTTGTGATTTGTGATTGCGATTGTGATCACATCGCATCCCATCAGAACACTCCATATCAAGAAGACACTTAACATAAAACTTGTGATTGCTATCGGCTGTGAAGTGGTGGGGACCACTATCACGTGTCTCATTCAAAACTTTAAAGGAATTTTCCATTTAAATGGTATTTCTTCATATTTGCTTCTTGAGGGCTTAAAAGCCCGAAAAGACTTCTCTTTAATAAAACTCTGTTGTTGCGTGGTCGAACCACGAAAGTCTTCATTTCTCTGCAAAAACGGCTACGCCCATACAAACATAACTTCTCCTCTGCAAGCTTGGCTGCGGCCCATCAACATTAAATTCATCCTTATGGTTTTCTCCATTCTTCTTGAATACATAGTTTTGTGCACTCAACCTTCTGTTGTTGCTGCCCCTGTTGTACTCTGTTTCTACCTGCACAAGGTATGCTGATGACTTTAATATTTTCAACACTCCCCCTTAAAGTCAGCTTATGGGTTATCAGTCATACCCAAACATTTTCTTAAGTATTCAAAATTCTTCTACCCCAATGGTTTTGTCAAAATGTCTACATATTTCTCCTCTGTTCTACAATGCTGTAAAACGATTTCTCCATTGTTCACCAATTCTCTGATATAGTGAAACTTAGCATCAATGTGCTTCGTTCTCTTGTGAAATGAATAATTCTTTGATAATGCAATAGCTGAGCTATTGTCACAATAAATCATTATGTCCTTTACCTGTTCTTGACACAAATTCCTCAACATTCTTCTCATCAATACTGCTTAACACGCTACTGTTGTGGCTGCCACATATTCTGCCTCTACTGTAGATAACACTACAATAGGCTGTTTCTTAGAAGCCCATGAAATGGCTCCTGTACCCATATGAAATACATAACCAGATGTGCTTTTCCAATCATCAACACTTCCAGCCCAATCACTGTCAGTGTGTCCAATTAACTCAGAATTTTCTGAAGTAGTATATAAAATACCATACCTTTTAGTTCCTTTAACATACCTGAGAATTATCTTCGTCGCTTGCCAATGTGCTTCTTTTGGAATTTCCATAAATTTGGAGATAAAACTAACAACATGCATAATATCCAGCCTAGTTGCAATCAAATACATGAGACTGCCAACTATGCTTTTATACAAACTTGGATCAAAATCCTTGCTGCTGTCATCTTTACTCAACTTCAATCCCATTACTATGGGAGTAATTGCAGCTTTGCACTCCTGCATATTAAATCTTTCTAAAACTTGATTCACATACTTTTCTTGTGAGATAAAAATCCCATTTTAATTTTTTTCTACTTCTATTCCTAAGAAGTATCTCAACAATCCCATGTTAGTCATTTCGAATTCCTCTTTCATGACTATTTTAAAATTTTCACTGAGGTAATCATCATTACCTGTGAATATTACATCATCAACATATAACACAATAATGAGCATCTTACCGTCTTTTTCGTTGATGTACAATGTGGGTTCTCCATCACATTTTTCAAACCCATTTTCCAGTAGATAGGAATCTATCCTACTTTACCATGCTCTTGGTGCTTGCTTCAGCCCATAAAGAGCTTTCTTCAATCTGCACACTTTGTGTTCTTGGCCCTTTTTCTCATAGCCAAGAGGTTGTTCCACATAAACCTCTTCCATTAACACTCCATTTAAAAATGTGGATTTTACATCCATCTGGTATACTTTCCATTTGTTTTGTGCTGCTATGGACAACACTGCTCTCACAGTCTCCATTCTTGCAACTGGTGCAAAAGCTTCTTCATAGTCTCTTCCATGCTGTTGCTTATATCCCTTGACAACAAGTCTTTCCTTGTGTCTTTCAATCCTACCCTAAGCATTACTCTTGGTCTTGTAGACCTATTTAACTCCAATGACTTATTTACCTTCTGGGAGATCAACCAACTCCCATGTTTTGTTCTTTTCTATGGAATTAATTTCTTCATCCATAGCTTCTATCCATTTTCTATCATTTATAGCATCTTCAAAATGAATAGGGTCATCAATATGACAATAAAAAGCAAATAAGGAGTTCATCCCTTCATTTTCTGCTTCCTGCTCATAAATATCATTTAAATTTCTGAATTTTTGCCCTCTTTCATTTGGTGTAGTCGTGCTTGAAGAAGCACTCAATTCTGCTCCATGTGGTGTGCTCGGAGAAGCACTCTCATTTCTTCTCAAGGGTGTTCGCACTCTTGATTGAGGTGTCCCTTGTTGTCCTTGTGCTGGTTGAGGTTGTGCTACTGATGAGGTGTTATTTTCAGCCATATCTTCCTCATCTTCATCATGAGATAAATAGCTTTTAACATTGATTGTTTTCTCAATGCTTCCATCCCATGCTTCCTCTTCAATGAACTGCACATCTCTGCTTATCACAAATTTCTTTGAGGATGGGTTATACAATCGATATCCTTTGGAATCTTCACAATATCCAAGGAATATGCACTTCTCCCCCTTACTATCCAACTTCTTCCTCAACTTATCTGGAATGTGTGTGTATGCAACACATCTAAAAAACTCTCATGTGGGTGACTTCCTATTTTCTGCCACTCCACGCTTCTTCTAGAACTCTGTTCATTACTGCTTTCATTGGGTATCTATTCAAGATGTACACAACACAATTTGTTGCTTCTGCCCAATAATCATTCGGCAAGTGTTTTTCCTTTAGCATACTTCTCACCATTTCCATTATGGTTCAATTCTTCCTTTCAGCAACTCCATTTTGTTGTGGTGTGTACCTTGTAGTAAACTGTTTGTGTATTCCATTCTCTCTGCAAAAACATAGGAAATATTTTGAGATATATTCGCCTCCTCTGTCATTTCTAAGAACTTTGATATGCTGCCGACTCTGTTTCTCTACTAGAGCTTTAAAGTGGAAAAATTTCTCAAAGACTTCATTTTTATATTTCAGAAAATAAACCCACACTTTCCTTATGAAATCATCTATGAAGGTCAGCATGTAGTTGCTGCCTGAAACTGATGTTGTTTGCATCGGCCCACATAAATCTGAATGAATAATCTCTAAGGGTGCTTTTGCCCTTATGCTTTTCCCTGATGGAAAATTTTCTTTGTGTTGTTTTCCGAAGATACATCCTTCGCATAGGCTATCTAGTTTCTCTATCAATGGTAAACCTCTTACCATTCCTTTTCTGTGCAACAAGTTTAATCCTCCGAAATTGAGATGTCCAAATCTCAAGTGCCATAACCAGTTCTCATATTTCACTTCTTTCTAAAAGACTTCTTATGTTACAGATGCTACACTCTTTCCTTTTCCCTTCAAGTTAGTGTTGATCTTGAGTGGAAAAATTCTATTGTTGATCATTTGTATCTCAGCAAAAATCTTCTTGCTTGGAGGTATATCCATTATTGTGCACACATCATTTAAAAAAAATACTTTGTAACCTTTGTTTGTGAGCTGCCCAATGCTCAAAATATTACACCTCAAACCAGGAACATAATAAACATCTGGCACAAACCTTTGCTCACCATTTCTTGCATGAATACTAACTCTGCCTTTTTCTTTTACAGAGATCTTAGTATCAGTTCCTGTGGTTACTTCTGACTTAACTTCTTCATCAAGATTGGCAAACATTGCTATGTTTCCAGTCATGTGATTACTACAACCATACATCGTATTGTCTATCTTGTGCTACATTACAAGTTAACATCACATTCTTTGGGTTCTTTTATTCTTTTGCTACATTAGCATTCTGCCTATTATTCATGTCATTTTTATTTCTTGCAATAATGACATTGGACATTGGATTTTGCATACCTTTTTCCATGCGCATGTTGGTGTCCACCTTGTTGGCTGTTGCATTGGCTGTGGCTATGATTCTAACAGTTGCTTCTTCCATGTGAATGTGAAGGGTTGTTCCTTCCTCCTTTGTTTTGGCTTCTGCCTCTTCCTCTTCCTTTGCCTTGAGATCTTCCTCTTCCAAAAGGCATCTAGGTCTTGAAGGCATGCTATAGAGATGGATTCACTGTTCTTTCCAATATCTATTCATGTGCCATCATCGATGCATGACGTTCATCCACTGTGAACTTTGAGAGATCTTTAGTCTCTTCTATGGTGGTAACTATAACATCAAACCTTGAGGGTAGACTCCTCAATAGTTTCTCCACAATCCTTCTTTCTTCAAGAGTTTCTCCATGGGACCTAATCTGTGTGACCATCCCAATCACATGTGTGAAGAATGAGTCTATGTTATCAGACTCTTTCATACAGGGAGTTTCAAAATCTCTCCTCAACAACTGTAGTTTTGTTGTATTCACTTTCTCCATGCATTGATAGGCTATCTTCAGAGTTTCCCATGCATCCTTGGATCTCTTAGCTGTTTTTATCATTGGAAACACACTCTCATGTACTGCTTGATACAAATAGAAGAGGGATTTAGAGTCCTTCTTTCTATTGCTCTTCAATATATCCTTCTCTGCCTGAGTTAAGGCATTAAAAGCTTGCTCATCAGCTGGTTCATCAAAACCATCTTCAACAAATTCCCATAAGTCTTGTGAGGCAAACAGGGCTCTCATGGTAATGGCACAATAATCATAGTTATTTCCATTAAATTGTGGAAGCTGAGCATTTCCAATTCTCATACTAGTGCTTGGTCCAGCGATTGCTTATAAACTGAACTCTGAACTAAAATTGACTGTGTTTTTCAAACAAACTGTCTTTCCTTCTTTAAAAGACAAACTCTGTCTCTGAGGACTACTCTTTTAAGCAAAACAACAACTTTGTTTTTTTTTTTAGAAATACCTAGAAGTTATCTTCTGCTGAGCTTTTACGCTGCTGGAGAACTGCTGCAACAAATTGTCTTCTTCCTTCAACTTCTTTGACACCTTCAAAGAGCCTGAACTAGCTCTGATACCATGTTGGAATTTCTAAGAATTCCAGAACAATAACTGAGAGAATAATATTCCCCTTCTAACACAGAGAATAAATTGACAGAGATTGCAGAATAAAACTTTTCTTTCTATTTCATTAACAAAACTAAAACTATTAAAATATGATAGATTTCTTCCTTACTGGAGTGATTCACAAATTATGAGTAAGACTGCTACAGATGCAGTTCTCTTAAAAAAAACTTCTCTCTCTATCTCTCAAAACGCACAAAACAATGCTCTGTTATGGTTCACTCTGCGGGCTTACACAACGATACAACATAACAATACAATAACTCACAATATTACAATACAATGAAATACAATGCTTTTTATATGGCGCGACTTTGTAAAACATAAAAACAAAAATAAAATTAAAATACATTGTGAAACATAAAACTTTAACCTAAGTCTTCTTTGGCGTGATGTACGAGTGGAGCCCACTTCGCAATCAGTGATCGACGATCAGCGGATCAGTTGAACAAACAAAATTTGCAATGTTGCAATTGTGATTTGCGATTCAGCGGTATTGCGATTGCATGATGAGTGATGTGTGATGTGAAATTGTGGTGGGACCACATCGCATCACATCACAAACACTCAATCGACAGAACATATTGTGATGGCAGAATATTACAACAACGTCCCTTTGTGATTTTCGATTGCGATTGTGATCGCATCGCATCGCATCTGAACACTCCATATCAACAAGACACTTAACATAAAACTGGTGATTGCGATCGGCTGTGAAGTGGTGGGGACCACTATCACGTGTCTCATTCAAAACTTTAAAGGAGCTTTCCATTTAAACAATATTTCTTCATATTTCGTTGTTGAGGGCTTAAAAGCCCGTAAATACTTCTCTTTAATAAAACTCTGTTGTTGCATGGTCGAACCACGAAAGTCTTCATTTCTTTGCAAAAAATGCTACGCCCATACAAACATAACTTCTACTCTGCAAACTCGGCTACGGCCCATAAAAATTAAATTCATCCTTACGGTTTTCTCCATTCTTCTTGAATACACAGTGTTGTGCACTCAACCTTCTGCTGTTGCTGCCCCTGTTGTACTATGTTTCTACCTGCACAAGGTACGCAGATGACTTTAATATTTTCAACATGATATAGCATATAATCCAGTTTTCAAGGCATATGTAATTTTGACTACAAACTCTACCTTCTTTTATGTGGACAGGATAAAATTAAAATCTGAGGTGGAGAAACATTTATGTGGAAATTGGGATAACAATTTCATAGTTATATCTTTGAATGATGAAAATTCAAATAAAATACCACTGATTGGTAGGAAAAGGGCTGTAGGAGAACACCTAGGCAACTGTAGACAATACATCAAGTTATGATCACCTGAAACATCAAATTCTTGACCAACGAAGTTGGAAATATCCTCATGACAATAACAAGGATGGAAATGCACTACAATTTTCAAATGGGAAGGTTGATGTGTAAGATCTCTGTATGAAGATTCTACGTAAGGAGCCATCCAGAGGTTTCCAAAGTGGAAATTGGCAGTGGAGTGGTTTGAGGGATCTACGGGAAAGGCTATCAAGCATAACAAGATCAAAATCATCCACCAACACTATATGATGACGTCTATCATTAGTTAATAGATCAGATCATATGTTGTCATCAAGGGGGAGAAATGCATCAAAACGCACATCACCATCAAGGAACGTTGATACATCTTGGCGAATGTCAGTGCGAAGGTCCATGAATGTATCCAGTTATAGATCAACAACAAGATCCTTAGTTTCATCAGATCATGCTAGATTTCCAGTAAAGGTCAACTCATCTACCAGGCCAATTGAAACTAAAATAGTCAGTTGTATGGCCTCATGCTCCAGGAAGTGCAATAAATAAAAACTCATACCTGGGTGAGGAATTGTCATTGGCAAGTCCATTGCAATCATTAGGTCTCAACAATTATTTGATAATTTTTCAAGAATTTTACATGACTATTTTGAGGCACATGCGTGATGTGGTGATGATAGCTTGTCATGTTGTGGTTCAAGTTCATATTATTTTACAACCTCCTTTAATCTTGACTCCAATTGAGAACAATCAAGGGTTTGAATGGATTTCACCAGAAGAGATGTTGACAATTCCTCACAACGATTGTGTGAACATTTCTTCTCGATTCGTCCAGCGACAACATTGTTCCAGGAAAAGAGGAAAGATTCACTAGAATCGTTCCCTCTTTCAACATTTAGTTACAAAATAATTTTATTTATTCCCGAAAAGTTGCTAAAATTGATAATCTTCTCCTCCTGTATTTCAATTGGTTGAAAAGCCCAAATTTTAATCTAATGCCTATATAAGATATTTCCTGGAGCGGTAATGGGATTCTATAAATTAATCGGATAGCATAATCACACACAGGCAGAGGGAATGTGTAGGATGGAGGAAAAGCTGGTCCCAATGTAGCATCACATATATTACAGCTTGTGGATCACTTCTCCTGCTTGCTGGAGTTAAGGGTTTGTTTTCATAATGTAAATATTGATCTCAAGAATTAATTGAAGCAATTTTTATCCATGTTGTGTTTATTTATTTATTTCATCTAATGATTTTGACTGTTGTGTGAGCCAGGTTAATCGAAGGTGTGAATTGGCTAGGTTGGCATAGCTCTCCATTTTTAATCAGCATTTAAATTATCATTTGATCTGTGAATTTCATTTAATCATTTATAGCCTCTTCCTTCCTTAAGTTCATGTTATTTAATTTGTTGTAACATTTTCCTTTCAGATACAAAATTAATTAATTTATGGCATTAAGGATCGTGCTTGCACTTAAAACATTTCTTCATCTTGAATAAGATTACGTCCCTTAGGAGTTGTAACATGCAACCAAACACATCTAATTTATATTCCAGAACCTGAGATCTACTTGAGTACATATGGTCTTGAGAGATGATATTATGAAAGGGAATTACTCATTAATCTATGGGGACAAGGAAGGAAAGATATTCATGTTGAGTCAATTTCTCTAAAAGTTATTTACATAGTAAATTTACTTGTTATATAGTTGATGCTTTCAAATTAATTTCACATAGAATTAGTGCAAGCAAAAGTAGTATAGGCATAATGGTTTTGATTTGCTTTTGAGTTTATTCTAGCATTTATAGTCCTTCGATATTGTGTCGAAACTACTTGATTTATAGTTATGATTTCCTTTCTATTTTCTCATACTTATAATTTCCTTTCACATTGGTTTTTCTTTTATTTCCCACACAATTTTAATTGTTTGGATTGGTGTTTTTGCGAATTATATTTTAGTGCAAGATTCCATTTATTTTCGAGATTAATGCGCAAGATAGACTAGAGTTTCATTTGCGGGTTGTTGGGGGCTCTCTGGAATTTCCAATGCTGCGTCTCAAAGTTTACAAACTATTTGACTTGAAAAATTAAATGTTGGTTCATTTATAAACCCAATACTGCAACCAACATTTTGGCACTGTTTCCAAGGAGACGCTTAGGGGATTGACCTTCGTGACCCATTGCATTTGGTTTTTTTCCTTCACCTAGTTTCTCTTGCAATTTTATGTTCTTAAATTTATTTCTTTCCTGCACTATTTCTTTAAGGTTTCTCATTTTATTTAATGTTGTAAGAATCCACCACCCTACCCACATATATACAAACTATTCATGTGCTAACAAATGTACTAGTGGGCTTGATAAAAACGTGAAAATGGTATTTTGAGGAATCATTCAATGAGGAGTTTTTATGCTTCTATAGAGACATACAACTCATCCAATGAGGAATTAACAAGTGCAAAATTCAACATTTTTCTTGAACATAAAAATGATATTATTAAATCTTTGATTTCGAAATTGGATGATTTGCACGATGAGTGGAAGCAGGATGAGAACCCACTGCTTATATTTTGCACCAACTGTAGAAAGAAACACCTCCTTAGAGAGTGTCCACTTAGTAGCCTGGAAGTTTGAAAAATTTGAGAGTGTCCACTTAGTAGCCATCACTACCAAGATTACTGCAAACACTCAGGGAATCAAGTAAGGAATCGAATCGACTACCAGGTATAACTCAAAACCCATTATCATTTGATACCTGGAATACTGCTTATTTTCCTTAGTAGGTTCCTCATCATGTTTATAATCCTACAGTTTTATGGAAAATTTGTAATCCTCCTCCAATTGAATATCCTACTTCATGGTCGCAGTGGCCCTCTCCTTGGCCCTCATCCTTGAGCTATATATCTCCATGGACTCAAGAATTGTTTGGATCCTTATCTCTAGGGAAATCTCCCATGCAAATTCAATGATATGAGCACCAAGAACAACCTAAATTTCTTTCCAATTCACCATTAATTTATCCTTATCCATTGTCCCAGCCGCACATGTGCAACCTTACCCTAGCCTTAATCGATACCCTGCCCCCTATCCTAATCGTTACCCTACATATTATACTTATCAATAACCTAGCTCTTATTCTAAACCCTAATCTGAATCATGAGGTTTCACAACAGTTTCAAACACATATTCTTCCTGTTGATTCCCATGTTGAAAAAAATGTTACATCTTCCATGTTTGAAAGGGAATGAATTCGGAAACTTCCCCCATTACTGCAGAGCATTCACCTCGAGAAGATATAATTCAAATAACACCATAGGAGCAATATTTTATTGGAACTTTTTATGAAAATGTTGTTGAAACTAAAAACCCTAGACTCTCTCTCAACCATTCTTGTCAATCTAAAAATCAAATATTGAGGTATTTATCTTTTTTCTTTCACCAAATCTTTTATGCCTCCAGGAGAGTGACTATCAAACTTTGGAAGACTTGCATCACTTGGAGAATCATAAATATGTGGATTCCAATAAATCCTGGTTTCAAGCAGTCATTAAGCCACCTTATTTCCTCAGCATTTAGAAACTCTCGGTACCATATCAATTGAACCAACTGGTTTCTCATACTTTGGTATGTATTGAACTTTATTATTTAAAACTAAGCGTGAGTATATGTAGCATTTTTTTATGCACATGGTTTCATTGGAAGTATGCCTACACTTAAAGGTGATATTTATTTCTTTAAAAATAGGGTAGGATAATACGAGAATGATGAATAAAGATGTATAACAACACTCTTAACATGTGATTCTTTAGAAAGAATATCTTTTGAAATTTCTATTATCATACACTCTTGCAAGTAGAATTTTCAGAAGAAATTTACACTTAATACCTCATATTTTAAAAAGTAACTTTGATGATGAGTTAACATGTCAGAAAAATGATATTTTTCTAAGTTACTAGTAATATTTTTCTCCTATTTTAATAAGATATCATCCATAAAATATTTTTGAAGTCCTCTTTAAAGGGATCAATGAAAAACGCCCTATGGTGGACCACGCTTAAAAAACTCTAATCAAATTTCATAAAGAACCTTGATATGATCAACTAAAGGGATTTTTTTGGTTATTATCCGAGATGTTTTTTAAATAAGTTCTTAGGGTAGCATGACCAACCAGTAAAGAATAGTAATTAAAAACTTTTCACACCATCCTTCACTGTTAAGGAGTAGATTTGATTCCTTGCTTATTAAGTAACCTATCTAAGGTTAACCATAATCAAAGATTTTTTCTAAAAACATAAATAAATTAATTCAGAGATAGGAGGTCTCATTGCGAGCCAACCTACTATGATCATGGTTCCTAAGGAAAATTACATTACCGTAATGGTCACCAAGCCAGGGTAATGGCTTCAGTTAAAAAACTGGAAGACAAGAGGTCTCATCACGAGCCAACTTGTCATTCTTGTTGGTTCTCCTGAATGGCACAGTCGATAGATGGTTACCAAGTTAGGACAACAACCTTCAATTAACTTATAAAATGAGAAAAATTAAATGCTCTTAAATGAATCTGAATCTATATCTAATAGGTGGCACAAAAGAATTTCATGAGATTAAAAGGTATCCCTGTTGAGGCTATAGATGCTTGCTGGCAGCAGGGTCGTGCCTATGGTATTAAACTTAACATTACACTATGATTTACTTGGTTGTTTTTTCCTTTCTCGAAACTCACTATCAATCTCTTTGAGGATGGATTTAAAATCCTTTTGTTTTTATGCCTTGAAGTTCTATCTCTTTGGAGTGATTTTTATGAGAGTGGGACCCTTAGTGCAGGTAGTTAATTATGCCCAGACAAGAGAAGCTTCAACTGCACATGGATAATGGTAGAATAGTCACTATGGGAAAGTATTGCTATGTCTACTTTTAACACTTGGTTTTTAAATTAGGTCACTCATGTTGAAAATGAGGATGTTAAAGTGAAACTTCTGTTCAAGGATGCCTCCGAGATATTATTTTGGAAATTTTGAAACTTAGCTATTTTTTTCAAGTAATAAAACCATCCTTGCAATATAGTTTTTCATGAAAAAATTCGTTTTAGATTTTCTTGAAATCGGTTTGAGAAACTAAAGAGTCAAGCAGACACTCTCTTTTAAGAGCAAGCTTTAACTAGCACATGAAGTGTGATCACGTGAAATTGCAACAACATCATTTTGAATGCCTATTAATGTTTCTAATTTTGGTTTTTGTGAGGAAGTGACAATACCAAATTTCCTTGCACGAGGAAATGGAAAATGGTCAACATGGGGGGATTTTGGGCCTCCATTTTGTCTTATTTTTATCCATTTCTCTCATGCTATCGATTGGTTAAATGATTATTGTGCAAGTATTTGTTACTTCTTTGTTTTAATAGGATTAAAATAGCATTAATAAAAACTTGTCTACTGTAGGATTAAAACTGCTTCAATTATTCTTTGGGACCTGCTTGCGTAAGAGCAAAAATGGATTCTTGCACCACTTACATGCCTGCACCCTTTTATAACTTCCTGCACTCTGAAAGATTCTTGTTTGATAAATGCAACAATTTCTCCTTCAAAGAAGTTCATGCAAGGAGAATTCACACAAGAATTGTAATAAAATGGAATGTGTGCTTGGGCTAACATATCAATTCATGGATCTGATATAGCACATAATCCAATTTTCAAGGCATACATAGTTGTGACTACAAACTATGCCTTCTTTTATGTGGAAAAGATAAAATTAACAACCGAGGTGGAGAAACATCTATTTGGAAATTTGGATAACAGTTTCAGAGTTATATCTTAGAACATTGGAAAGGCATTCAAATCAAATACCACTGAAGGGTAGGAAAAGGCCTATAGGAGAACGCCTAGGCAGCTGTAGACAGTACATCAAGTTATGATCACTAGAAAAATCTAAAACATCAACGACGTGACAAACAAAGCTTGAAATATCCTCATGATAATAACAAGGATGGAAATGCACTACAATTTTCAAATGGGAAGGTTGATGTGCAAGATATCTGTATGAAGCTTATACGTAAGTAGCCATCCAGAGGCTTCCAAAGTGGAAATTGGCAGCAGAGTGGTTTGAGGGATCTACGTGAAAGGATTTAAAGCAGAGCAAGATCACAATCAACCACCATAGCTATATCACGACGTTTGTCATTAATTAATAGATCATATCATATGTTTTCATCAAGATGTATCCTGTCATACATAAACGACAATATCCTTAGTTTCATCAGATCATGCTAGATTTCTAATAAAGGTCAAATCATCTGCCAGGACAATTGAAACTAAAACAATCAGTTGTAAGGGCTTATGCTCCAGGAAGTACAATAAATAAAAACACATACTTGGGTGAGGAATTGACAGTGGAAAGTCTATTGCAATCATTGGGTCTCAACAAATATGTGATAATTTTTCAAGAAGTTGACATGACTATTTTGAGGCACATGTGTGATGTGCTGATGATAGTTCGTCATGTTGCCGGTCAAGTTCCCATTGTTTTACAATCTCCTTTAATCTTGACTCTAATTAAGAACATTGAAGGGTTTGAATGGATATCACCAGAAGAGATGTTGAAAATTTCTCACATCAAATGCATGGACAACATTTTCTCCTGATTGGTCCAGTGACAACATCGTTCCAGTAAAAGAGGAATGATTCACCAGAACCATTCCCTCTTTCGACATTTAGTTACAAACTAATTTTATTCCTGACAAGTTGTTAAAATCGATAATCTTCTCCTCCAGTATTTTAATTGGCTGAAAAGCCCAAATTGTAATTTGATGCCTATATAAGATATTTCCTGGAGTGGTAATGGGAGTCAATCAATTAATCAGATAGCATAAGCATGCACAGGTAGAAGGAATGCATTAGAGGGAGGAGAAACTAGTCCCAACGTAGCAACACGTAGATTATAGCTTGTGGATCGCTTCTCCTGCTTCCTCGAGTTAAGTGTTTGTCTTCATAATGTAAAGATTGATCTTAGGAATTAATTGAAAAAAATTTCATCCATTTTCTATCTATTTATTTATTGCATCTAATGATTTTGACTGCTGTGTGAACCAGGTTAATCGAGGGTGTGAGCTGGCTCGGTTGCCTGCCAAACCAAATCGACACTACTCTGCATTTTTAATTAGCATTTAAATTATCATTTGATTTGTGAAGTTAATTTAATCATTTATAGCCTATTTCCTTCCTTAAGTTCATGTTATTTAATTTGTTGCAACATTCTCCTTTTAGCTGCAACATTAATTAATTTATCGCATTAAGGATCATGCTTGCAATTAAAACATTTCTTCATCTCGAATAAGATTGCATCCCTTCAGAGCTGTAGGATGCATTGATGCAAACCCATCTAATTTATATTCCGAATCCCGAGATTGACTTGAATACTTATGGTGTTGAGAGCCGATATTATAAAATGGAATTACTCTTGAAAACGATAATGTTTATTTTTCGTTGTAATTACCCTTAAACTTCTGGAAAATTTTACAAGATTAATCTATGGGGACAAGGAAGGAAAGAGATTCATGTTACGTAAATTTATCTATAAGTTATTTACACAGTAAATTTACTTGTTATATTTCTAATGCTTTCAGGTTAATTTGACATAGAATTAGTGCAAGTAGAAGTAGTACATGAAAAATGGTTTTGAATTGCTTTTGAGTTTATTCCAGCATTTACAATCTTTTAATATTGTGTCAACACTACTTGATTTCCAGTTACGATTTGCTTTCAATTTGCTCGTACTTTGAATTTCCTTTCACATTGGGTTTCCTTTTATTTCCTGCATGATTTAAATTGTTTGGATTGGTGTTTTCTCAAATTCTCTTTTAGTGCAGGATTTCATTTATTGTTGAGATCAATGCGCAAGACAGGCTATAGTTTCATTTGCAGGTTGCTGGGGGATTTCTTTGGAATTTCCAGTGCTACGTCTTTAAGTTCACGAACTCTTCGGATTGACAAATTAAATTTTGGTACATTTATAAAACCTATATTGCAACCAACAGAGCTCCAAACTTCATAGGAAATTTTTAACCATTGTGCATACATGTAACGATTGCTGGGAGACAAGTGATACTAGTGTGCCAAAACTTTTCCGCCCATTGTGATGCAGTAATTAAATTATTTAATTTAGTCTGTTTCATACTGTTTTCCTGAAAGAAGATGTAAAATTCAAATTCTATGCTCATTTAGCTTGATTTGAATGCAAACCTAAACCATACCTATCATTTTTTCTTATTTTAAATATTAAGAACAATTCTTACATATTAATATACTTACTTTTATAAGACGCACATAGATATCATTAATAATATTAATACAACAGAACGTTAGGACCATATGTTTATGGGGTAGCTAGCTTATCTTTGTTTGTTCTATGATAGCTTCAAGATTTTGATTGGGCCTCAAATTTATCATGTTTCCATTTCTTTATTTCTCCATTTTCATATGATTTTTTCAAAGTATTTTGTGAAATTAAGTTATATTAAGGAGTATAGTAGAGAATTTTGTAGTATTCCATATGCATTTATCATTTTATTATTTTTAGAAAAAATTTATTAATAAAATTCTATTTATAAAAAACACATCCTTAATATTGTCAGGAATATATTGACTTGTTGATATCATAATATTGTGAGGAATATATTGACTCATTGATATCAGATGTTGTTTCCTGAAATGGTTGGCGGATACCATGGAAGCCTCAAACTGTTATATCATGTTTGGAACGAATTTGTTGAGAATGAGTTCTCGAGTATTGAACCTCGAAAGAGGAGTTTAGGCTGTAATATTATTATTTTGATACAAACTCAAACTTGTGATTTTTGTAATTGATTCCTCTGCAATTTGAATGGAAGCATTTATTGTCGATACTTAGTCTATTTCACCTGCGTAATGGTCCTTAATTTCTCACCTATGAATTATTAATTTGAATGCTCTGACTTGAATCTCTTTCATTTGGATTGTCATAGAATAGATCTGTTTTGATTAATCCATTAAGAAGCAATATTGTTGTCTTTAATTTCTTGTAGGTTATCATAGACTGATGTTAGATAACATGATTGTGTACTATTATCTTTTTACTCTGTAGTTATTTTTCCCTAAGAAACAACTTGTTGTTCAGTTTGTTTTCTTTCATTTCTTACTTTCAAAATCAATGGAATTTAATAATTTGAGTAGTTTGTGATAATTAGAGATTGCATCTTGAAGTGATTCCTTTCATATTGCAGTTTCTGTTTTTCATAGAAATATAGCAACTAGTCATAATTTCATTCCTCTTACACAAATAGTTCTGATAACCTTGAAATAACAAAATGAAAACTTAAGTTGATAAGTTAATATGTAACATATTAGTTGATCCTTTTTAGGGACAATTAATTAGCATAACATTTTTGCGTTGTTGCCAAGGAGGTTTTCAAAGAGAGTGTTAGTTGTATATATGAAGAATCCATATTAAATACGGAAGGTAAGAACCTGTGGATGCACTTAATTAAAGATCGTGTGCCAATGCCTACCTTCATTTGATAAATTTAGATCACTTAGTGTGTATGGCTAGAATGAAGCCTGAGACTAGGAACCGTATAATTGTAGATAAATAATATACCCCAAAAACCACCAAAACTCAAGGTCAAGTTGGCCTTGGAAGAATGGCCTTTATATGGATGAAAATGTGAAGGTGGGTGACACTTTTGTGAGAATTCGGGGTGGAAAATTTTTTTCCTCTATAGTTCGGTCGAACATTTGTCAAATTTCGGCCAAACTATTCAGGAGTTCAGCCAAAATTTTGAAATTAGTTCGGCCGAAATTTGTTTTCTGTTTACATTGACGGTGTACTAACGTAAATGGAAAATATATTTTTTCACCAGAGATTGGAAAATCGGCAAACAAAGTTCGACCAAACTATTGATTCGGTCGAACTATTATTTTATAAATATATCGCCCGCAAACTGTTCCGAGTTTCTTATTTACATCTGTCTCGCGTGATTGTATATGATTTGCTGTTGCGATCACATCTGTCACGCATGAATTTAATTGATTTGGTGTTGCGTCCACACGAATTTATTTGATTTGGTGTTGCGTCGTGAGAGTTTTGTGGATTTGCGCCGCACTGAGGAGGTAAGTTCTGCTAGTCTTGTTATTTTATGTAGTTTTTTTTTGTTTCTTTTTTTAAATTTGATTTTAATTAATTTTTTTTGTTCTCAGTGTTCTTCCATGACGTCTTCAACGTCTTCAGGGATCAAATTAACGACCAATTTCCAGGTATATATGTTCCCATTTTTTTCTAATTTACCAGCTATAAGAAGGCCAGGTTTAGCTTCTCTACCATTATGTGGATATCTTTTCAGAAAGAAAAATAACCTGGTTTTATAAAATTTACCAGTCCATGATCACCTTTTCTCAGAAATACCTTACATATAAATACTAGTATGTTCCATTTTGTCATTATACATCCTCTCTGTTTAACACTTTAACACTTTGTCATATTCTACATAGCCATGTTGAAGATGATATATAACTCGAATAAGAAAAATACAAATAAAACATAAATCTATTATAAAAGAAATAGAAATTCAGCAATGGTATCTCTACCATATCCCTTGATCTCCCTTTGATTATAAACTTTCTTAATTATCCAGAGAAAAAAGTGAAAAGAAACTAGTTTTTAAGCAAATAATAAATCAGTTATTCATCTATGTGTTCTATTCCCTGTGTTAACTAGTGTAATGAGAGCTTCTAGTATCATGCAAGTGGTTATAGTGTATTCAACCTTATGGAATATGTACAACATTTGTTAGAATATGTAACAGCTTATGTCAGTTACGTAATCACAATACTGGGAATGGTTTTTCAACATGCTATTATTGGTGTTATTAGAACCATAGACCTCGTTAAGGCTCATTGCTTTTGATAAGAATTAACTATTCATATATCATATTAAAATTAGTTAAATTAAATTTACTGAGAATTTAATCCTCTACGAAAAAAGATTTAATATTTCTTATCATAATATTTCTTGAAATTCCTTCACGATATCTATGGTTGCTCACCTTATTTCAATATTAAAGAATAACCAATTTATTTCTTGATAGCTTAGAGAATAGCCAATACTAGTTATGTAATCTACACAATTCTTTGTGTTCTATTCCCTATGTTAACTAGTGTAATGAGAGCTTCTAGTATTATGCAAGTGGTTACAGTCTATTCAACCTTATGGAATACAAACTTTGTTAGAATTGGTAATAGCTTATGTTAGTTACGTAATCACAATACTGGGATCAATGGTCTTTCAAAATGCTATTATTGGTGTTATTGGACCTGTAGACCTCATTAAGGCTTATTGCTTCTACTAAGAACTGACTGTTCATATCTCATATTAAAACTAGTTAAATTAAATTTACTTTGAATTTAAGCCTCTGCAAAAAAGATTTAATATTTCTTATCAATTTCTTGAAATTCCTTCATGATATCTATGGTTGCTCACCTTCGTTCAATATTGGGTAAACGGTCATGGTCTTATCTTAATTTCTATTCTAATTCCCTTTCCTAACTTTGATTTTCATTTAATATTTCTTATCATAATATTTCTTGAAATTCCTTCATGATATCTATGGTTGCTCACCTTCATTCAATATTGGTTTAAAGGTCATGGTCTTACCTTAATTTCTATTCTAATTCCCTTTCCTAACTTCCTAACTTTGATTTTCATTTAATATTTCTTATCATAATATTTCTTGAACTTCCTTCATGATATAGATGGTTGCTCACCTTCGTTCAATATTGGGTAAAAGGTCATGGTCTTACCTTAATTTCTATTCTAATTCCCTTTCCTAACTTTGATTTTATTTTTGACCTTGGAGATAAACCGAATCATTATATTGGGTGAAAGGTCATGGTCTTACTTAATTTCTATTCTAACTCCCTTTCATAACTTCCTAACTTTGATTTTCATTTAATATTTCTTATCATAATATTTCTTGAAATTCCTTCATGATATATATGGTTGCTCACCTTTTTTCAATATTGGGTAAAAGGTCATGGTCTTACCTTAATATCTATTCTAATTCCCTTTCCTAAATTTTCCTTTTTTCAATATTGGATATAAGGTCATGGTCTTACCTTAATTTCTATTCTAATTCCTTTTCCTAACTTCCTAACTTTGATTTTCATTTAATATTTCTTAAATCATAATATTTCTTGAACTTCCTTCAAGAAAATTTCTAAAAAAACTTTTCATTTAATATTTCTTATCATAATATTTCTTGAACTTCCTTCATGATATATATGGTTGCTCACCTTTTTTCAATATTGGGTAAAAGGTCATGGTCTTACCTTAATTTCTATTCTAATTCCCTTTCCTAACTTTTCCTTTTTTCAATATTGGGTATTTTCATCTAATATTTCTTATATCATAATATTTCTTCAACTTCCTTCAAGAAAATTTCTAAAAAACTTTCTAAAAAACTTCCCTTTATTCCTTAAAGTCAAAATACATCTATACTAAGGATTATTCTTTATACGTTTTTCTACCATATAAATTCTAACGATAATTAATCACATATGTGTTAAAGTAGAATATGAAATAAGCCATTTTTACACTTGGCTTGGCTCTTAGGTACATATATGGGTGGGTTTGGGAATGTGGTTCACATGAAAAGTAATAGGGATGGATTTAGTGGAAACCTTTTATAAGATCAGGACTCAAACAATTGTGATATTTTCCCTTCTTTCCAACTTAGTCTGTCCTTTTAAAAAAATCCCTTTTAATAAAGTAGACATATTCATAGTGATCCATTGATATTTTTTCACCAACAACTATTCCATTTTGGACTTTTATATCTCAAAAATATGCTCATTGAATTTATGCATCTATATCTTTAAACTACTTGAAACTATTTTATTACACCATAGGAATCATTTCGAGAAAAGCACATTAGCCATAAAAGTTTCCCATTGAAACCAAAAGTGATTTGATACAAAACATAGGTTTTAACCTTATATAGTTAATCGTTTCAAATAATTTTTTAATAAAATGAAAAATATTCAATGTAAAACACATGCACATTAACATATTTAATGGTGATATTTTCCCTTCTTTCCAACTTAGTGGACTTCCTTCTAGAAAAATCCCTTTTAATAAATTAGATCTATATCCGTAGATCTATATCCATATTGATTCACTGATATTTGTTCACAAACAGTTATTCCATTTTGGACTTTTATATATCAAAACTATGCTCATTGAATTTATGCATGTCTATATATCTTTAAACTAATTGAAACTATTTTATTACACCATAGGAATCATTCCCATATATATCCCATTTTAATGAGTGTATCGCATTTCGCGAAAAACACAAATTAACCATAAACGTTTCCCATTGAAACCAAAAGTGATTTGATACAAAACATAGGTTTTAAACTTATATAGTTTAATTGTTTCAAATAGATTTTTAATAAAATGAAAAATATTTAATGTAAAACATGTACAATATTTAGAAAAAAAAGGTAATTTGATACTTGAAACGTAGGTTTTAACCAAGTATATAGTTAAATATTTTGAAAATAGATTCTTAACAAAATGAAAAATATTCAATGTAAAACACATGCACATTAACATATAATTGTGATATTTTCCCTTCTTTCCAACTTAAGTCCATCCTTATAGAAATATCCCTTCTAATGAAGCAAATATATCCATAGTGATTCACTGATATTTGTTCACCAACAACTATTCCGTTTTGGACTTATATATCTCAAAACTATGCTCATTGAATTTATGTATCTATATCTTTAAACTACTTAAAATTATTTTATTACACCATACAAATCATTTCGAGAAAAAAACATTAGGCATAAAGTTTTCCCATTGAAACCAAAAGTGATTTGATACAAAACATAGGTTTTAACCTTATATAGTTAATTGTTTCAAATATATTTTTAATAAAATAAAAGATATTCAATGTAAAACACATGCACACATTAACATATAATTGTGATATTTTCCCTTCTTTCCAACTTAGCGGTCATCCTTCCATAAAAATCCCTTTTAATGAAGCAGATATATCCATAGTGATCCACTGATATTTTTTCACAAACAACTCTTCCATTTTGGACATTATATCTCAAAACTATACTCATTGAATTTATGCATCTTTATTTTTAAACTACTTGAAACTATTTTATTACACCATAGGAATCATTTCGATATATCTCCCATTTTAATGGGGTGTATCACATTTCGAGAAAAACACATTAGCCATAAAAGTTTACCATTCAAACTAAAAGTGATTTGATACAAAACATAGGTTATAACCTTATATAGTTTAATTGTTTCAAATAGATTTTTAATAAAATGAAAAATATTCAATGTAAAACACATAGTATTTAGAAACAAAAAGTAATTTGATACAGGACATAGGTTTTAACCTTATACTATGTTAATTGTTTTGAAAATAGATTCTTAATAAAAAAAATATTCAATGTAAAAGACATGCATATTAACATATAATTGTGATATTTTCCCTGCTTTGCAACATCGTTCATCCTTCTAGAAATATCCCTTTTAATGAAGAAAATATATACATAGTGATCCACTTATAAATGTTCACCAACAACTATTCCATTTTGACTTATATATCTCAAAACTATGCTCATTGAATTTATGCATCTATATCTTTAAACTACTTGAAACTGTTTTATTACACCATAGGAATCATTTCTAGAAAAACACATTAGCCATAAAATTTTCCCATTGAAACCAAAAGTGAATTGATACAAAACATAGGTTTTAACCTTATATAGTTAATTGTTTCAAATAGATTTTTAATACAATGAAAAATATTCAATGTAAAACGCATGCACATTAACATATTTAATTGTGATATTTTCCCTTCTTTCCAACTTAGTGGACATCCTTCTATAAAAATCCCTTTTAATGAAGAAAATATATATCCATAGTGATCCACTAATATTTGTTCACAAACAAATATTCCATTTTGGACTTTTATATCTCAAAACTATGCTCATTGAATTTATGCATGTCTATATATCTTTAAGTTACTTGAAACTATTTTATTACACCATAGGAATCATTCCAATATATCTCCCATTTTAATGGGTGTATCAAATTTCCAGAAAAACACAAATTAGTCATAAATGTTTCCCATTGAAACCAAAAGTTCCATTTGATACAAAACATAGGTTTTAACATTACAAAGGTAATTGTTTCAAATAGATTCTAAATTTAAAATGAAAAATATTCAATGTAAAACACATGCATTAACATATATAATTTTGTGACACTTTCCCTTCTTCCAAACTTAGTGGACATCCTTTTAGAAAAATCTCTTTTAATGAAGAAGATATATCCATAGTGATATGCATAGTGATCCACTGATATATGTTCACAAACAACTATTCCATTTTGGACTTTTATATCTCAAAACTATGGTCATTGAATTTATGCATCTATATTTTTAAACTACTTGAAACTATTTTATTACACCATAGAATTCATTTTGATATATCTCCCATTTTAATGGGGTGTATCACATTTCGAAAAAAACACATTAGCCATAAAAGTTTTCCATTGAAACCAAAAGTAATTTGATACAAAACATCTAGGTTTTAACCTTATATATAGTTTAATGTTTCAAATATATTTTTAATAAAATGAAAAATATTCAATGTAAAACACATGCATTAACATATAATTGTGATATTTTCCCTTCTTTCCAACTTAGTGGACATCCTTCTAGAAAAATCCCTTTTAATGAAGCAGATCTATATCCATAGTGATCCAATGATATTTGTTCACAAACAACATTTCGAGAAAAACCAAATTTGATACAAAAACCAAGTATATAGTTAATTTTTTCAAATATATTTTTAACGAAATGCACATTAACATATAATTGTGATACTTTCCCTTCTTTCCAACTTAGTGGACACCATTCTACAAAAATCCCTTTTAATGAAGCAAATATATCTATAATGGCATTGATATTTGTTCACAAAAAACTCTTCCATTTTGGACCTTTATATCTCAAAACTATGCTCATTGAATTTATGCATCTATATTTTATCACACCATAGGAATCATTTCGATATATCTCCCATTTTAATGGGGTGTATCACATTTCAAGAAAAACATATTAAGGCCATAAAATCTTCCCATTGAAACCAAAAGTGATTTGATACAAAACATAGGTTTTAACCTTATATGGTAATTGTTTCAAATAGATTCTTAATTTAAAATGAAAAATATTAAACTTAAAAAAAATGCATTCTTATACGCCCTTATGTCTAAGTAAAGTAGTGTAACTAATTCCACGGGTCCTCTACACCCATTCATAGGTTATAATTGGGACATGTAGTGTTAACTTCTACAAGTTCTATAGCCAGAGTCTGTAAAGGGTCAGGTAGCCTTTGGATCTCATCTTTTATGAAAGGTGACATATCTAGTAAATGCCCCTACAATCAATAGCTTGAATGGATCTAAATAGAAGTTCTTCACTTTGATATCCAATGTAAAACAAATGCATTTTTATACACCCTTAAGTGTACGTAATGTAGTGTTAGTGATTCCACGGGTCCTCTACACCATTCATAGGGTATAATGGGGACAGGTAGTGAACTAACTTCTACAAGTTCTAAAAGTAGAGTCTCTAAAGGGCTAGGTAGCCTCTGAATCTCATCTTTTATGAAAGGTGACATATCTAGTAAATGCCCCTACAATCAATCTTTGGAATAGATCTCAATATAAGTTCTTCATTTTAATATCCACTGTAAAGAAAATGCATTCTTATACACCCTTATGTCTACGTAAAGTAGTGTGAGTGATTCCATGGGTCCTCTATACCCTTCATAGGGTATAATTGGGACAGGTAATGAAATAAATTCTACAAGTTCTACAGACAGAGTCTGTAAAGGGCCAGGTAGCCTCTGGATCTCATCTTTTATGAAAGGTGACATATCTAGTAAATGCCCCTACATTCAATCTCTGGAATAGATCTAAATAGAAGTTCTTCATTTTAATATCCATAAAACACAACCACTTTAAGGTAAATTGTGTACATGTGTCATTTCTCCCACAAACTAAAGGATTCCTCCCATTAATTCTAGATGTGAATTCTACCATAAACGTTTTAAGTCAAACTTTAAGATAAACCATGCACATGTCATTTATCTCATGATCTTGGGTCATTTCTCCCATGCAATTTCAATAAATGTCAATTTAATATATATTTTTATTGAATTTGTTTTTTTTTCAGGGATAAGAAAACCATTAAATATGGTTAAAAATTGGAAATTATACATAGAAGTTTCTTGCTATCCAAATCCAGGGAAATCAGTGATTACATATGTTCTTTCCGATGTTGCGACTACCAAAGTCTTCCAAAGGAAAATGAATATACCGGGAAGAACAACAAACAATGAGGCATATTGTATTGGATTGATAGAAGGCTTGGGAACAACTATGGAGTATGGATCAAATGGAATTGTAGTTTTCACCAATTCTAAATTTGTATGCAACTAGATGAATGGCGTGTACCAAGTTAAGAAGGAGAGGCTAAAAGAACTGCATGGAATAAAAAACAATATTGTTAACCAATTTCAATTTTCTAGTATAAGGCATTCTACAAAAGTGAATAAGATGTATGATGATCTATTGTGTGGGGCAATGCCAATTCAGGATTCATCTATCAAATATGAATTAAAACTATATGGGGCAATTCCAATGCAAGATTCACCTCTCAAAGATGAATTGGTTTTGAGACGCTCTTCTCCAAAAATTCAAGATTCATCTCTCAAAGATGAATTAGTTTTGAGACGCTCTTCTTCAAAAATTCAAGATTCATCTCTCAAAGATGAATTAGTGTTGAGACACTCTCCTTCAAAATTTATTGATGGAAATTGTAACATATCTTGGATATGTGTGTGTTGTGTACTTATAAATGCATCTTTTTTATTGACCATGTGTTTTTTTTCAATTATATACCAAGTGTGCTCCCACCCCACCAATGTAAAGTGCAACTTGGTGAACTTGACATTTGCAACAAGTGGTGAACTTTAGATTTTTATAAAATTAAAATGCAGGGACTTCAACAAATTTTTGTTTAAATGGAGTTTCACTTCTTTTTTAATGACAATGTGCTTTTTTCGATTTTATACCAAGTGTGCTCCCACCATGTAAAGCGCAATTTGGTGAACTTATCATTTTTATATTTTTTTTGCTTAAATTGAGTTTAAAACATTAATTAGTTCTTTTAAATTTGTATTTTACATAAAATTTTTATAGTAAATTACATTAATTTTCCGAAATTTATTTTGAATTTATTTTAAATTAGTTAAAAACATTATTGTAAATGTCTGTTGTATATATATATATATATATATATATCATGGAGGATGAACGACGAAGATCAACAGAATCCCATATCTCTATGAGAGGGGGGGTTTAGGGATCGAGGGATGTTCATGGTATTTAAATATAATCTTAAATCTCCATACATGTGTGTATATATGGAATTGATGTTTTATCATATTTGTGAGTTAAATTAGTTGTTAATAAGTTTCATTTTTTATTTTTTAGGAGCTAATAAGAGGAGAAGGGTCTCTAGTCCATCCATGGAGCATGCCCATCATTCACCCATTCATGGTATGGTTTGAACGCAATTTAATCAATGAATATGTACGTGTGTATTTATATGTATGAATGTATTTTTCAATTGATTATAAATTCGTATTTGTTTATGAAGCTTCTCTCTCCTCTCGAGAGGTTGGTGGTGGTTCAAATCCCCTTATAGGGCCATCAATAAGTGCTAGCAGGTTATGTGAAGGTGGTGATATTTATTCCCCCAGAGGCCAATCAACGACTGGTGGTGCCAGTTCTCAGCAGGGTCATTCTAGTTCTCAATAGTTTCAGGGTGGGGAAGATGCTAGCCAACCACCTCGAGGTTGCCATCAATTTCAATATTTTTTTCATTCAATTTGTACAATTTTTTTTACATGTTTTTTTTCTAATATACAAAATTATATATATATATTGATGCAGAGGCTGAAAATGCTCCAAATGTTGGTCAAAAAAGACATAGTGCAGAGTGCCGCATTCAAGAAGAAGGTTGTCCACCCAGCACAACTTATCTGGCTGACATTTCTGATATAACATATGAAAGAAACATGGCACAATGGACCTTGGAAAGGTGTCAACAACTTCATTCAAAATTGGGGAGAGATCTCGTGGCTTTGACTCTACCTGCTGAGAGTCAACAAAGCCTCGAAATAGTTAGACATTCATTGGGCGAACTAGTAGCTGTGTACAGAAATCTTGGGCCAACGACAACTACATTTGTATAATTCATGAGAAAAATAAAGGAAATAGTAATGGGTCCCGATAAATGGGAGGATGTAAAACAAAGAGTTACAAAAGAAATGGTGAAGTGAATGTTTAATTTCAAAGAAGGGCTGAAAAGAAAGATGTTGAAGGTGAAATATTTCAAGCACCCCAATATTGATCACTATTTGTATCATAGGAACCTTGTGGCCTATGGAAGGCTCCCATTAATGACGAGTTTCCTCTTTATTTTGAAAAAACAAATTATGCAGAATTCTTTTTGGAAATGAAACCCAATTACAATGATCTTGCATCGAAATTTTTTTTTCCTGGGAAAGGTTGATTGTCTGACTATAGGGGCGCTATACGTGATGTTGAGTTGCCTCGCCCTGAGCCACCATTGGTGAGTCGACCTTTTCGGGTCGAAACTTTGCGGACAGAGATGGATGCCACTTCTCAAATTAATCGAGAAGCAAGGGATGCCGTCATTGATAATCTTCACAACGGATTGGGTGGAGTCGATGTTTGCATAAATCAACAAAGAGCACGTGAGAATGCATGCGCCAATTTTGTATATTGTACAAATGAAGAGATTGATAACATGAGTGTTGAAGATCTCAAAATATATGCAAAGATTTTTTGCAATGGTTGGAAAGAGCTAATTATTCATGAGGAAGAGGGCACAAGAACGGTATGTGCTAATGGTTAGGGTTCAATTATTTTAACACATACATGTACAATTTGTAGTAAATATACATGTATATCTATAAATTTATTTTTATGTACATTAATCTAACAAAAATGTATCATTATATGTTAAAACACCATTTGCAGTTGTCATGCATGATGAATGACGACAATGTTAATATCAGGTTCAGAGCCTCTGGTTCAAACTATTAAGATGAGTCTCAACATCAATATATGTTAAAAAATGTTAGTGTTTTTTAAGTAATATTTTTAAAATAAATAATAGTGCACACATGTACATGTACATATATAATAATAAAATGTTTTAACAGATTCTGATTTTTTCTGATGTTTTTGGGATGGCAGTAACTTCTTCTTCCTTGGGAGATGTACCTTCTACTTCCTTAGGACATGTGCCAGATCCACAACAAGTATGGACAATTTTTAACTTCAAAATTTATGTTTAAGTTATATATATTCCACCTCAAAATGTTCCATTAAAAAATGAGATATATATCTTTATCTTGAGTTATTTAAATTTTTTGAATTTTAGGTTTTTGGAGATTTTCTTTTGGAGCCTCTCTTAGGAGTTGTCCCAAATTCACCTACAGTAGTATTCAAATTTTCACTTTTAAATATATATGTTTTTTTAAAAGTTATAAAATATAATTGAAGTTTAAAAGTTTTATTATAAATTGAGATCTTGATCTTAAGTTATTTTATAGTTTTAAAATTTTGAATTTTAGGTTTCTATAGAAGATTTCTTTAATCCACGGACTCTAGCGACGGAGATACGAACATCCACACCATTTCAACCATTTGAACAAGTTGTCTAACACTTTTTTTTAATATTATTGAAATAAGTTTATATATACATGCATTTTCATCTGAAATATATATATATATATATATATATATATATATATATATATATATATATATATATATATATATATATATATATATATATATATATATATATATATGTGTAACGTTCTGAGTTGGAGATGTTCCCATGGAGGGAAGTTGTAGTGTAGTGTTGAAGCCTAGAAAATCTACTTGCTTCAAACATCGGGGAAAACCACCCCGTTAGGGACCTTAAGCTGACTCCTTTTTAGTTTGTTATAGGTAGCTCAGTAGGATTTAAAAGGACAGTTTCTTGTAACTAAATGGATTGGATTGGATAGGTGGAAATGGGACTAAACTAACTGAAATAAAACTATCTAATCTAAGCTTACTGATAAAGAAACTCTAATACTAACCCGGGTGGCTATATGTGAATACAACTTAAGATTGTTCCAATTCAACAATAACCATGAAAATGTATTATTAATTAAATTGAAATGTGCAGAAACAAATAAAGATAACTCTGTTTAAGAAATTAAGCAGAGTTATATAAACATATTGCATTCATCATTGTATACCATTTACATGTAACTATGAAAAATAACGTTTCAATTATACTCAGAAATGATATATAAAAGGAAGCGTTGTGAAAACCAATATACATATAAATGATAGCAATTTTAAAACGAATATCATAAAACAAAAGAGATCAACAGTAAACAGATAGAAATACCTTGCTCATCTTGATGACTTCAAATGTAATCTGATACTCTATCCAATAACTATAATGCAAAACCAAATTCCAAGGTACAGAAATGCAACACTTCAAAGATAATTCCGCATGAAAATCACCAGATGTGATCCTTTTCAAAAAATATATAAGACAATGGAGTACAGAAATGCAATCTCCAAGTCCAAAAATATTAAGATCGAGGACCCCTCTCTAAATGCATGAGAGGGGTTTAAATACTACTTAAATAACTCTAAAAATAGTTTATTACAAAAATTAAGGATTCGGTTCAATGACAGTCCTTTTCCTAGGCTAAAATACAGTGAAATTAAAACTAAATCTATCTATCTATGAAATCGATCTTTGCTCTTGCAGGCATCTAGCATATTTTTGAGAAGATGCGGTTGACCGACTTCAGAATTCAGCTGTCCTGAAAAGACAGAGTCGGCAAGCGTAGGAGCAATCTTCTCTGTAGCATTGATAATACAATTGAGTGCACTGTGCTGACTGTGTGGCTTTACCAAGTACATCCAGTATGAGTCCCAATTTAATCTTGTCAGCCCTTGGATGGATTTTTCTCTTTCTTTTGCCTTTTGCCTCCATTCTGCTTGCAATTGATTTGCCTGTGGGAGATAACCTGGAACAGTTTCAGAAATCAAGTTAGCTTTGTGTAAATTGTCATTTACACAATCAGTGAGAGTGTTTGCCGCTGTAGATGCCTCCTCTACTGCCCTTTCTGCTCTTCTGATTTGTGCATCCCAATTATTAAATAGTATTTCTTTATGGTTCTCGTTAATGATGGGTGCACCAGCTTTTCTGCCTTCTTCTGTCTTTTGCCATGCTAGATAATCATTGATCTTTTCATTAATCAAATCATAATCATTTCATAAATCTACGACATGATTTGTGATTCTATCGCTTTCTTGGCACAAAGAATTCCATTGCAATATTTTTTGGCAGAAAAATTCCTCTTGTTGCAGTAGTTGATTGTTCAAAGAGATGGTTTCTGAAATGAATTCTGGAAGCTTAGGATCATCCTTATGTTGTTCTTGGATTTCTTGAAGTTGTTGTTGTAACTCTTCAAGTTTTAATTGTGCTTCCTTATTGGCCTGTACCTGTTGCAACTGCTATTGCAGAGCCTTCACCTGTTCTTCTTTTTCATCCAAAAAAAGTTGTATCTCAACTGCTTTATCAATTGTTGCAGAAGCATAAGCTCCTGTTATTTGAGATAACTTAGTGAGATTATGAGTAGGCTCTGTGGCAGGATCTTTCCACAAAACATATACTTGTTCTGGTTCAGTAGCAATTGCACTTTCTATTTTTCTCTTTTTCCTTTTTCTCTTTACTACTGCTTTGTATTTTGGGCTATAAAATACATCCACAGGAGGAATGTCTTCTACATTAAGTACAATTTCAGAGGAGGGTGTGATTGGTATGTGCTCTGTTACTGCAGCTGTGCTGCTTGTTCCTATGTTCAAAACTTTGGTTGTCTGGACAGGGGTCTGTAAATTCTGTCCTTCTACATTAATCAATTGATTAAAGGTTTCCCATTCTTTATCTAACTCAATGGTGACTGGCTGTTGCTATACATTGGGTGGAGGAGGATTTGTTTGTTGAGAAGTCAAAATTTGTTGTTGAGTAAGCTCTTTAGATTGTGCAGAATCTTTAATGGATTCTTCCATTTTATCTTCCTTTTCTTTAGACTTATTGGAGTGTTCAGAATCTCTGTCATATTTTGATTTGGATTTACCTGTACTTGAACTGCCGTTAAGACTAACACTAGGAGTTTTCTCCCTTGCGGGCTCTAAGCGTAGATTATCCAAAGGAATAGGAATTAGTCTCCTTTCTCTGTACAGCTTGAATTCCTGAAAATCCTTTAGTTGAATTCAAAACCTCTTTGAATGAATTTCTTGCTTGGAACATATCATCAAAAAGATCCTGCTCCCCGACAAATTCCCTTACTTTGATTGCATTGGTAAAATTCTTAACAATATCATTTGGGTCAAATAACCTTCTTGAGAATTTGAATAGCTGTAGGCATGTAACGTTGCCTATCTCTTGAAATGCATGACCAATATCAAACAGTGAAAATGTTCCACATTTTATGGGAAATTGTGGCCAAATGCCCTTTTTCTTCTCTTTTAAATCTTTTGTCATACCTCCCTGGCCACAGGTTTGATAGGCAATTTCCTGAGCTACAAGTCTATCTGGAACATATAAGGGTAAAACATGGGGAGAAGCATAACTTCCAAAAACCCTAATATAGGTGAAAAATTATTCTCCAAACCATCTCGCGACGGGGAGAATATCAACCTCTGTTTCTGAGGATAACCTTGGGGCATCCTTATTATACAATGTTCTGTACAATGGCAGCATTATTCCATGACAAATTTGGTAAAAATGGGGGACAAACTTAGACTCCCACAGTTCTTTATGGTACACATGAATGGGCAAAGGGTTGTGGATAGTCCATTTCCAGCCCATTACAGGGAATTTAGAGACATAGCAGATGGCGTCCATAACATAAGCAGACAAATAAAAAGGCGGATAAACCCGCTGGGAAACATTTCGTTTAGACCGGTATTGAAAAATAGCAGTGGTGAGATTATCAGATAGGATTTTGGCCCAGTATACAATTGTAGAATTAACAGTCGCATTCAACAAGGGAAGCCATTCGGGTAAGATCATATTTATGTCAGGCTTTCCAAAAAGCCTGCATAACATGGCAGCAGTAAAACAGTAAGGAGAGGTAAGCGAACCCGTGCTGTACATACCTTGTTTGTTCTTCTTCAATGGTTCATTTCTTTTGGTCCACTCCTTTGTGCATTCTGCCAAATTTGCATGTTCTTTGGAAAATTCTTCCATAAATTGTTTGTTGTAAGTAACCTGAGGTTCTGGCAACTTATACATTAATCTCACATCTTCTATGGTGAATGACCCAATTAGCTCTTCAGATGGAGTCTTGAATTGCCTGTCTGAAATATCAGCACTGTCCAACACCCATCTCACCATGTCTGTGTATGGGAGAATCCTTGGCCTTGCTGCTATTCTATGCAGAAATGAGCAAGCCAAGTCTCTAAGAGTTGCTTCAGACGAATCCTTGGAACCTGCTGTAGCTACAACTTTTATCACCACAGGGTTTTCATCTTCTAACAGTTTATACATTCCCTCCCAAGTGGATATACCGACGTCCTTGTTACAGGCGGTGTCTGCGTATAGCGAAGCCATTTCTTTGTTCTCGGAACTTGAGCTCTTCTCCTTCTTACCCATAGTGTTTAGTGGAAGCTTTGTATAGTGGTCTGCTCCTTCGTGCCCGCGTTTTACGAATAAATGAGAGTAATGATATAAGAAAGGTGATGAGACTGTTTTGAATGTGAAAGCGGATGAAATATAATATTTAAATTGTGAAACGACTTTCAATCTAAACACAATCTCTTTTCACATTAATAATCAATCCAATCATTTAATATAATCATTAAAGCACATAACGAATTTGACATATGGGAAGATTGCCTAGGGATAGCGTGCCTACATGAATCTGCGACATTGCGATCTGCGATTTGCTGCACAATATCGCAATATTGCAATATCGCAAAATGAAATCATCACAGTCATAAAAATAGCGCAAAAACGGGAATTGCGCAATAGCGCAAAGCGCATATCGCAAAAAGCGCAGAATCGCAAAAGCGCAGAATCGCAAAAGCGCAGAATCGCAAAAGCGCAGAATTGATAAGAGCGCAAAAGATATTTATTAATCATTTTTGTTTTCTGCGCTATGCGATCTGCGATCAATGCGTTTTATATATACTATTTTGTTATGGATGCGCTATCTTGTTTCAAGAGCAATTTTATTATAATCTATCATAAACTTAAGTGTTTCTAAATATTCTTTCTAAGGGATTTCTATAAGTTTATGATAGAAAGTTTTATTTGAAAGGAAAACAAATCCTAATTGATTTTTTTTTGGATTTTTAACTAAGGGTCCCCATTTATTTAGTATTATTACTAATAATAAATAAAAAGGGGGGTTGTTGCTGGTCACAACACATTCCAAA